>JAKOOJ010000031.1:4947566-5357566 GCA_022577455.1 Arizona elegans | reverse complement strand
CGGAAAGGGAGGGTTTTGGGTCTGGAAGTCAGTGTTGGCTACGATGAATCGGATTTAGAATATCGTGCTCAATAAATGGGAGTTTTTATCAAAGACTTTGTTTGAAATGCAATTTATTTGAGACGACCTTGAAACTTGACAGATGTTAGTAAAAGAGCTGTGTCTGTTTTTCTTCTTTGTTTGTTTTTGTAAATAATAATAATGCCAATTCTGGTCCAAGTATTTGGCTGACTTGTGTGCAACCAAGTAGAAATATTATTATTCCAAACATACATGAGTTGCATAATGAGTCAATGAACGGAAGAAAGTCAGGCAGCCAGACAGGTTTAATCTAGCCAAGTTTGGTATATTGTGCAAATATACTACTTAGGTTTTTAGCAAACCTGGCTATACATGTGATGTTCTATCTTGATTAAAAAGACTGGGGCTGGGTGTGAAGACCCTGTTTTCAGTTGCTTCTCCCTTTCCCTTAAATCTCAAGCAAAGGCCATGAAATGGGAATGGCCCCTCCTGGTCTATCTACGCCTGCAGGAAAAGAAGGGGCAGAGTCAAGTGAGCAATAAGTCTGGAGTGCTTACATTGCCGCAAGCAATCCAAGCCTACTTCCTGTGAATTCCGTTGACCCTTACTTAGCACCAATTTAGTGCTGATGGCTAGTTGGCTAGATTCTTATGTGTAAGCATGAGCAACAAATCTTAATTGGAAATTAACGTGTAGATTAACACGTACAATTCTTGGGTCTGTGACAATTCGCCACGGCCAACTTGCCATGGCCAACTCAACTGCAGGGCAAGAGTTACACTAAGATCAAAGAAATGGTGGAATAGAATCACCGAAGAAGGGGACATACAAAAAAAGGGACAGAATGAAATGTGAATGGCAAATGTTAAAATAATTTTTATTTCTTTTAAGTAATTAAATAAAATTGTTAAATTATTCTGCAACGAGTTGTCTTGTGGTGAGTTGGCTGTAGTGAATTGTCCTATGCCAAGTTGGCCACAGTGAGTTGGCCGCAGCGAATTGGCCGTGGCAAGTTGTCCCACTCCCACACAATTCTTCATGCCCGACACCTTTTCAGTGGCTGTAGAAGCCAAGGTCAAGAGGATCTCCTCCTTCGGTGACCGGCTGAACCCCCTAAGACCAGCCCTCCCACTATGATCCATGGAACCCCAAACCCCTACCTATCATGTCCAGGATGCTCTGGTGGTTTGAAACAATGACACAGGGACCTTCGATCTCGAAGTGCTCCAGACCCTTCACTTCAAACCTCAGGCCGTAGACGTACTTGAAGGTGCGAACCACATTTTTAATGAGCCTAAAAAAAAACAACAACAGGCAAAAGTGAGGGATGAGACAGCTGGCCTTTCCAGAGAGGTGAAGTCAAAGATGGCCCGAAGCTGTTCCTCAACAAAAACCACATTTTCCCCCCAACTCTCTTCCCACTCGCCTGCATACAACAGGTTATTTTCTTTGCTCATTAAACCCGAAATTCTGGCTACTTAAAAATGGTGAAACCTCTTTTTGGTGAGGTATTAAAGAGGGCTAGGAACTGCCTGACTTTTCCTGCTTTCAGCCCCACAGCTGGAAAAACAGGTTTCTCTCTTTTCCGCCCTTCCAGTCACCTCCATCAACGGCTTTCTGGATGAGGCAAGAAGGTAAAATATCCATGAAAATGACTCAGGGATTTCAACCAAGACTATGGCTGGGCAAAGTCCTTCAGTGTCACTCTCATCTTGACATCACAGCTGCCTGCATCCCTTTGCTGCCTCTCCCTCCCTCCCTCCCTCTCCCTCCTCCTCCTCCCTCCCTCCCTCCTCCTCCTCCCTCCCTCTCTCCCTCTCCCTCCCTCTCTCCCCCTCAAACCTAAAACACATGAAGAACGGTTGCAGGAATTGGGAATGTCTATTCAGGGGTCAGCAACCTGCGGCTCTGGAGCCACATGCGGCTCTTTGGGCCCTCTGCTGTGGCTTCCTGTCAGGTGATTCCACCATTGGCTGGCCCTCGCCCTCCCCTCCCAGTCACTCCTCGCCTGGCCTGAGAAGGAAAGGGTGACGGTGGGGGATGGAGAAGTGACCAGGACAGAGACAGCGGGATACAGAGAGAGGGGGAGAGAGAGAGATATAGAGAGATACAGAGAGAGAGGGAGGGGGAGGGGGAGAGAGATATGTCAAAAGAATTTTGTGGTTCCCGGTGTTTTTTAACAACTGGTTCTCTGCCGTAATGACCGGCCAGGTAGGCGTGGCTAGGGGTTGGTCATGTGACTTATGGAAGTGAGTGACATCGAGTTGGCCACCCCACCCAGGTTTTGGCTCCCGGTGTTTTCTTTTCTGTGGGAAAGGGGTCCAAATGGCTCTTTTGAGTATTTAAGGTTGCAGACCCCTGGTCTAGTTTGATGAAAAGAAGGACTAGGGGTGACATGATAGCAATATTCCAATATCTCAGGGGCTGCCACAAAGAAGAAGGGGGGGGGGATTTCAACCTAATTTCCAAAGCACCTGAGGGTAGGACAAGAAGTAACAGATGGAAACTTATCAAGGAGAGAAGAAAGCAACCTAGAACTAAGGAAAAAAATTCCACACAGTGGGAACATTTAATTAGTGGAATGGCTTGCCTCTAGAAGTTGTACATGCTCCAACACTTGAGGTGTTTAAGAAGAGACTAGGCAGCCATTTGTCTGAAATGGGACAGAATCTCCTGCCATGGGCAGGGGATTGAATTAGAAGATCTCCAAGATCCTTTCCAATCTTATCCTGTTTCTCCGAAATAAGAGCCAACCAGAAAATAAGCCCTAGCATGATTTTTCAGGATGCTCGTAATATAAGCTCTACCCCCCAAAATAAGCCCCAGTTAAGATCGTCAACCAGACGGAAGTGTTTAGTTATTGTATTTCCCCCAAAATAAGACCTAACCAGAAAATAAGCCATCATGCGTATTTTGGAGCAAAAATTAATATAAGACACAGTTTTATTTTTGGGGGAAACATGGTATTATTCTGTGTTATTATCTGCAGGTCAGGACAATGGGAATCACGGGATCTTGGAGGTCATCTAGACTACTACCAACCCAAGAAGATCATCCTGGACAAAGGGCTGCCCAACTTTCACCTCTCCTGGGCTGGATGAAGAGGCAGATGGAGGTGGGCAGTGGCCCTTTTGAATCCCCAAGTTAGTGATGCCAACCGATGCTCCCACCTGCAGATCTCTGATGGTTCTGCCTGCATGGGAATTAAGACCAGAATAGGGCAGCTAGAATTGGCAAGATAAAAATGTATCTTGGTTAAATTTTACAGAAGGGTAAGAGGCAAAGGGTGCCTTCTGAGCCTTTTGCACTTATAAAAAGACAGCAAGCCCAGTAACAGAGATGGAAGGAACCTTGGAGGTCATCTAGTCCAACCCCCTGCTCATGCAAGAGACCTGTACTAGGGATTCGAACCACTGAACTGCCAACCTTTCTGATCAACAAGCTCACTTCAGACTGAAACTTCCACTCCTGGTTTGTAAAAACCCAAACTTCCTAGAGAAACTACCACACCTAGAATTCCCAGCCGTTGCCCACATGAGTAGGAACTGTAGTCCCAGCACTGTCTGGCATTGCTAAAAACCACCAAGATCTGCTAATTAGTTCTTGACATATGATTATAATTGTGACCGGAATTTCCACTCTTAAATCATTATAATTGTAAGTCAAGTCACATTCAATTTTAGGACAAATTTCATGGTAAGCAAATCACGAAGTTCTTAAAGAAATCCAGCTTCCCCCAAACGGTGTTTTTTTGCCAGAACTTGGCCAAAAATGTGATCAGGTGACTGCAGGATGTTGAAACCTGTCATAAACAGGAGCCGGCTGCCAAGTGCTCAAATTGTAATCACACCACTGTGGCGTGATGTGAAAGTTGTAAGTGTAACTACAGGTCGTTAGGTTCTTTTCTTAGTACTGTTGTAACTTGGAACCTTTGTTCAGTGAAAGGGGAATCATTGCTAAACTACAAGTCCCAGTTTAGATACAGATACAGATTAACGGAGTTGGGAGGGACCTGGGTGGATTTGATTTAAATCGAGTTGATTTAAATCACAATTTAAATCATGATTTAAATCCCTAGTAAAAAGGCTTGATTTATATCAACTCGATTGAAATCATAATTTTTAAAGAGCAGCTGTCATCTCCGCTACTCCTTTGACCCATTGTTGACTCACCGATAGTCCCAGTGTTGCAGAATATACAGCCTCCTGCTCCATAACTAAGCTCCATTTCATGCTGAATAAACTAAATTATTTATGTATCCTAAATAGAAAACTATCTTACGATAGATTTTTACCCCAAAAGTTTTTTATTAAAATAAATTCGATAAAAATAAAAAAAAATCCTATTTAAATAAAAAAAAATCCTATTTAAATTAAAAAAAACTGATTTTTTTTTTATTTTTTTTAAAAAATCATTGATTTTTATCCACCCTGGGAGGGACCTTGTAGGTCATCTAGTCAAACCCCCTGCCCAAGCAGGAGACCCTGCATCATTTCTGACCGATGGCAGCCCAGGCTCTTCTTGAAAGCCTCCAGTGATGAAGCTCCCACAACTTCTGAAGGCAACTTCTGTTCCATGGGTTGATTGTTCTCACTGTCAGAAAATTCCTCCTTATTTCCAGGTTGAATCTCTCTTTGATCAATACCCATGCATTATTCTTTGTCTGGCCTTCGGGTGCTTTGGAAAACAGCTCAACCCCCTCCTCCCTGTGACAGCCCCTCAAATATTGGAAGATGCTATCCTGTCTCCCCTGGTCCTTTTCTTCACTAGACTAGCCATGCCCGGTTCCTGCAACTGTTCTTCATATTGTCAGGTTTTGATGCTCTCTCAAAATAAATGAACTTCCAAACTGACACATATGTTTTAGTCTCCCTAATTATCCTGGTTGCTCTTCTCTGCACTTTTTCTAGAGTCTCAACCTCTTTTTTATAGTGTGGTGACCAAAACTGGATGCAGTTTTCTAGCTTGCTTTGCTATCAGCTGCAGGGCTTCAACAGCTCCTGAGATGAAGGCAGGTGGGGTAAGGAAGGTTGAAAGAGCTGGTCGGGGCGAAATAGAAGGAGGAGCCATGTTGCTATCCCAGAAAATGGAAAGCGCACTGCTTCTCCTGCCCTGGCTGCCCAAGGGAGGGGGAGGGGCAGATGGCACACCACCCTGAGAATCTGGATCTGATTGGCTCTCTGCAGCTGCTCCATCTTCCTGCAAATGGGGGCAGAGTCCACTTCCAACGTATGGAGCAGAAAGAGCGGTGAGTAACCCTTAGGCCAGACATCAAGGCCAGAGGTCCAACCCATCTCTGGGATGAATGGCTAAGACTTTTTCAGAGTCAGCAGAAGAGAAATAAGGATGGAAAGAGCAGCTTTGCAAATCTCCTTAGCTCAAGAGCCCAAATGCACTAATCCAGGGTGGATAAAAATGGATGGTTTTTTTTTTAAAAAAAAAAAACAAAAACGGTTTTTAAAAATTTAAATCAGATTTTTTTTTAATTTTTATCAAATTTATTTTAATAAAATGCTTTTGGAGTAAAAAATCTATCTAAAGAATAGAATAGAACAAAATTCTTTATTGGCCAAGTGCGATTGGACACACAAGGAATTTGTCTTTGGTGCATATGCTCTCAGTGTACATAAAAAGAAAAAATAAAATGTACGAAGTATTCATCAAGAATCATAAGATACAACACTTAGTGATAGTGTTGTATGGGATAGTAATAAGCAATCAAATCATACTAGGAAACAATAAAATAATATAAATTGTAAAGATACAAGCAACATTTTTTAAATTTTTAAATTCTTTTAATTAGTCTGTGATTTTTAACTTTCGGGCCAAAATTTATATATATATTTAAATGGTTTTTTTTTTTATTGCAAAAGTTTTACAGTTACATTTTCACCCCTTTTTTTCCCCCCCACAACCCCCCCCAATCTTCCCAACCTCCCTAACCCACCCTAACCCTCCCCTCCCCCCAGACTTCCTAGTATACTCATATCAGATAAAAGGAAAAAACCCTCCTTTGTATATAAAACTTGAACCCTTCCCTCCCCCTTACAAATTTTCATCTTCCTTACATTAACATTAATATTTCTATCTTAGTATAACATTTTCAAATAAATTTTCATCCTGATTACCTTAAAGATATTTCTATCTTGATATAACATTTTCTAACAAATTTTCACCCTCAACCTTAAAAATATTTCTGTCTTAATATAACATCTTCTAACAAATTTTCACCCTCGACCTTAAAATATTTCTATCTTGATATAACATTTTCAAATAAAAGCTATTTGGTACTTCCTAGTTTGGTATTTATGCTGAACATAATTTATCCACTTCTTCCATTCCCATTCATAAGTCTCTTGAGAACAATCTTTTAAATATGCTGAAATCTTCGCCATCTCTGCAAAACTGGCCATCCTCAAAGTCCATTCCTCAATCGTAGGCAGCGCTTCATTTTTCCAGTATTTGCCTATCAACAATCTTGCTGCAGTTATCATATACAATATCAATTTTGTTTCACCCGATGTAAAACCCTTAACTATACCCAATAAGAACAGTTGTGGAGAAAACTGAATTTTTTTCTTCAAAACATTCTGCATGACCTATATTTAAATGTTTTAATATTTGTATTCTATGTTTTTTATCTTGGCTGTACACCGCCCTGAGTCCTCAGGGAGAAGGGCGGTATATAAATTGGAAATTAAATTAAATTAAATTAAACATGGTTATAGCCATAAGTGGGAAGAGATGAGTACTAGGAAGGATGAGAAGATTAATAGTAATGGTAATGCAGATTTAGTGAATAGTTTGATAGTGTTGAGGGAATTATTTGTTTAGCAGAGTGATGGCATTCGGGGGAAAACTGTCCTTGTGTCTAGTTTTCCTGGTGTGCAGTGCTCTATAGCGTCATTTTGAGGGTAGGAGTTGAAACAATTTATGTCCAGGATGCGAGGGGTCTGTAAATATTTTCACAGCCCTCTTTTTGACTCGTGCAGTAGACAGGACCTCCATAGAAGGCAGGTTGGTAACCATGTTTTTTTCTGCAGTTTCAACTATCCACTGAAGTCTGTGTCTGTCTTGTTGGGTTGCAGAGCCAAACCAGACAGTTATAGAAGTGCAGATGACAGTTTTTAACAGTTTTTAGTTTTCTTAAATAGAAAACTAAAGATAGTTTTCTATTTAAGATACATTAATAATTGACTTTATTCAGCATTTGAAATGGAGTTTCGTTATGTAGCAAGAGGAAGCTGTATATCTGCAATATTGGGACTGTTGGTGAGTCAACAGCAGATGAGAGGAAGAGCTGCTGCGGGACAGAGACGACAGTTGCTCTTTAAAAATTATGATTTAAATCGAGTTGATTTAAATCAAGCCTTTTTACTAGTGATATAAATCGTGATATAAATCGTGATTTAAATCGACTTGATTTAAATCAAATCCACCCTGCACTAAGCTAAGGCCTCACTTTTCTGCCAGCGAGGAAAAAGGCATTTTACAGAACCCTCTGCAGAGTGATGCAGCCTGCTTGAGGGACTCTGCACTAAGATATCGTTTCAAAGGACTTTTTTTTCTCAGTTTTCTGGTTCACATGACTTCAGAAAAGAAACTGAACTGTAGATGGTCCCACAAAAGTCGATCGCTACTGTCAGGACGGCCTCCTTTCATTACCCAAGAAAGAAACCCCCCGACTCCATTTTCATAGAGAAAGGTAACTTTTACTGGATAAGAACTGAATGCAGTCAAAGAAAAGCAAAGTCTGAAGCAAAGGTGTGAAAATCACATATAGAAAGCATCCCCCCACCAACTGTCCAGCGTAAATCATCCAATCCACAGGGTCTCCAAGGGTCATGTGGGAGCAAATGTCTGGCAGTGTCATCCTCTTACTATGCCACGACCTTTGACCTTGAGACGTTATCAGCTTCAAAGAAATCGTTACAGCAAAGATTCACTTTCGTTTTCCTCCAGCTCGCTTCCCCCCCCCAAGAATCCCAAGAGCTCTCCCCACCCCCCGTTTCATGGCAGCCGAGCAAGTAAGCAATGAAAGAGTGGAGGCTGACAGCTACAGGACTTCAACCGGAAGCGTCGTGGCGAGACAGTTGGGGAATTAGTGGGCTCTGATGAGCTCCGCGAAAACCCGGACTGACGAACTGTTGATCTTGATCTCACTATTGCAATCTTGTGATTGATCCGGCCATGAATGGTGTGAATAGGTTTTAATATTTTAATTTTAAATGTTTTTATAATGTTTTTTTAAATGCATTGTAAGCCGCCCTGAGTCCCTGGAGAAAGGCAGCATATAAATTGAACTAAATAAATAAATAAATAAATAAATAAAATAATAAAAAGGAGATTTTTAGATATTACATTGGGATTAACAATGGAAAAAACAGAAAGGGTGGAAAGAGACAAAGAAGGAAAGAAGGGTGGAATAGAAAGAACACAAAAAAACTTAAATGATTACACTGGGATTAACAGTGAAAAGATAAAAAAGGATGGAAAACAACAGGAAATGTAGGGCAAAATAGAAGAGTCCAGGTCTGTGAAATACAGAATGATTACACTGGGATAAACAGTGGGGAGATAAGAAAAGGAGAAAAGAAATGGGAAACAATGGGAAATTTAGGGCAAAATAGGAGAGTTCAAGATTTTAAAGCACAAAAGAAAAAAAGGGGGGGGGGGAAGCAAAAATAAAAATGGGGTGAAAAAGAAATGAAAGAGAAATAAGCTGTATATATTTAGAATTGAAATATGAACTGTAGTAAGAAATAAATGGGAAATCATATGATTGCAAAAATGAAATGAATAATAATTGGAATATTTTTATTTTATTAAAGATATTGGAATATATTTGAAATTTAGATAATGACAATTTTTTTTTTAGAAATATGAATAAGTTTAAACTAACAATTGAAATACCTTTAATGGTATATGATGGTGAAAGTAGAAAGAATTAAGTTGTGGCTTTGAGTATTATATCGGGAAAGCTTTAGGATTAGAGGATAACAGCTAGAACTGTTATGTTTTGAAATTTAATTAGGGAAACTGTAATGATTGAAATATTTTTAATTGTATATTGTGATGAAAGCAGAAATGACTAAGTTGTGGTTTCGAGGAACATAAGGGGAAAATTATTTGGTTTTTTATTATCATATAAACATAATTGATTTGTAAGAAATTGGATTGCATGGAAATAATTGGAATATTCATGTTCATATTGATTAATATACAAAGGAAAAAAAGAGATAGTTATATAACTAACTGATTTATATTAAAATGTTGGATCTGTATTATCAAAGGAAATGTATGTTATAAAATAAGTGGGTTTATTATTTCTATAAGAATTGAACAATTGTAACACTACATAACTAACTAATTTGAGGATAGACATAAAAATAGATAACAATGGGAAGGGATATAATATAGAATAGAAGGAAAAAACTGAATTTGGTTAAGATTAGAGATGAAAATGAAGGGTAATATTGGTTCTTAAAAAATAGATGAAATAAATATGGCAAAAAGGAAATATAGAAATTGTAAATTTAAGTGAAATGATTAAACACTGTCTAAATTTGTGAATTGGCCAAATACTCTGTTCAAAGAAAATATATTGTATGTTTGCATGTGTGTCTAAAAAATAAAAAAAAACTTTAAAAAAAAGTTGATCACTACAGTGGAAAGAAGAGCCAGCAAGGAAATTGATTTTTTGTAATTCCTCTCTGGATAAAGAGAGGACCTGGGATCACCCATAAGTGCTCCGGACAGCTGCTCCTTATGAGGAGACCACAAGCAATACTCTCCAATTGGTTCAGAGTTCTGGGAGACAAAACAATAGCCCCATTTTTACTCAAAACAAGGTCAGTGCCTTCAAAGGGATGCAAATGGGTTTACATATTTCCTTTTCTAAAAAGAAATGTAATCCTTCCTGTGGGAAAATGCTTTTGTTTTGAATTCTTTTTTAAAAAGTCTGATAGGATTTAACTATGAAGCTTGGACATAAGAGGGAACCAGAAGGAACTAAAGTGTACAATTAAAGGGGAAGGGCACTTAATTTGATTTACTAAGACAGAATTAAGCAAATTATTTTTTAATACTGAATAATGTTTTTGAGCAATGGACTCAGAAGTTAATTTTAAGAGTGTCTGTTCTAGACAACTGTGTTTTAAAAAAATTATGGAAGAGGAACAAGTTTTACCAGACCAGATTGAGACTCATCTGACAGTGGATTTAAAAATGAAAGACTACAAGAGATGGAAAAAGATGATGCACTTAGAAAGAAGCCAGCTGATGTCTTAATAATTAAAGGGGATTAAAAAGAATTTGCAAACCAGGAGAATGACCTAGATTTCCCTATAATGGATTTATAAAAGAAGCTTGCTAAAACTCTGTAGAAAGTTAGCACCCACCCCTCCTAGAAGAATGAAATATTTTAGGAAATATTAAAAAGGCAGAATATTTTATTTCCCCTAAAAGAGAAATAGAAATCTTAAGGGAGACAGAAACTCAAAGCTTCATCTCCCTGCTCCCAGCAGATATTTGGTGCCCATTAAGAAGGACAAGGTGGATCAGTTGCTAAGACACTGAGCTTGTCGATCGAAAGGTCGGCAAATCGGCAGTTCGAATCCCTAGTGCCGTGTAACGGGGTGAGCTCCCGTTTACTTGTCCCAGCTTCTGCCAACCTAGCAGTTCAAAAGCACGTAAAAAACACAAGTAGAAATACAGGGACCAACTTTGGTGGGAAGGTAACAGCATTTCGTGCGCCTTTGGCATTGAGTCATGCTGGCCACATGACCACGGAAACATCTTCGAACAGCGCTGGCTCCTCGGGGTTGAAACGGAGATGAGCACTGCCCCCTAGAGTCGGGAACGACTAGCACATATGTGCAAGGGGAACCTTTACCTAAGAAGAACAGCCTCTCTACAAGACAAAAGACCTTCAACTCCAGGGTGATGGGATTGAGCCTCCAAGACATAATAGGATTATCTAGCAGCAGAGCTCACTGCATTGCAAAATCATCTGGGGACGTTGCATCACCCTCCAGGCTTCAACCAAACTTGATTCAGACACAAAAGTCTTAATTCGCATTTGGGCCCTGCTGGTCTTTGGGAAGCAGTTTGTACCTAGCCAGTCCCAAGATGACTGTGCCTAGGTCCAAATTCCCTCCTGTCTGGAGCATCTTCAAACGGGACCCCTCCCTCACAAAAGCAGGAGGAACAACTATCCACCAATGCCTTAAAAAAAAATAATAATTCAGATCCCTAAATGCTAGACCAGGAGTCAGCAACCTGTGGCTCTGGAGCCGCATGTGGCTTTTTCACCCCTCTGCTGCGGCTCCCTGTCACTCAAAATATGCGTCACAACCGCAATTTATTGAGCTTTTCAATCCCCAGTAGGCCAACCACGGATAAATCCAAGAAAAGAAAAGTTTCAGAAGGAAACAGAACGTTTAATTCAACTACCTATGCTAATTTTGTGGTTGCTCAAGAAATAGTCAGGCACAGGAAGGGTTTTGTGGCTCCCGGTGTTTTCTTTTCTGTGGGAAATGGGTTCAAATGGCTCTTTGAGAGTTTAAGGTTACAGACTCCTGATCTAGACCAACGTTTCTCAACCAGGACAATTTAAGAGGGGTGGAACCAGGGGTAAAATCTATTTTTTTTACTACCAGTTTTGTGGGTGTGGCTTGGTGGGCATGGTGTGGTGTGGCTTGGTGGGCGTGGCAGGGGAAGGATATTGCAAAATCTCCATTCCCACCCCAGTCTGGAGCCAGCCAGAGGTTGTATTTGCTGGTTCTCCAAACTGCTCAAAAGTTCCAGGTGGAACTTCAACTCCCAGGGTGCTAGGTGGGGTATTCTGGGAGTTACAGTCCACCCATTTTAAAGGTGCTGAAGCCGAGGAACAATTAGACCACAGTTCCCCAACCTTTCTGGCTTTGCGGACTGGTGGGGAGGGGAAGGGAGAGGATGGTTCCACATGGGCAACGAGGAAACACGTGTGTGCACGCAGCTCCATTTGTGTAACAGGCAGGCACGCCACCCGTGCAAATGGAGCACACGCTTGCTCATCATTTCCACAGCCCGGTTCCGAATGGCTCAAGGCACTGTAGTGGGCTGTGGCGCATGGGTTGGGGACTCCTGTGTTAGACAGTATCAGCAACTGAGGGGGTCCTTGGTGCCCTCTGAGCTTGGCTTTCTCGCAGGTGTTTCATTACCCAAATTAGGTAACATCGTCAGTGCTGATGTTATCTAGTTTGGATAATGGAAATGTCTGCAAAAAACCCCAAGCAAGCTCAGAGAGCACCAAGGACCCCCTTATGTCAATTCAATTCAAATCTTTATTGTCAGTGCACAACATTCGTACAATGAGATTGGTTGAACTCCCTCAGTGCATCCCCCCCCCCAAACCAGGTGTGAAATGCTCCCAGTTCGGACCGGATCGCCTAATCCGGTAGCGATGGCGGTGGGTGGTTCAGAGAATCGGTAGCAAAAATCCCTGCACCCCCCCCCACCATGCCCATGCCCATGCCCCCGGAAATTCGTAAGATTTCTGACCTCCGGGTATTTCGCTGCGCACTCAAGACCCTATTGTTCTGCCAGGCTGGGTTAGCAACATAATTTTATATTGGATGTTTTAAACTTTTGGGGTTTTAAATTTATCTTTTGCGCATGCTCGAAGATGGCGGTGCTGGGTGAGCTCCCAGTCTGACGATGGGTCTATTTGGTCTTTTTGGGGGGTGTAGGGTCGCTAAATCCATCTGCGACCCCGAGCCCCAGTGAGGAGAGCCCCTGCCCAACCTGGGGAGGATTTTTGCTCCCTCTGTGACACCGTGGTTGGAGCGAGGGGCTAGCGGTTTGGGAGAGGCCCTGGAGGGTGCTGGGGATGCCGAGGACGCTGCGGAGCGCCGCTGGGTTGGTAGCGGCGGCGGCGGCGACACTGTGAGGCCATCCTGGGCGCTGTGGAACTGCCTGGAGCCCCGCGAGGTTGTGGCGGCGGTGAGGGCGCCGTAAAACAGCTGAGGGCGCCGAAGAACAGCTGAGGGCGCCGAGAAGGCAATGGCGGTGACGGCGGCAGCAGCAGCAGCGGTAACGGCGGTAGCAGCGATGGTGGGAGCAGCTTGGTGTGGCCGCAGAGAGTCATCTGGCTGCGGTCTTGTTTTCCATCGGAGAAGAGGGGTTGGAGGGGGACGGTGGCTCCGGCGGTGGTGCGAACGGCCATGGGGCGATGCCCCCCTCCCCCCACTCAAAGCAACAGAGCCAAGGCGGTGCTGGCGGTGGAGGCCAGTTGGCGGCGCTGGTTGCCCCCCCCAGATGCATCTGTTATGGTGCTGGGGTGGGGGTGGGGGGGGGTGACACTGGCTCCGGTGATGGCGTCTGCCACAGAATGCTGCAATGGTAGTTTGCTGAGAGTGAAGAGGAGAAGCTGAAGTGAGGAGGCCTGGACTTATAGATCGGCAGAGGAAGAGATGTTACCCTCCTCTGGGGATATTGTTTCCCCCCCTCCTTCCCCCTGCCATCCCGCCCCCCCCCCTTTTATGGGGGGAGGGGCTTACGAACTACTACACTCTGGACACTTTGGACCCCCTCCCCCACCATGTTCCACTCATGCCCTCGCTGGCAGGAGAGACTGAGCACCATTTGAAAGAACTGAGAGATTTTTGTATCCCAACGGGGAGGATAGAACACTGTCCCCGTTAACTTCTTGTAACGGGACCGGCCGTCGTGAGAGGATGGTTGGCTATTAGCCTCTGTTGGAGAAAAAGAACATTGGACCTTCTCCCTGTCGTGAGAGGACAGTGGAGTCCAGCTCTACAAATGGACATTTTGTGATCCTTATGCTCAGTTATCCCTTTGGACTATGATAGACCCCCGGACTGGCCTTTTTTTTTCCCCATCTCTGGTTCGGTTGATGCTCCAAAAAGCCGACCTTCTTGCGCTGCGAGACTCCCCCCTCTCGCAGGCCTGGCCCTCCACATTATCGAGGGCCTATCTTGATGACGGGCTTTGGAACCCCGAGAGATGGCATGTAGCGAAGAGGGGGTTGAGGGGTTTTTTAGTTAAATTTTTAAAGAAAATTTTAAGGGGACCCGGGAGGGTGGGAGGGGGTTGTAAAAGCGGACCTGGGGGGGGTCCAGATAGCGACTGAGCGGGATGATGGGTCGATTAGTTGCAGCAGGAGGGTCGCGAAAGGAAATTTAACTGGGGAGCAGGGGGATGACAGGAAGGGCTGTGAAATTGAAAGAATGAGTGGGAGGGGCAGGTATGACGGACGCAGGGGGTCATATCAAGTGTCGGGGGTGCGCATACGCTGTTTACGAGCGATTGCGCACTCCGGCCCCCGATGCGTGACTCGTGTCCTGGGTTGTGTAGAGTCTCAGGCCCAGGGTCCGCGGCTGATGTTGTGTAATGCCAGGTCGGTGGTTAATAAAGCCCCCCTCATTTGTGATCTTATTTCGGAGGGGGGTGCGGACCTGGCAGGTATTACGGAGACCTGGTTGGGCCAGGGGGGGGGGGTCCCCCTCGTTGAGATGTGCCCGCCAGGTTTCTGTGCATTTCATCAGCCAAGGGCCCAGGGGAGGGGTGGGGGAGTGGCGGTGATTATTAGGGAAAGTCTTTGTCCGAGGGAGACCACTGTTCCTCAGATAGCCGGATGTGAGTCCCTCTGTGTAAAGTGGGGCCGTGGGGTGCAGATGGGTTTGCTGACTACGTACCTGACTCCCTGCCACGTGGCAGCGACCCTGCCCGAGCTACTCGATGTCATTGCCGGGTTGGCGGTTGATACCCCCAGACTTATCGTCATGGATTTCAACCTTCCATCCACGGGTGAGGCGTCAGAGGTGGCTCGGGAGTTCATGGCTTCCATGACGGCCATGGACCTGACCCAGTTAGTTCATGGCCCAACTCACATAGGGGGACACACTCTGGACCTGATTTTTGTCTCTGGTCAGTGGTTGAATGATAGAGGGGTCCTAGATATTAAACCCTTGTCATGGACAGATCATTCGCTCCTCCAACTAGACTTTCCTACCGCCGTCCCCCGCCGCAGGGAGACGGAGCCAACTAGATGGTTCCGTCCCAGGCGCCTGATGGACCCCGAAAGGTTCCTGATGGAGCTTGGGCCGTTCCCTGAGACCCTAACACACGACTCGACTGAAGAGCTGGTGGCCGCCTGGGAAAGGGCGGCCGCTGGAGCTTTGGACCGCATCGTGCCTTTGCAGCCTCTGACCCGATGCCGATCTCAACTGGCTCCTTGGTTCTCTGAGGAGCTGAGAGAGATGAAGCGTCGGAAAAGACGCGTAGAGAGCATTTGGAGGACTAGTCAATCCGATTCCGACCGGACACAGGTGAGGTCTTATATCAAGACCTACCTAGTGGCGATAAAAGCGGCAAAGTCTAACCACTTTTCCGCTCTTATCGCATCTGCAGAGAACCACCCAGCCACCTTGTTTAGGGTGACCCACTCCCTCCTCCGGGGGGGAGTGCGGGAAGATCCCTTGCAGGGTCGTGCTGAGGATTTTGTGCAATTCCTGCACGATAAAGTCGCTCGGATTCGGGATGGCTTGGACTCCGACTGGATGAGTCCACGGGAGGAGACGAGGGCAGGTCTTGAGAATGTTATCTGGGAGGAGTTTGATCCTGTGACTCCCGAGGATGTGGACAGGGTTCTGGGTAAGATTAGTGCCGCCACGTGTTTATTGGACCCGTGTCCCTCCTGGTTGGTGCTGGCCTCCTGGGAGGTTACACGAGGCTGGCTCCAGGGGATTATAGGTGCTTCTCTGAGTGAGGGTGCCTTTCCTGCCGCCTTGAAAGAGGCGGTAGTGAGGCCCCTCCTCAAGAAGCCTTCCCTGGACCCGGCTGAATTAGCCAACTATCGTCCAGTCTCCAACCTTCGTTTTGTGGCGAAGGTTGTTGAGAGCGTGGTGGCACGACAACTTCCCCGGCACCTGGATGAAGCTATCTATCTGGACCCGTACCAGTCGGGCTTCAGGCAGGGGTACAGCACAGAAACGGCATTGGTCGCGTTGGTGGATGATCTCTGGAGGGCTCGGGACAGGGGTCGCTCCTCTGTCCTAGTCCTATTAGACTTCTCAGCGGCTTTTGATACCATCGACCATGGTATCATGCTGCAGCGGTTAAGGGGGTTAGGAATAGGGGGCACCGTTCTGCGGTGGTTCTCTTCCTTCCTCTCCGACCGCTCGCAGTTTGTGTTGGCAGGGGGGCAGAGGTCGACCTCGAGGCATCTCGCATGGGGAGTGCCACAAGGGTTGGTCCTCTCGCCTCTCCTGTTCAACATTTATGTGAAGCCGCTGGGTGAGATCATCCGTGGTTTTGGGGTGAAGTGCCATCTGTACGCTGATGATACTCAGCTGTACATCTCCACCCCAGACCACCCCAACGATGCCCTTGATGTGATGTCCCGCTGCCTGGAGGCCGTGCGGGCCTGGATGGGGAGGAACAGGCTCAGACTCAACCCCTCCAAGACCGAGTGGCTGTGGCTTCCGGCGCCCCGATATAGTCAGCAGGTGCCATCGCTGACTATTGGGGGTGAATCCTTGCCCCCCACAGAGAGGGCTCGCAATCTGGGTGTCCTCCTGGACACACGGCTGTCTTTAGAAGAGCACATGACGGCCGTGGCCAGGGGGGCCTTTTATCAGGTTCGCCTGATTCGCCAGTTGCAGCCCTTTCTGGATCGGGACGCCTTGCGCACGGTCACTCACGCCCTTGTCACCTCCCGGTTGGACTATTGCAATGCTCTCTACATGGGGCTCCCCTTGAAGAGCACTCGGAGGCTCCAACTGGTCCAGAATGCGGCCACGCGGGTGGTTATGGGTGCAACTCGTTGCGCCCACGTGACACCCCTCCTGCGCGAGCTGCACTGGCTCCCAGTGGTCTTCCGGGTGCGATTCAAGGTGTTGGTTACCACCTTTAAAGCGCTCCATGGCATAGGACCCAGGTACCTTCGAGACCGACTTCTGCCACCAGTAGCCTCCCACCGACCAGTCCGCTCCCACAGAGAGGGTCTCCTCAGGGTGCCATCGGCCAAGTTATGTCGGCTGGCGACACCCAGGGGGAGGGCCTTCTCTGTGGGAGCCCCAGCCCTGTGGAATGAACTGCCCCCCGAAATACATAGGATCTCCGACCTCCGGGTGTTCCGCTGCGCTCTGAAGACCCTGTTGTTCCGCCAGGCAGGGCTATTAACATAACGTTTTAAATTGGGGGTATTTTAAATTTCTGGGATTTTAATTGGAGCCTAATTATTTAATGATTTTAAATTTTAAATTGCTGTTTTGTTTCTGTGTTTTTAAATAGGCTGTACACCGCCCTGAGTCCTTCGGGAGAAGGGCGGTATAGAAATAAAATTATTATTATTATTATTATTATTATTATTATTATTATTATTATTATTATTATTATTATTATTATTATTATTATATTAAGCCAAATTTATTTAATACTTTTAAATTATTTTAAATTGATGTCTATTCTGTTTTTAAATAGGCTGCACACTGCCCTGAGTCCTTCGGGAGAAGGGCGGTATAGAAATAAAATTATTATTATTATTATTATTATTATTATTATTATTATTATTATCATCATCATCATCATCATCATCATCATCAGAGGCTTTTTATTTTTATTTTTAAAAGCATTTTTTCTACAACCTCTTCTGTTGAAAAAATGCTTTTAAAAGTAAAAAAAAAAAAAGCCTCTGATGATCATGCAGTTCAGCTGGGATCGTCAGAGGCTTCTAAAAGCATTTTTTCCTGCAACCTCTTGGCCGAAGAGGTGGTTAAAAAAATGCTTTGAAAAGTCTGTGATGATCCCAGCTGAATTGCCTGATCGGCAGAGAGGTATTTTTTTAAAAGCCTCTCTGATGATCCCAGCTGAGTTGCCTGATCGGCAGAGGCTTTTCAAAGCATTAGAAAAAATCCTTTTAAAAGTTAAAAAAAAAAAGCCTCTGATGATTGCGCAGCTCAGCTGGGATCGTCAGAGGCTTCTAAAAGCAATTTTTTTCTGCAACCTCTTGGCCGAAAAGGTGGTTAAAAAAAATGCTTTGAAAAGTCTCTGACGATCCCAGCTGAGTTACCTGATCGGCAGAGGCTTTTCAAAGCATTAGAAAAAATTCTTTGAAAAGTTAAAAAAAAAAAAAAAGTTGGCCACGCCCACCTAGTCACATTACCCCCACCACCACCAAGCCACGCCCACAGAACCGGTTGTAACAAATTTTACATTTCACCCCTGCCCCCAACACAATACAACTCACAGTGAAGACAGAAAATCCCTAACCCAATAAATCATATTGGTCCTATTGCAACAGTGTGAACATGTTATACGCTGTGCCGGCATTCAGGAGTCTGACAGCCCACGGATAAAAACTGTTCTTCAGCCTATTTGTGCGGCTGGCTATGCTTCTAGGCTTCTATGCCAACCCTGAGCTACAAATATTCTCCTTTATTAATAGCAGCAACTGCCTTGGGACAAAATTTACTGAGCCCTTTTACAAAAGAGCAAAGCCGAAGGACTTTGCATTGGCGAAAACTGCTTCAGGTTGAAATAACGAAAGAGGGAGGTCATTGCCATTCCTGTCCCACCCCCTTCCCAATTCCAGAGCAAATACATGGCTATTTTTACCAAGCAAAGGATGAAGTATTGCATTCACACTAAAAGGTCCAGTGCCGTCAGGCTGCCCCGTTACAATCCAACTAAGTGAGGTATCTAAGTCTTCCTTCTGTGACGATCTCTTTTTGATCACAAAATGTTTCCGGAGTTTTACAGCCAAGGAAAAGACGAAAACCAGTCTATCAGGATTGTGGGGCGTTTGCCTCTATGCCTTACAATCTCAGCAGAGAAGAACAAAATACCCTTCAAAGCCTTAAGAACAATAATATCAATGCAAGGAGTGGCAGTTTTCATTAAGCGGATTATGACAAGGAAGCTTAGAAGCAACTCGCAACTCTAAACACTTAGACCAGAAATTGTTCTGCCCCAGCTCCGGATTTCCAAGGATATTGACACACACCAACGGTCCTTATCAAATGTATTAAGTAGCAAGAATAAACCGAAGTCCAGCAAAGGTTGGCAACCAGCCCAGAAAACAAGATACGATAAGACTTTTCCAAAAATGCTCTGATGATAATTACAAGTTGTTTCCAGCAAGAAACTTACTAACCGCATGTGATTTAAATAGGCTAAGGGAGTGGCCAATTATCCTCAAGCCTTACTCTCGAGGAGACCTCCTCCTCCTGAGTAGCCACTCCTGCCTTTTGGCAGCCCTGCATGCTCGAGCATTGAGGAGAGGCTCCTCCACTTCACTCTCTTCACTTGAAGGAGCCTCTGGAGGTTCTGAAGGCCCTGGCTGAGTCTCTGCCTCTGGCACCACATCCTCTTCAGCCTCCTCGCTGTCTGACGTGAGCGCTGGCTGCGCAGGCTGCTGTCACACCACATCAGCCTCATCATCATCAGGATCAGCCACGATCCGTGCAGGCCACTGGCGGGCCACAACAGAAATACCAAATGCACAGGTTGTCCCTTTTTTCAAGAGGCAACTGGACTTTTTTGTTTTTCTTTGAAGACGTTTTGCTTCTCATCCAAGACAATTCTTCAGTTCTGACTGAATCTTCTACCTACATCCCCAAATACACAAGTAAGACTGTCCCATTGTCTCTATTCAGTTCCGTTCTTCTGATAAATGGCTAGCCTCAGCCTTATGCTAACAGCACTCCCAGCTACCTACAAGATACCACCTAAGGCAGTGTTTCTCAACCTTTGCATCTGGACAATGTGTGAACTTCAACTCCCAGAATTCCCAGAATGTGTGGACTTCAACTCCCAGCTCTGCTGGCTGGGGAATTCTGGGAGTTGAAGTCCACGTATCGTCCAGCAGCCAAGGTTGAAAAACACTGACCTAAGGGGTCCTAAGGAAACTGAACCCCGCGAGGCAATCTCCCCAACAACCCCATTTTAGTTCCCAAGGATGTTGAATAGCTGTATATCAACATCCCACACAAGCATAGATTTCAAACTATCAGGAACATCATCAGTGATGTCAACACCGCATCCACTGGCATCAAACTGTGCAAAGTAGATCCAAAATTAGTTCAGCTTTGGGCAGTTACATGTATTGACAAGTCAACGGCATAACCATGGGCACATGGATGGCTCAACGTGCCAACACCTTCTTGGCTGTACCTGGAACGATGCTTTCTCAACGCTTATCCTCAGAATTCCTCCCAAGGGATTCCCTGATGAGATTTTCCCCATCTGGACCCACGGAAAGGAATTCCATCAGGACAGTGGTGAAATCTAAAATTTGTTACTACCGGTTCTGTGGGCATGGCTTGGTGGAGGGGGGGGTAATGTGACTGGGTGGGCATGGCCAATTTTTCTTTTTTTTTTTACTTTTAAAACCATTTTTTCTACAACCTCTTCGGCGAAGAGGTTCTAAAAAAATGCTTTCAAAAGGCTCTCACGATCCCAGCTGAGTTGCCTGATCGGCAGAGGCTTTTTTTTTACTTTTAAAAGCATTTTTTTGGCGGAAGAGGTTGTAGAAAGAATGCTTTTAAAAGTATAAAAAAAAAAACCCACCTCTGATGATTTCACCCTGCTTTGGGGGGGATAAATCAACTCCCTCTTTCCTGCAACAGCCCCTCAAATATTGCTATCATGTCCCCTGCTAATCTTTCTCTTTGTTTTTGATTCTGGATGGGGTTGCACTTCCCCAGATTGAACTTGCGGGGGGGTGGGATGGGAGGTTTCCTCTTGGACTGCTCAAGGAGCAAGTGGCAGCCATGGCTGGGGGAAGGGCTTTGCACAGGGGTTGGACTAGAAGGTCTCTAGGATCTCCTTGCACAGATTCTCCTAGTGCACCAATGATGCTCTTTCCTGGACTGGCAGCCCTTGCTCATGGTCACTCACACCTTGGTCACCTCCAGGGGTGAAATGCTCGGAAGCCTGCTACCGGTTCGCTTCGCTACCGGTTTGCTTTGCGCGTGCATGGGCAATGCATACCAAACATGCGCTTTGTAAGTAGAATAGCGCAGGGGGGGGAACAGCTGTGCCGCACAATTTAGATTCACTAGAAAGCAGGATTTCCTGTTTTCTAGCGAATATAAATAGTGTGACACAGGTGATCGTCGGAAATACCAGTTCGGACAAACCTGTAGCATTCTTTCTTACTACCGGTTCAGGCAAACCGGTCCAAACCGGTAGCATTTCACCCCTGGTTACCTCCCTATTTGAAGTAGTGGAACATGCTCCACATGGGGCTGCCTTTGAAGACCACCCTGTGAAGAGCACTGCACACAACAATGGCAGCCCCCTAGGTTTACACAAGTAAAAGTTTTGTTGTACAAGCTGCATTGGTTTCCAGGTTTTTCCTAAATGCAAGTCAGAGTACTAGTTACACCTTTAAAGCCTGATTAGACCCAGATCATCGGTGGGACCTCCTTTCCCCAAGGACTTCTACCCTTGCTACCAGGTCAGATGCTGTGGGCGCGCTCCAGGGCCTTCCCTTAAATATTGATGGGAGCTAGAAAGCATGTTTTTTCCAAGGCAGTACCTGCCTCAGTCCTGGTTGCAAGCTGTTTACTCTGCAGCCCAAAGTGTGCCAGGCCTCCTCGACTCTCCTTACTACTTTCCATCAAGCTTGCTTTTTGTAATTACACATTTTTAAAAAATTGATTTGGGGCGACGCCTTTGTGGTTTTTAATATTCTAATGCAATTAGTTCTATGGGTTTAATATGCTTTTAACTTTTGATTGGGAGCCGCCCAGAGTTGATTAGAAAATGGGCGGCCATATAACTCACTTTCAACGAATTATGAAATAGAAACGCCGGCAGCGCATAGCTCAAGCCAGGTGTTATTTCATAAGCTGCAGCCTGTATTGGACAACCATTCCGCACTTTTTCAGACACTGCATAGCAAAGGCCATACCTGCAAGCCAACAACCACCCAGCCTGATGCTGAATCTCACAAGGAGCAATAAAGTTAATGTGAGAATCTTTCTTTCACAGCTACACCAAGGCCAGGGGCCAGCAAGTACACCCCCAGGATTACCCACATTGTCACATGCTCTTCCTCTAATGGGACCCACCTACGCCATCCTGTTAGCAATGTCCCTCTGGATTCTGTGTGGGGCAAACAGGGCACATTCACAAGCCTTGAGGATAGCCATAGCCCTTGGACTTATACACCGCTTCACAGTGCTTTGCAACCCTCTCTAAGTGGTGTACAGAGTCAGCCCCTTGCCCCCAACAATCTGGGTCCTCATTTTACCCACCTCGGAAGGATGGAAGGCTGAGTCAACCTTGAGCCATACAGAATCGAACTCCTGGCAATGGGCAGAGTTAGTTTGCAATACTGCATTGTAACCACTGTAGGAAGGAAGGAAGGAAGGAAGGAAGGAAGGAAGGAAGGAGGGAGGGAGGGAGGGAGGGAGGGAAGGAAGGAAGGAAGGAAGGAAGGAAGGAAGGAAGGACAATAGCACTTAGATTTATATACTGCTTCACAGTGCTTTCCAACCCTCTCTAAGCGGTGTACAGAGTCAGCCTCTTGCCCCCAACAATCTCGGTCCTCATTTTACCCACCTCGGAAGGATGGAAGGCTGAGTCAACCTTGAACCTGGTGAGATTTGAACTGCCAAATTGCAGGCAGCCGGCAGTCAGCAGAAGGAGCCTGCAGTAGTGCACTCTAATTACTGTGCTATCTCAGCTCCCTCTTCGCTCCTCCTGCTTCTCTTCGCTGCATCTGGGGGCACTGGGTTGGGGCTTACTTCTGAGAGCAGCCAGCTGGCTTTTCCTTAGATTCTGCAAAGGGTGCAGAAAGGACAGCGTCGACATCAATCTTGCCTGCGAGGTTTATTAATTCAATTTATTATTTATTAATTCAATTTGTATGCCGCCCCTCTCCGGGGAGGCATACGGCATAAGGTTGCCTTATGGCCAAGAGCTACAGACTAACAAGAATTCACACTTCTGGTCAGCTCTCCCAAGGCTGTTGGTGCAGTCCTTGTGGGGAGCGAAAAGCTGAGTCCAGGGACCTTTGGATCATGAATTACATTTTGATGCCATCTGAGTTTTCCATAACATTTAAATTCACACAGTGTGGCAAGCCATAAACCAGGCTTTAAAAATCCCAGTCGCATTAAAGGTAAAGGTAAAGGTTCCCCTCGCACATATGTGCTAGTCATTCCCGCCTGTAGGGGGCGGTGCTCATCTCCATTTCAAAGCCGAAGAGCCAGCGCTGTCCGAAGACGTCTCCGTGGTCATGTGGCTGGCATGACTCAATGCCAAAGGCCCACAGAACGCTGTTACTTTCCCACCAAAGGTGGTCCCTATTTTTCTACTTGCATTTTTTTTTTACGTACTTTCGAACTGCTAGGTTGGCAGAAGCTGGGACAAGGAACGGGAGCTCACCCCATTACGTGGCACTAGGGATTCGAACTGCTGAACTGCCGACCTTTCAATCGACAAACTCAGTGTCTTAGCCACTGAGCCACCACCAAAACCCAACGAACTGCATTCGTTGGTGGCGCAGCAGACTAATAGCCTGTTATCATCCAGCTGCCTGCAATTACAGCTAGTTCGAATCTCCCCAGGCTCAAGGTTGACTCAGCCTTCCATCCTTTCTAAGGTAGGTAAATTGAGGACCCAGTTTGTGGGGGCAATAAGCTGACTTTGTATAAATATACAAAAGTATGAAGGCTATTGTAAGCCACCCTGAGTCTCCGGAGAAGGGCGGCATATAAATCAAAATAAATAAATAAATAAATAAATAAACCTCCAGCCTAATTTCCAAAGACATCATTTTTTAAAAACAGCACTTGAATGGCATTTTCAAAAAAAACTATATTTCAATAACTCCACCCTTCTCAAAGATCTTTCCCACAGCCTGCCACGAGCAAAACAGGAAGGCTCCTGCAACAGGACGGAGATGTTTTTCCTCCCTGTGGAAACAGACTCTTCTTTTGACACAGTAAACTTTCCAATCTGGATTGGGTAACTTGCTGTTTGAAGCCCTGGCTTCCTTGGTTGTCTTCCAGCGAGTTTTCAGAGCCAACCTCCAGAGCATCTACAGCTCCATAATCAAAACACGGTTTATCCGAGGGGAGGACACAACCTTTTGGGTTGGCTCATTCATGTCACAATCAGCCAGACATGTTGAAAGAAGGCAACTGCAATCTGTGCAGTTCAGAGAACCCCCAAATCCCACTCCTGGCTGGCCATGCCCACCCTGCCCCTCCCCTCCCAGGAGTCCCCACACTGCCCATTTTGGATGCATGTAAGTGCAGGGCACGCACGGAGGCTTGGGGAGGGCAAAAACCAGGTTTACCAGAAGTTCAGGAAGGCCGGAAACAGGCTCATTTCCGGCCTCCAGAGGGCCTCCGGAGCCTGGGGAGGCCATTTTTGCTTTACTGGAGGTTCGAGGAAAGACCCTGGAGCTCGGGGAGGGCAAAAACGCCACCCCACCCCCCATGATGCAGGAGGCTGACTAAACCATGCCCACCATGGCCACACCCACCCAGCAACTGGGCAGAGAACCCCTTGCTAAAAATTTTGGAGCCCACCCATGGAGGCTACCACTTCCCCCCAAAGGACAGGGACTTTTTCAGGAGCTGAAAGGGAGAAGAAGTCTCCAAAGCTTAAAATATCTATTTCCCTTGTAAATAAACATGGCAGGAAAAGATCCAGGGTTTTTTTTTAACTGCATCTACCCCACGGGGATGTGGAGAGAGACCTTGGCCCATAGAATTGCCAAGAGTCAGACACGACTGAATGGATAACATCATCATCACCTCAAGGGACTCTGGGAAAGTCAGTAACTGGAGGCTGATGGGTTGAGCTTGTCCCCATGTCCTGGGGGAAGAGCGTTCGAGGTGAGACAAGAAGTCCCTCCTGAAAAAACAGGTGCTCTTCGGCTGCTAGTCTAGTGAAGAGAAGGACCAGGGGAGACAGGATAGCATCTTCCAATATTTGAAGGGTTGCCACAGAGAGGAGGGGTCAAGCTATTTTCCAAAGCACCTGAAGGCCAGACAAGGAATAATGGATGGAAACAAGGGGAGAAATTTTCTGACGGTGAGAACAATCAACCAACAGAAAAAAAAATTGCCTTCAGAAGTTGTGGGAGCTTCATCTCTGGAGGCTTTCAAGAAAAAACTGGATGGCCATCTGTCAGAAATGGTGTGGGGCAGGTGTGTAGAACTCAAGGCCTTAGTGGTGCAGCAGACTAAAGCACTGTTAAGTAGCACCAGCTGCCTGCAATTACTGCAAGTTCTAATCTCACCAGGCTCAAGGTTGACTCAGCCTTCCATCCTTCCGAGGTAGGTAAAATAGGACCCGGATTGTGGGGGCAATAAACTGACTTTGTATAAAAAAAAGAACACCGCTTTTGGGGGCCCGAAAGCCCTACTAAGCAGGTATATACAAAAGTATGAAGGCTATTGCTTAACGCATTGTAAGCCGCCGGAGTCTCCGGAGAAGGGCAGCATATAAATCGAATCAATCAATCAATCAATCAATAATAAATAAATAAATAAATAAATAAATAAATAAATAAATAAATAAATGCTCGGGAGCCAGATCCAGCCCGCAGGGTGCTTAGGTCTGGCCTACGGGGCCATCCTGGAAACAGCGAAGGACCAGCCTGCATACCTCTGCCAGCAAAAACAGAGCTTGTGGGAGCAACATAGATTTCCTGTCTCTGCTTGTTGCCCTGACTTAAAGGCATTCCAGGAATTGCGTATCTACTAAAGATTTATACACCCAACCGTCAAATAGGTGGGAAGGTGGTGGAGGAGGAGGTGTAGACTGGCACAGAGAAGCCATAAAGGACTTTTGTCCCGGTTTATGCCACACCTTTCAAGAGGTTGGGCAGCAAACAGTGTCACCTTGCCCAGAGGACAAGTGCCTTACGGGTAGCTAAACCTTGGGAGGAGCCTGGTAGCTCCTTTTCCAACTAAGAGATTTAATTGAAATCCTGCTTGTTTGCAGCAACACTTTGTTGCTTTCCTTGGCCTTAAACACGTGTAACATAAAGTCTCTGGACTTTCTTTCCATCTTGATCCATCTGCTTTTTCAGAGTAAGGTCTTTGGCCCAGAGTTAGCTGTGGCCTTGAGTTTGCCACCCCCCCCCCCCAAAAAAAAGGCACAAATACCCCGTTTCCTCGAAAATAAGACCCAACTGGAAAATAAGCCCTAGCATGATTTTTCAGGATTCTCATAATATAAGCCCTATCCCAGGGGTGAAATGTAAAATTTGTTACTACCGGTTCTGTGGGTGTGGCTTGGTGGAGGGGGCTAATGTGACTGGGTGGGCGTGGCCAACTTTTTTTTAAAAAAACTTTTCAAAGCATTTTTTCTGCAAATGCAAAAAAATGCTTTGAAAAGGCTCTGAGGATCAGGCAACACAGCTGGGATCGTCAGAGTCTTTTCAAAGCATTTTTTTAACCACCTCTTCCCCGGAAGAGATTGCAGGAAAAAATGCTTTGAAAAGTCTCTGACGATCCCAGCTGAGCTGCGTGATCATCAGAGGCTTTTTTTTTTTAAAAAAGCATTTTTTAAATGCTTTTAAAAAATTTTAAAAGCATTTTTTCGGCAGAAGAAGTTGTAGAAAAAATGCTTTTAAAAGTAAAAAAAAAAGCCTCTGATGATCATGCGGCTCAGCTGGGCATGGTGGGGGGGGCGTGCAGGGATTTTTGCTTCCAGTTCTCCGAATCACCTGCCGCCATCGCTGCTGGATCGGGAGATCTGGTCAGAACCAGAAGCATTTCACCCCTGCCCTAACCCCAAAATAAGCCCCAGTTAACATTGTCAGCCAGACGGATGCATTTAATACCGTATTTCTCCCAAAATACCGGACCACCCCGGACCACCCCAATGATGCCCTTAAAGTGATGTCCCAGTGCCTGGAGGCCGTATGGATCTGGATGGGGAGGAACAGACTCAGGCTCAACCCATCCAAGACCGAGTGGCTGTGGTTTCCGACGTTCCGATATAGTCAATTGGTGCCATCACTGACTATTGGGGATGAGTCATTGCCCCCCACGGAGAGGGTTCGCAACTTAGGCGTCCTCTTGGACTCGCGGCTGTCTTTAGAAGAACACTTGACGGCTGTGGCCGGGAGGTCTTTTTATCAGGTTCGCCTGATTCGCCAGTTGCGTCCCTTTCTGGATCGGGACTCGTTAAATACGGTCACTCATGCCCTCGTCACTTCACGCCTGGACTACTGTAATGCTCTCTACATGGGGCTCCCCTTGAGGAGCACCCGGAGGCTCCAGCTGGTCCAGAATGCGGCCGCGCGGGTAGTTATGGGAGCAGCATGGTGCTCCCATGTGGCTCCCCTCCTGCGCGAGCTGCACTGGCTCCCTGTGGTCTTCCAGGTGCGCTTCAAGGTCTTAGTTACCACCTTTACAGCGCTCCATGGCTTAGGACCGGGGTACTTACGAGACCGCCTTCTGCCACCAATAGCCTCTCACCGCCCAGTACGCTCCCATAGAGAGGGGCTTCTCAGGGTGCCGTCAGCCAAACAATGTCGACTGGCGGCCCCCAGGGGGAGAGCCTTTTCTGTGGGGGCACCCACCATCTGGAACGAGCTCCCCCCAGAGATACAGAAGATTCCGGACCTGCGCACTTTCCGCCGTGCCCTCAAAACATTCCTGTTTCAGCAGGCCGGCCTGGCCTAACTTTCCCTTTATATTGCTTTTTTTGATTTTATTTTAAACTGGGATGTATTAAATGTATTTTTATCGTTCGCTGTTCACCGCCCTGAGTCCCTTAGGAATAGGGCGGTATATAAATTTAATAAATAAATAAATAAATAAATAAAATAAGACCCAACTGGAAAACAAGCCCTAATGCGTCTTTTCAAGCAAAAATTAATATAAGACCCAGTCTTATTTTTGGGGAAATACAGTATTTGGGATGTTTATTAAAGTGAGTGACAGAGTGGATAAAAATCAATGATTTTTAAAAAAAAAATAAAAAAAATCAGATTTTTTTAAATTTTTATCGAATTTATTTTAATAAAAAGCTTTTGGGGTAAAAATCTATCGTAAGATAGTTTTCTATTTAAGATACATAAATAATTTAGTTTGTTTGTTTGTTTGTTTATTTATTTATTTATTTATTTATTTATTGCGATTTATATGCCGCCTTTCTCCCTAGGGACTCAAGGCGGCTTACAAAATGACAACTTCAATACAAATCACAATACAATACCAAATTAAAATCAGTAACCCAATTAAAAAACAATTTAAAATTATACCAGTGTACCCCCAAACGGATCAGTTTAGTTGGCGGAAGAGCCACGTCTTCAGCTCACGACGGAAGGAAAGGAGGTCGGGGGCTGTCCTGAGCTCGGTGGGCAATCCATTCCAGAGGGTCGGGGCTCCCACAGAGAACGCCCTCCCCCTGGGGGCCGTCAGCCGACATTGTTTGGCCGACGGCACCCTGAGGAGGCCGACTCTGTGAGAGCGCACAGGACGATGGGAGAACGGCTGGAGATGGTCCTGCAAGTACCCTGGGCCTAAGCCATGAAGGGCTTTATAGGTGAGCACCAGCACCTTGAAACGTATCCGCAGTGCCACCGGTAGCCAGTGCAGCTCACGCAGGAGAGGTGTTACACGGGAGTATCTAGACGCCCCCGTAACTACCCGCGCGGCTGCATTTTGGACTAGCGGAAGCCTCCGGACACATCCCAAGGGCAGCCCCATGTAGAGGGTGTTACAGTAGTCCAACCTAGAGGTAACATGAAGCATGAAATGGAGCTTAGTTATGTAGCATGAGGCTGTATATTCTGCAACCCTGGGACTATCGGTGAGTCAACAGTGGGTCAAAGGAGTATCAGAGATGACAGTTGCTCTTTAAAAATTATGATTTAAATCGAGTTGATCTAAATCATCAAGTGATTTAAATCATGATTTAAATTGTGATTTAAATCAACTCGATTTAAATCAAATCCACCCAGGTGAGCGATGAGCAGGAGAATTCCCTATCTTTTTTTCTCTCCCTCTTCCAGATTGGATATAAAATAAGGAAAGGGAATCTGTTTTTAAGGGTCTTTCCCGGAAGGGAATTTCAGGGAAATTATCATGGCTGGAAGTTCTTGCACTTAACAGTATTTAGTGCATGGAGATCTCACCAATTGCGTCATTCAGCAATCATTTGAAGTTACAACAGCGCTGAGGGAAAAAAATCTTTAAGGCCAATGACTGCATTTATTACCTTTGCAGTGTCTCTCGGTCACATGATTACTGTTACATTCAGTATCTGTTGCCTTTGCCTGACTTGTTTTTCTTTTTCCCAGAGCAAAGCAGAGCAGAGCAGAGACATTGGAGAGGAAGGGATTACAAGAGAGTAAGCAAGCACATCAGAAGGAATATGTCCGCTGTTTGCAGAGTACACTCAAGGCTGCAGGTGTACTCTCCTGTAATCTGTCCCTCTTTAATGAATGGAAATACAAAATTACTGTTATTACCCTCTTGCTAATTATTCCAGGAATGATAAGAGCATTCCCAAGGGCAAGGGAGTGGGGTGAAATGGCAGCAGTGTTACAAGGTGTCCCGCTTAACAATCACTTCATTTAATTAGAGAGCCACCAAACCCAATTGTGGCTGCTAAATGAGAACTATCTAGGTGGTGCAGCAGACTAAAATACTGTTAAGTAACACCAGCTGCCTGCAATTACTGCAAGTTGAAATCTCACCAGGCTCAAGGTTGACTCAGCCTTCCATCCTTTCGAGGTAGGTAAAATGAGGACCCGGATTGTGGGGGGAATAAGATGACTCTGTATAAAAAAGAACACCACTTGGGGGGGGGCCCGAAAGCCCTACTAAGCAGGTATATACAAAAGTATGAAGGCTATTGCTTAACCCATTGTAAGCTGCCCTGAGTCTCTGGAAAAGGGCGGAACCAATAAATAAATAAATAAATAAATAAATAAACATGATGGCAAGGCAGATATTTTCATTCACAGCAATCTACTTCAAGCTTCTCCAATATCATCCTCAAGAGGTGGATTTGATTTATATGCCGCCCTTCTCCGGAGACTCAGGGTGGCTTACAATGTGCTAAGCAATAGCCTTCATACTTTTTGTATATTTATACAAAGTCAGCTTATTGCCCCCACAAACTGGGTCCTCAATTTACCTACCTTAGAAAGGATGGAAGGCTGAGCCTGGGGAGAACCTTGAGCCTGGGGAGATTCGAACTTGCAGTAATTGCAGGCAGCTGAATGTTAATAACAGGCTATTAGTCTGCTGTGCCACCAGCTTTAGAATTCCTTTCCTTGAGGAATCCCGGAGCAAGCTGCTTAGTTCATTCTTTCCATCGCAAAAAGAAACTATAGCCCAACCTACCAAAAACATAACTGTAAAAGACAGGCTAGAAAGAAAAATGAAACTATGCAAGAAAATGGTAAGAGAACACCTTGTCTGATCTTGATGAACGTAAGTCACTGGGACCCGATGGATTACATCACAGAGTGCTAAAGGAGCTGGCAGATGTCATCTCAAAACCACTGTACTACATCTTTCAAAAATCCTGCAGCACCGGGGAACTACCAGAGGACTGGAAAAGAGCTGATGTGGTTCCCATCCTGAGTCTCCGGAGAAGGGCGGCATATAAATCAAACCAATAAATAAATAAAAAAAAATAACAAGGGGAAAAAAAAAACAGACCCAGGAAATTACAGACCAATCAGCCTAACATCCCTAACCAATCCCTAACCTAGACCAATCCCTAACAACTGGGAAGATACTGGAAAAAATAATTTAAAATACAGATCTGCACATCTAGAAACAAATAAAGCTATAACTAGAAGCCAGCAAGGGTTTGTTAAAAACAGATCATGCCAAACCAATCATTTCATTCTTTGACAAAGTGATTAAATTAGTAGACCAGCGAAATGCTGTGGACATAATATGCTTAGACTTCAACAAGGCATTCAACAAAGTAGACCACAACCTACCTCTTGGTAAGCTAGAAAAAAGTGGCATAGATAGCATCACCACCAGACGATAAGTCAGTAACTGGCTGACAAACCATAAATGAGTAGTCCTTAATGGTACTACATCGACATGGAAGGAAGGATGCAGCGGACTACCACATGTTTCCATCTTAGGCCCAGGACTCTTCAATATCTTCATAAACGACTTAGATGAGGGAATAGAAGGGGAACTCATCAAATTTACAGGTGACAGACTTGAACAATGGGGCTTACTCAACAAAATGAAATTTAAAGCGGAGAAAATCAAGGTTTTATACCTAGGCAGGAAAAACCAAAGGTACAAGTACAGGTTAGGCTCAAAAACAGTAATGTGGGAGGGACCTTGGAGTCCTAGTGGATGATCATGCAAATATGAGTTAGCAGTATGCAGCGGCAGCCAAAAAAGCCAATGCAATCCTAAATTGCATTAACAGAGAGATACAATCAAGATCAAATGAGGTGTTGATACCACTCTGTAAAGCCTTAGTGAGACCCCACGTAGAATACTGCATCCAGTTTTGGTCACCACACTATAAAAAAGAGGTTGAGACTCTAGAAAGAGTGCAGAGAAGAGCAACCAGGATGATTCGGGGACTGGAGACTAAAACATACGAAGAACAATTGCAGGAACCGGGCGGGCCTGGCTAGTCTAGGGAAGAGAAGGACCAGGGGAGACAGGATAGCAGTCTTCCAATATTTGAGGGGCTGCCACAGAGAGGAAGGGGGTCCAGCTATTTTCCAAAGCACCAGACAAGGAATAATGAATAGAAACTGATCAAGGAGAGATTCAACCTGGAAATAAGGAGAAATTTCCTGACAATTAACCAATGGAACAAATGTTGCCTTCAGCAGTTGTGGGAGCTTCATCCCTGGAAGCTTTCAAGAAGAGACTGGGCTGCCATCGGTCAGAAATGGTGTAGGGTCTCCTGCTTGGGTGGAGGGTTGGACTAGATAACCTACAAGGTCCCTTCCAACTCTGTTAATCTGTATCTGTACCTGGTAAGAGGGGGAAGTAATAATATTAATATTACTAGAAGTAAGGGTCAGTATTTGGAGGAGGGAGTAAGGGGATGGTAAAATATTATATAATCTGTTATGTATTAGGTTTTTATTTTGAAGAAGTCACAGGGGGGAGGGGGGTTGGGGTGGTGAGGGGGGGGTTAGGGAGGAGGGGGGAAAGGGGGGGAAATTTGTAATTGAAAACTTTTTCAATAAAAAAAAAGAAATGGTGTAGGGTCTCCTGCTTGGGCAGGGGGTTGGACTAGATGACCTACACAGTCCCTTCCAACTCTGTTATTCTGTATTCTATTCTAGAAAATTCTTCCCATTTCTTGCTAGACATCCCCAAGGCTCCGGTTTAATTAAAACCATGACTCACTTTTCCACAATTAAGTGCCCGTCTTATGCAAACATCACAGCACTTCAACCAGAAAAAGGCACCACAGGTTTCAGAAGCAAAGCAATAAAAGAGATTTTACTCAGAACTGGGAAAATGTGAGAACTTTGCAACTTCCATGGCAAAATGCAATGGCAAAAGGTTGGATTCCTGATCTGTCCTCCTAACCAGAAGGAATCCAGTCCTGCTCGTCTTAAGCAGAGTCACCGAGAACCCAGATCGGGTTTGAGAGAGACAAAGGTTAATAGAAGGGATGGAGTTTGGTGTGAACTCCTATAAAGGTTTCTCCCTGTGTTTGGACATAAAAAATACCACATTAATGTGTAATACACTCTCTTTGTTGCTTTCAAATCATTTTTTAAAAAATTTGGGGCTATGGGGCACAGCTGGGTCTCAAGGCAGGGGCCTCTCAACAGTGTTTTAGCTGGATTTGACCAGAAGCATCACAGAGAAACAGTCGGGGAATTAGTGGGCTCTGATGAGCTCTGCGAAAACCCGTACTGACAAACTGCTGCCGAGGAGTCTTCAGACCAGAACCGTCCTGTAGGGATGGGGAAGAAGGAGAGGCACCTCGGAAGACCAAGGGGAACAGGCAAGTTCCTCGAAGGTCAGAGGAAACTCTCCAATTAGGCAGCAGGGGTGGCAGCCATTGCGGCTATCAAGAAGCTGGGGCAACCAGGCTAAGAATTGAGCAGGAGCGGTGACTGGAACAGAGTTTTGAAGCCGGGTGAGTGACAGCCAACGCACAGGCGAAATAATAACAAAAAAACCTTTCAAACCTGAAGAAACCCTGGAATAAAAATAGCAGCTAATGGGCATGGGGGGAAGAAAAGAGGAAGTATGAAGCAGAATTTAAAGGGACAAAAACCCGAAAAGAAAATTGACTTTTGAATAAAATTATTTGGAAAATTTTAAAAACTAGAAGAAATAACCCCAAAATTGGCTAAAGGATTGGAAAGAAAATTGATTCTTTTTTTTTTAATGTTAAGAAAAACAAATGAGAAATTGGACAATAAGCCCTGCAACAGAAGTGCTGTAGAATTAAAAGATAAATAAAAGGGGGAAAAGAGGGAGAAAGTATTGTTCAATTTGGACTGGACTATAAAATTGATTTGGTATTTTCAAAGTTAAAAATAAGAAAAAAGAAGCTAGTAAAGATTGTTAACATGGATTGAAACAAAATGGGTACTTTGTCAGACAACTGATAGGAATTGTGGATTGTAGAGAGCCATCTTCAGGAGAAAAAAGATCACTGCAATTTGGAACCTTTGTTTTGGAAAATTCTGAACTGCATTAGTGATAACAGCCGTGAGAACTTTTAGGGAGGATTGCTTTGTCTGCAAGCGGCTTGACTTTTGAAAAAACAAAAAGGAATACAACAAAACTTTTAAAATTGGAATAATATCAAGCCAGAAAGAATAAAATGGCGCAGGAAATTAGAGAAATGATGAAAATGATGTACTTGTCATGGAAAACAGAAATATGAGAAATAATTACAATGTTACATGGAGAATCAAAACTTGAGGACCCAAAAATTGAGATAGAGCATGCTCAAGCTGACAAGGAAATAAAGACAGAGAAGCAAGATACAGAGACTGAAAATAAAGAAGATAAAGACTAGATTAATTATGAAAAATTAATTGAATATGTGGATAGTACCAGTAAAAAGGAGATTTTAGAGATTACATTGGGATTAACAATGGAAAAAACAGAGAGGGTGGAAAGAAGGGTGGAATAGAAAGAATATAAAAAATTTAAATGATTACACTGGGATAAACAGTGGGGAGATAAGAAAAAGGAGAAAAGGGATGGGTAACAATAGGAAATTTAGGGCAAAATAAGAGGGTTCAAGATTTTAAAGCACAAAAGAAAAAAGGGGAAAGAAAAAGACAAAAATAAAAATAAAAAGGGAGAAAGGGAGAAAGAAAGAGAAATATGCTATATATACTTAGAATTGAAAAATGAATTATAGTAAGAAATAAAATAATTGGAATATTTTTATTTGCATTTTTGGAACATAGATAATGATAAGTTTTTAGAAATATGAATAAGTTTAAACTGTAACAACTGAAACACCTTTAAAGGTAAATGGTGGTGAAAGTAGAAATGACTAAGTTATGGCTTTGAGCAATATACGGGGAAAGCTATATGATTAGACGATAACAGCTAGAACATTTTTTAAATTTAAATAGGGAAACTGTAATAATTGAAATATTTTTAATTGTATATTGTGGTGAAAGTAGAAATGATTAAGTTGTGGTTTGGAAAAACATATGGGGGAAATTATTTGGTTTATTATTATCATGTAAACATAATTGATTTGTAAGAAGTTGGATTGCATGAAAATGGAAATAATTGGAATATCCATGTTCATATTTTTGGAATTTATATGAAGAAACATGGGGAAAATTATTTGGTTTATGATTAATATACAAAGAAAAAGATAGTTATATAACTAACTGATTTATACTAAAATGTTGGGCTGTATTATCAAAGGACATGTATGTTATAAAATAAGTGACTTTATTATTCCTATAAGAAATGAACCATTGTAACACCACATAATTAATTGAAGATGGATATAAAAACAGATGACAATGGAAAGGGAAGGGAAGGGAAAAATTGAATTTGATTAAGATTAGAGATGAGAACGAAGGCTAATATTGGTTTTTTAAAAAATAGATGAGAATAAATATCATGGCAAAAAGGAAGTATAGAAAATTGTAATTTTAGTTGAAATGACTAAACACTATTTAAATTTGTGAATCAGCCAAATGCTCTGTTCAGAGAAAATACATTGTTTGTATGTGTGTTTGGGCAAAAAGTAAAAAAAAACTTTTTATAATAAAAAAACCCAGTGTTTTAGCTATGCTGCCCAAATTACAATAATCCAAGGGCAGCTATCCTAATCCCAATCTTGAATCTCTTTGTTTAGTTCGGATTTATTGCCGGATTTGTGCGGCTTCTTATTACCAATGAGCTGAAGCCAGATTCATTTTATAGACTTTTGAAAGAGATTCTGCTACTTCTGCCTTCTCCCAACTTGGCAGCTACAATTCACAGAACGCCTGGGAGCCATGTTGGCTGGGAACGATGGTGTTAACAGTCCAACACCTCCTGGCTGGAGAAGATGGGTTGTGGACTGCTTAACCAGAAAAGTTTTCTACAATGTTTCACAATCAGCTGCATGGGAAGCATTGTTTTCAAACAGTAAGAACAATTTGTTATGAATTGTTGAAAGTGTTTCATTTAGATACAACAACATAGTTTCTCAACCTTGACAGCTTTAAATTGCTCCATTTAAAAAAGCTCTGGGAATTGTGAGGATCGAAGACTTTTTAAAGGTTGAGAAACACCGAGTTCAAATCCTGCCTTGCAGTGTACGTTGGGGTCTGCCTGCTCTGCCCTGTCCCCCAATTCCTTCCCCTTGGGGGCTCAACACTGCCCTTGCAGCTCGGCTTCAGTGTCAGGAGAAGCAAGCCAGGTTAACTTCCTAATTCACAGAATCCCAGGTGTGTAAACCTTAATCTACTTCTCCTCCCCTTTTCTGGATAATGGGATTGGTGGCCTCCTGGGAGGGTGGGCCTTGTATTTTAGGAAGAGCCACAAACAATACCTGCCACTGGCTACTCATCAGATACTATTAGCAGCCCAGAAGAGGCTGGGCAAGCAGGGAAGGCTGCACAGGGGAAATGGGGAGGGGGGGGGGGCTTACAGGTAAAGTTCTTACAGAGGTGCCAGGGCAGGACACCCATCGGCCAAAGCAGGGGAGGCCACCCTGGGTGAGCCCAGATGTGCTCCAAGGACCAGGAGACCACAACTTCTACAGCCGGAAGGGGGGAGAGGCAGTTTGGGGGGGGGCTCAGAACTTAAGCAGGATTCTTAGGAAGGCGAAAGAGCTTGTCCAGAGTCCAGGCCAGCTCCCACCAAAGAAGGGGCTCCTTTCAGGCACATCCACTGAGGGGGTCAGCCGGGGGACTTGCAGCGAAGGACGTAAGAGTCCTGGGACGAGAGACCACCAGGCGATCCCACCCGGCGGAGCCCCTTCGTGGAAGAAAGCGAGCCCGGCCAGGGCTTCAGGGTCCCGGCAGCAGCGAAGCCCTTGGGTGAGGCGTTAAGTATCCCGGGACGGGAGACCACCAGGCGATCCCACCCTTCACAGCGTGGAGAAGCGCCGCCCTCCTGGAGAGAAGGAGCCCGAGCCAGGGCTTCGGAGTCCCGGCAGAAGCCGAAGAGCGAGCCGCGGAGGCGAGGCAACACGTGGCCGGGGAGCCCGGGCGGAGGAAGGCACTCACGTCATGTTGCGGACGGTGCGGCCGCCGTTCCAGAGCAGGCAGGCGACGCTGGTGAGGGCCGAGGCGACCACGCAGAGGACGCAGTAGCTGGCCACCTTGGCGCGGAAGCGGAGCGGCGGACTCAGCGCCCCCAGCAGCAGCAGCGCCAGCAGCAGCAGCAGCAGCAGCAGCAGCGCGGCGGCCCCCATCCTGGCCGAGCCGCCCGCCAGGACCTGCACAGCGGCCCCGGAGCGAGAGTCGGGAAGCGCCTGCCTCGGCCCCGCCGCGCTCGGCAGCTCTTAAGGGGCGGCCGCACACGCCCGCCCGGCCCTCCGCCCAGGGGCGGCTCCGCTCCGCCCGCCTATCCGGCCGCTGCGCTCCTCCGCTCGCTCTTCTTCGGCTGCCCTTGGGGCGGAACCGGCCGCCCCATAATAGCACTAGCCCTGGAGGACTTGTATACCGCTTCACGGCGCTTGACAGCCCTGCTCTGCAAGCTGCCTCAGGTGCCACCACGGCTTCTCGGTGCAATTCAAGACACCCGTTCATGACCCGTAAGTAGCAATAGTCCTTAGGCTTATATACCGCTTCGGAGTGCTTCGCCGTGGAAGGAAGGAAGGAAGGAAGGAAGGAAGGAGGGAGGGAGGGAGGGAGGGAAGACAATAGCAATAGTCCTTAGGCTTATATACCGCTTCGGAGTGCTTCACCGTGGAAGGAAGGAAGGAAGGAAGGAAGGAAGGAAGGAAGGAGGGAGGGAGGGAGGGAGGGAGGGAGGGAGGGAGGGAGGACAATAGCAATAGTCCTTAGGCTTATATACCACTTCGGAGTGCTTCACCGTGGAAGGAAGGAAGGAAGGAAGGAAGGAAGGAAGGAAGGAGGGAGGGAGGGAGGGAGGGAGGGAGGGAGGGAGGGAGGAAGGAAGGACAATAGCAATAGCCCTTAGGCTTATATACCGCTTCGGAGTGCTTCATCGTGGAAGGAAGGAAGGAAGGAAGGAAGGAAGGAAGGAAGGAAGGAAGGAAGGAAGGAAGGAGGGACAATACCCCTTAGACTTATATACCATTTCGGAGTGCTTCACCGTGGAAGGAAGGAAGGAAGGAAGGAAGGAAGGAAGGAAGGAAGGAAGGACAAACAATAGCAATAGCCCTTAGACTTATATTGGTGTGTGTATATACGTGTATATACAGATGTATATAAAATTAGAGGGGGGGAGAGGGAGAAAGAGAGAGAGAGAGAGATCCTTCTCTAAGCGATTGGACTCAGCCTCTTGCCCCCAACAATCTGGGTCCTCATTTTACCCACCTCAGAAGGCTGAGTCAACCTTGAAGCCCTGGCAATAGAATGCAGAGTTAATCACTGTGCCAACACGGTTCATAGATATGAGAGAGGGAGAGGGAAGGGGAGAGAGAGAGAAAGAGAGAAATGGACTAGAAGACCTCCAACTCTGTTATTCTTGGGCTCCTGCAGCTATAGCTTCCTTACCCAGCTACCCAATGACCCAGAGGCAACTGAAGAACTGTGCTGATGTATGGAGCTACATAAGTACCTCCCCCACCCCAAGGTAGCCAAAGGAGAGTGGGGGGAGGGGTCCGCAAGCTTTTTCTGGGCTAAAAACTAAATAAAACTTTTTGAAGGCCCAGAGAATGTGGGGTCCTTTCCACATGGATCGGTCTTTGCTTCTCCTTTTCATCCTGTTGCTTGGGGAGATGGGGTTATTTATTGATTTAATTTCTTCGTCACACATCTGGCATGGAAACGACTCTGGGTGCCTTACAACATTAACACATTAAAATCCTAACATGTATCTTAAACAATAAAAAAAAAAATCGAAAACTACTACAGTAAAAATGCAAGTATAAATTATTTATAGGAATAAAGCAAACTTGGAGATCTTCGGATGGGTTGAAGATCCTATTTTTATTTATTTCATTCATATTCAATGGCTGCCGAACTCCAGTGGAGCTGAAGGAGCGGGGCAAATTGAAAAGCCCTCCTCCCACCCAAGGACAAAGGCACCAAGGAGTAGCTGTTCAAAGACCATTTAATCATGTGAATTTTGTAAAATGCAAGCTCTCTATCAAGGTAGCAAATCGAAAGCAGAGGGGATGGACTAGATGCCCTTTGGAAGCCCTCAGAAAGAAAGGCCCCATCATCTTACGGAGCTGCCTAAGCCACAGGTCGGATTTTCATTTCGGTGTGCTTGTAGGAGTAGTGGTAGCCTTTCCCCTTTATCCAGTTGACGCCATCGGCAAAGGTCTTATGTTCTCCCAGCCAGTATTTCCCGTTGAGATTGGAGTAGTGGCAGGCATTGTACCACCAGGCACCTTTGAAGGTCTCAGCGCAGTTGGACGCTCCAGGATGTTGCCGCTTGTCCCGGGTGGAGAAGGGCATGTTGTTGTGGTAGGAGAGAGAGTCACCTGGGAGGCAGAGAGCAGGGTGGGGGCCTGGAAGGCCAGTCCAAGACATCTCCAGGACATCAGCCTGCCAGTTAGCCTGACTGGCACAGCCCAATTCCAAGAGGCTCATGGAGAAGGATGCTAAGCCCCCCTGGACTTTGTCAGGGACTCACCTGCAGTGCCCCCCGTGAAGGAGCCCAGAGTTAACCGATACCAGTTGGATTCTTCTGCCACCTGGAAGGACACATACTTGGCGAAGGAATGCTGATTGTTGAAATCAATCAAGTCGACACGCAACTCATTCTTTCCTAGGAGGAAGAGAACAGCCACGTCGGTCAGTTGGCATACTGCTCAGTCATCAACACTCACAATCCTGAACATATGTTTCTCTGGTACTTCCTCCATCTGCAGAGGGGGCTGAGGGCCCCCTCAAAGTTCTTCCCAGTGAGGGCCCTGCTCCCCTCTCCCCTGGCAACAGAAGGGTTCAGGGCTGCAAGGGGAAGCCCCTCACCCAGCGAGCTCAAGCAGTGAAGGTGATCATTCCCCAGCCAGAATTCGGTCAGCTGGCTTCCAAATCCCCTCTTGTAGGCAGCCCAGTCCCGGAAAAAGTCCACCGAGCCATCCGACCGCCTTTGGAAGACCTGCGGAGGAGAATCGGGACTCCTAACCTTCCGCCTGGGCAGGTCCTGAAATCAAAAGTTTTCTCTCCCCACAACCCTCTGTTCCCAAATTTTGGAAGACCTGCAGGGGAGAATTGGGACCCTTAACCTTCCAGCTCAGCAGACCCCCAAATCATACTCTTCCCTCCCTTCCCAAATTTTAAGGGTCTCATGGCTGGCCTTCTCCATCCAGAAGTGCTGATCCCCCTCCCAGGATCCCTCCGGCCCCCATTCTGGCCTCAGAAAAGACTCTGATTTCTGATTCATCCCATTCTTGGCAAGCAGCAAAGTTACAATCCTGGGTGTCTCTGCTGTGGGGCATAACCCCCTTTCCCCACAGAAGGCCCCATCCAAGACATGGAGGTAAGAAGCTCTGCACCCCTTGGCCACGCAGGGGTAGAACCTCCTCTGCCAGACTCACGATCCATCCACCTCCGTCGGTGTCCATGTCGCACAGCACCTCCAGGGGCTGGCAGTCCTGGGGATAGATGGTGTACCAGCCGCTCAGGACCACTCCTCTTTTCAAGAGCTCTTTGCAGTTTGGGGCACCTGGGCAGAAAGAGGGCAGGAGAGGTTGGCGCTCTCTGTGCCAGGGTCTTCCTGAGGGGGCTGGCCCACTGGCTGCAGCTGGTTGGCAACAGGCATCCGGCTGGTTGATCAGACCACCTTTTCTAGCTTACTAAGAAGTAGATTGTGGTCTTCTTTGTCGATTGCCTTCCTTGAAGTCTAAGTATATTATGTCCACAGTATTTGTGAACCACCAAGTGGTTGTGGTATAGTGTTGCATATTGAGGGTGGGGGCTTCCTATAACATTGGGTGGGTGGGCTGGATAACCTACCCCTCCTAAAAAGTTTTTAGAGGAGCAATTTTTCTTGTCAAGATGAAATCTATTTTAGTGCAAACCCTTTTTTTGTGCTTCCCAAAAGCTGCCGGTGGTCAGAAGTGGATCCTGTAAATGCAGGGACTGCCCAGCCACAACATTGGCTCTCTAGGGAATTGTGGGGGGGAATGCATAATAAGGACCCACACACACACACACACTCACCTTTCTTGCACTGAAAGAAGGAAGTGAAAAACAGCCTCCCCCATGTGGCGTGGAAGGTAATGGGAGGGTTCCCACCATGCTGACCTGAATTTGACCTGAAATTAACTATGGCATCCTCTTATTTATTTATTTTTTAATTTGATTTATATGCCGCCCTTCTCCGGAGACTCAGGGCGGCTTACAATGCGCTAAGCAATAGCCTTCATTCTTTTGTATATTTTATACAAAGTCAGCTTATTGCCCCCACAAACCGGGTCCTCATTTCACCTACCTTAGAAAGGATGGAAGGCTGAGTCAACCTTGAGCCTTGGCGAGATTCGAACCAGCAGTAATTGCAGGCAGCTGTGTTAATGACAGGGTGCACCAAACCACTGTACTATCAAGGCTCCTTATAAAGGAGCCTTGATAGTACAGTAACTATTCTCTTTATAAGAGAATTATAAATATTCCCTTATAAAGAGAATATTTATAAGATAGTTTATAGATGGCACCTACCTCCAGCAAGATTAGCTAAAATGTTCCCTGGGACATCTCCACAGTGCTGGAAATGTGGGCATAGCAATGGAACCTACTTCCACCAATGGTGGACATGTCCGCTGGCAGCTAAATATTGGATGAAAATACGACGATGGTTGCTTGAAATTACACATTGCAGAGTGGAACTGAAACCTGAAACCTTTCTGTTGGGGTTTAGACCCACAAATATTGGATTGACTAAATGGTATCTGATGCTGCACATAATCACTGCAGGGAGACTGGCATTCGCACAAGAATGGAAGAATGAGGATTTACCAACGGACTCAAAAATAATTTATAAAATTATGGAATGTGCAGAGTCCGACAGACTTACAAAACTGAGGCACAACTATGTCTGATGTGCCACACCCTCCCAATCTGTCGGGAATCCCTTTCAGTCTAACTTCACGCCCCAGAGAGCTCATTGGGGGGCTGAGCTGCACAATTCAGCCAGGGGCCCCTTTTGCTTCAAACAACAGAGAGACTGGCTGAGGTCCTGATCCAAGGAAGCTCCTCCCGATGTTCCCTTTGGGGGCCCTGCAGTCCTTACCAATTTCTCCTGGGTCACCTTTCTCGCCTGGAATGCAAAGAGAAAGAGGAGGGCAGAATTCCTCCGTTTTAGGAGGGTTTGGCAGCATCACTCAGGCTCAAGAGGGGGTGCCAAGCAGCTGAACCCCAGAAGCCCATAAGTAGCAACATCTGCTGGGGGGAAGTGGGTACCAAGCTCTCTCCCCAGCCCCCCAGAACTCCGAGGGGCATCATAAGCCATTTTCAGGAGGGTCCCTTCCTTTTGGAAAATGGTTCTGGCACAGTTGAGCAAAATAAGATGACATGATTTACATCATTTGTGACAAACACAGTTCTTGGTTGGTAGAGTGGAGGCACCCACAATAAGAGGCGGGGTCTCAGAGCATCACAACCAAACTCTTACCTTTCTCTCCAGGTTGTCCTGGGTCCCCTTTTTCTCCTGAATCAAAGGGAAGAAATTCTTTTTCAAACCTCCTGCGCCCCACCTGGTCCTCACCCCAGGCAGCCCCAGAGATGCCAGTGGTTTTTTTCCTGCCCACACAAAGGTGAGCTGACAGGTGAGGTTCTGTGGACCTGGGGAGGGGGATGTCTGACCATTAGGGTCAATTTTGGGGTCCTTTTTTGGGTTCCTTTCCCAAAGTGCCCCCCTCTGTCTCTCCACCAGCTGCCCAAACACACCTGTGCAACCCGGAAATCTGAAACCCCTCTCATTTCACCTCACCTTTCGGCCCTGGGGCTCCAATTTTCCCAGAGATTCCCTGAAAGCCTCTTTTAAGAAAAGGCATGGTGAGGCTTCTAGGTGCCCCCTTCTCAGGGAGGGAGGGGAGTAGCCCCCAGCTGAAAGGTGGGTGACAAGACGGGTTATTTCTTTTGGAAGGGGTCAGGTTCAGGAGCCAACTTCACCCTCTGTCCATAGACTCACCAGGGGGCCTCCGTGGCCCTTGTGGTCCTCGCAAGCCTGGACTCCCCCGCTCAATGGCTATTGTATCGTTGCCATCAGGGTCAAGCTCCTTAGCTTCTGCAAAGGAAGGAAAACATTTGGAGGAAAGAACTTTGTTTAAGTGAAGCAAATTTCTCATCCGAGAAGGGCGGTAATGCTGCCCTTCTTGCTCCTAAGAGCTAACCTGCCTGTTACTCACCTGGGCAGGACTCCTGCGCCCCTCGATGGATTGCAATCAACAGGCAGAAGAGGAGGAGACCCACTTGCTCTCCAGCTTTCCACATGGTGCCCGCTGGACTCCGACTGCAGCCTGCCCTGGACCTTCTGCTTTTATTTGGGCAGCCGGCTTTTGTCCCTTTCCCCTTTAAGCGAGGCCTCCAGGGCAACATCACAACACCACAAACTTCTTCCTTGTTGATCAAAACACACCCCGGCTAGTTAAACACCTGGGTAATTCTTCATTGTGGAGGGAGGCAACCCATCTGCTTCAAAGCAAAGCTGCAAGGGGGGAAAATGGGGCTACTGCAACATGAGATGCCTTCAGGTGATTCTCTCTTCCTGCTGGTGGGTTGTCAGCAGAACCAGATCTCCAATTCGGACTTAAGGGACCAGTGGTCCAATGGCCAAAATTATGCCAGATTTCAAATCTGGGGGCTGTTATCTTTCACTCCACTCTTTCAATGCTTGCTTGTCGGCTGCCATGGTAATGGGGGGGAGGGGGAGCTAGTGAGTTGCTAGATGGGGAAGCGTGCTGGAGGATGAGAGGAAGGGGAAACGAAAGCGAAACTTAGCTGCAGTCCTGTGCCTTTGAAGCGGCTATCGAAACAACGGTCCTGACATTCCAGATTGATGACACTGCCAGATGTGTGATTCCAACTGACCTCTGGAGGACCTTTGGATTGGATGATTTACGCTGGACAGTGGGAGGGGAGGCTGCTTTCTATATGTGATTTTCCCGCCTATTGCGTCAGATCTTGCTTTCCTTTGGCTGCATTCAGTTCGATTTTAGTAAAAGTACCTTTACTCCATGAAAATGGTGTCGGGGTCATTCTTTCCTGAATTCTGAAAGGAGGCACGCCTGACATGGTGTGAACCCGCTAAATAGCCACAGAGTAACCTTCCTGATTTTGTAGAAATATGAACAACATGACTGAAGGATTAAAAGCAACAAGGCAAGGAGAAGGTTTCAATCAATCAAAATGCAGCTGGAAGGGACCTTGGAGGTCTTCGAGTCCAAACCCAGACCCTCTACCATTTCAGATAGTATTTTCTTAAAAACCTCCAGTGATGAAACATTCACAACTTCTGGAGGCAAGCTTTTCCGCCGGTTGATAGTTCTCACTGTTATTTCTCCTTAAATCCAGGTTGCTTCTCTCTTTGATTAGTTTCCTTCCATTATTTTATCAGGCGTTTTATCAGGTTCGCCTGATCCGCCAGTTGCATCCCTTTCTGGATCAGGACTCATTAAATACGGTCACTCATGCCCTCGTCACTTCCCGCCTGGACTACTGCAATGCTCTCTACATGGGGCTCCCCTTGAGGAGCACCCGGAGGCTCCAGCTGGTCCAGAATGTGGCCGTGCGGGTGGTTATGGGAGCGACGGGGCGCTCCCATGTGACCCCCCTCCTGCGCGAGCTGCACTGGCTCCTGGTGGTCTTCCGGGTGCACTTCAAGATATTGGTTACCACCTTTAGAGTGCTCCATGGCTTAGGACCATCTTCTGCCACCGGTAGCCTCTCACCGACCAGTACGCTCCCATAGAGAGGGGCTCTTCAGGGTGCCGTCGGCCAAACTGTGTCGACTGGCGGCCCCCAGGGGGAGAGCCTTCTCTGTGGGGGCACCCGCCATCTGGAACGAGCTCCCCCCAGAGATACGGAGGATCCCGGACCTGCGCGCTTTCCGTTGTGCCATCAAAACATTTCTTTTCCAACAGGATGGCCTGGCCTAACCTCTCTTTTAAACTTTTTAAACTTTTTAAAATTTCTAAATTTTAAATTTTGTCTTATGAATTTGGGGTTTTTAAATTTCATTCTCTGAGCCAATTATTTAATTGTATTTTAATGATTTTTAACATTTGTATTACATGTATTTTATTTGGCTGTTCACCGCCCTGAGTCCTTCGGGAGTAGGGCGGTATACAAATTTAATAAATAAAAATAAATAAATAATAATAAATAATTTCTTGTCTTGTCTTCTGGTGCTTTGGAAAATAAGTTGAGCCCCTCTTCTTTATGGCAGCCCCTCGAATACTGAAATAATGCTATCATGTTCCCTCTAGTCCTTCTATTCTGTAGACTAGCCAAACCCAAATCCTGCAACCGTTTTTCTTCATATGTTTTAGACTTCAGGCCTTTAATCATCTTCTTTGCACTTTTTCCAAAGTTTCAACATCTTTTTTATAATGTGTTGACCAAACCTGGGTGCAGGATTCCAGGTGTGGCCTTAATAAGAATTTATAAAGAGGTACTAACACTTCACATGATGTTGGTTCTATGCATCTGTATATACAATCAAGAACTGATTATACAGCCAAGAATTATACAACCACCATAGCTCAGATTCTCCTCTTACGATGGGAGGCCAGGTGTTCTCTTGGAAGGCTGCTAGAGCCCAATTTCAGCCTCTCAGGGAATGTTGGGGGTCCCTTTCGGGGAGCAGATTTCCCCTTTTGGCATTTGCAACCCCAACTCTGATGGATGGCCACTTGGATTAGGAACAAACACCATTTCAAGGGGATTTTTATTCTCCAAAAGCCCCTGAGGGCCAGACATGAAGTAATGGCTGGAAACCTATCAAGGAGAGATGCAGCCTGGAATTAAGGAGAAATTTCCTGACAGGGAGAACAATGGAATGTCTTGGCTCCAGATGTTGGATGCTCCATCACTGGAGATTTGCAAGAAGAGGTTGCAGAGCCAGTTGTCCCGAATGGTACAGGATCTCCTGCCTTGGGCAGTGGGATGGACTAGAGGACCTCAAAGATCCCGTCCAACTCTTCTGCTATTCATGGGCTCCTGCAGCTGTGGCTTCCTTACCCAACTACCCAGTGGCTCAGAGGCAGCTGAAGAAGGATGCAGACTTATGGGGCTTCTAGTCCCCCCCAAGATAACCAAAGGAGACCAATAAACAGAGGTCAAAGCCTCTTTCTGTGCAGAAGACTAAATAAAGCTTTTGCAAGCCCCAGAGAATGCGGGATCTTTTTCACAAGTTTGTTTCCATGGATTCGTCTTTGCTTGTTCTTTCCATCCTGTTACCTTCCAGCTCAGCAGGCCCCCAAATCATACTCTTTCCTCCCTTCCCAAATTTTAGGAGACTCGGAGCTGGCCTTGTCCACCCAGAAGTGCTGGACCTCCTCCCCCCATGGTCTTTCCGGCCCTCATCCTAGTCTCAGGAAAGATTCAGTTTCTCTTTCAGCATATTCCTGGCAAGCAGCAAAGTTACAATCCTGGGTGTGTCTGTGCAGTCAGAAATGCTGAATGCCTTGGCTGCACCTGGGAAGAGCTGCCCTCTGCCAGACTCACGATCCATCCACCTCCGTCAGTGTCCATGTCGCACAGCACCTCCAGGGGCTGGCAGTCCTGGAGATAGATGGTGTACCAGCCGCTCAGGACCACTCCTCTTTTCAAGAGCTCTTTGCAGTTTGGGGCACCTGGGCAGAAAGAGGGCAGGAGAGGTTGGCGCTCTCTGTGCCAAGGTCTTCACCAAAGGGTCTTATTCCTGAGGGGCAGGCTCAGTGGCTGCAGCTGGTTGGCAATAGACATTATGGGGTTTCTAGTCCCCCCCTCCCCAAGATAGTCAAAGGAGACCAATAAGCAGAGTTCGAAGCCACTTTCTGTGCGGAAGACTAAATAACACTTTTTTGTGCCCCAGAGAATGCGGGATCTTTTTCACATACGTTTCCATGGATTCGTCTTTGCTTGTTCTTTCCGTCCTGTTACTTGGGGAGGAGGGAAGGGTGTTTGTTTATTTATTAATTAAATTTATTTGCCACCCATCTCATATGGAAATGATTCTGGGCACCTTACAGCATTAATGCATTAAATCCTAACAGAGAAATACCCGTGTTTCCCTGAATATAAGACCGGGTCTTATTTTCTTTTGGGTAGCAAAATATGCACAGGGCTTATTTTCGGGGGTGGTGGTGTCATTTTTGTTCCCATGTGCGGCAGGCCCACTTCTGCTTGCTCATGACAGGGCAGGAGGCCATGTGGTGTACGAGTGCCGCCACCTCGAGGCAGAGGGGATGGAGCTGTGTCATGTGCCCTGCACCAGCTAACCTCAGGGCCGCTGCAGTCAGACCATCCATGTCCTGATACCTGCCTTGCCTCGCAGTCATGGCACTAACACATCTCTTGGCCTCCTGCTCTGTTGTGGCCATGAGTCAGCAGAAGCGGGCCGGCAGCCATGTGGGCTCCTGCTGCAAATGGCTGCTGGTGCTGCTGCCACAAGGCAGGTATCAGGTAGTGTATGGCCTGGCTGTGAGAGCCCTGAGGTAAGTTGTTGCGGGGCGCATGAGGCAGCTCCACCACCACCCCACCTCATGGCTGCAGCACCACGAGCAACCAGAGGGAATAGGCAGCCAACCAACTGTGCAGGCTCTTAAGTAGGGCTTATTTTGGGGGTAGGGCTTATATTAGGCACACACATTAAAAACACGCTAGGGCTTATTTTTGGGATAGGTCTTATGTTCAGGGAAACGGTATTTCTAAAAGAATAAAAATGGAAATCACACATTTTTCATGCATTTGGAAATCACTCATAACCAGACAACACACTGTTTATATAGACATTGAGATTGTTGCTCTTCTTTATATAGGAAGAATAAAAAAAGTATTTGGAAAAAAAGAAAATCACTCAAAAGAGGGGAGGGAGGGAACACTATGCATGGGGGGGGAGGGGGGATTGCCTCTTAATTTGTCAACTCCCTCCAGTGAGATGCTGTCCTTCAGGGCCCAAGCCAGTGCAGGCTCCTCAGGCTCTTACAGAAGATCACAGTTCCACCTGTGGGGGTTCCAAAGGGCAGGAGCCAGGACAGAGAAGACCCTCCTCCTGGACCCCACCAGCCAGAAATCCTTGTTCTTGTTAGCCTCAGCAGGCAAGTGCTTGGATGAACCATCTGGAATGTGCCAAGCCTTTCTGGGCTCAGAGCCCTTCCTTTGCCAATGGCTGGCAGATTTTATCCCCTTGGACTAAAGGAGACTTGGAAACCATCAGCTGATTAAAGATCATATTTTTATTTATTTATTTAACATTCATTGGCTGCCCAGTCAGCCCCTCAGAAAGCAAGCCCCATCAACTGAATGAGCCTCCTAAACCACAGGCCGGATTTTCATTTCGGAGTGCTTGTAGGTGTAGAAGTAGCCTTTCCCCGTTCTCCAGTTGATGCCATCAGCAAAGGTGTTTCGCCCGTTGAGGTTGGAGTCATGGCATTTATTATACCACCAGCCACCTTTGAACACCTCAGCACAATTGGAGTCCTGGGGTTCCTGCTGCTTGTCCCGGGTGGAGAAGGGCATGTTGTTGTGGTAGGAGAGAGAGTCACCTGGGAGGCAGAGAGCAGGGTGGGGGCCTGGAAGGCCAGTCCAAGACATCTCCAGGAAATCAGTCTACCAGTTAGTTTGAGTGGCACTGCCCAATTCCAAGAGGCTCATGGAGAAGGATGCTAAGCCCCCCTGGACTTTGTCAGAGACTCACCTGCAGAGCCCCCCGTGAAGGAGCCCAGAGTTAGCTGATACCAGTTGGATTCTGCTGCCACCTGGAAGGGCGCATACTTGGCGAAGGTTTGATGATTGTCAAAATCAATCAAGTCAACACACAACTCATTCTTTCCTAGGAGGAAGAGAACAGCCATGTGGGTCAGTTTTCACACTGCCCAGACACCAAAACTCAGAGCCCGGCTGCCATGTTTCTCTAGTCCTCCTCCATCCGCAGGGCCTGAGGGTCCATTCGAGGCTCGTCCTAGGGAAGGCCCTGTGCCCCTCACCCCTGGCAACAGGAGGGTTCAGGGCTGCAAGGGGAAGGCCCTCACCCAGTGAGGTGAAGTGGTGAAGGTGGTCATTCCCCAGCCAGAATTCGGTCAGCTGGCTTCCAAATCCCCTCTTGTAGGCAGCCCAGTCCCGGAAAAAGTCCACTGAACCATCCGACCGTCTTTGGAAGACCTGCAGGGGAGAATCGGGACTCTAAACTTTCCAGCTCAGCAGAGCCCCTAATCATACTCTTCCCTCCCTTCCCAAATTTTAGGGTTCTCAGGGCTGGCCTTGTCCACTTTAGTGGCCTTGTCCACTAAAAAATGCTGGCCACACCCAATCCTGGGTGTGTCTGCCATGGGGCACAACCCCCTTCCCCAGAAAAGGCTCCCTCCAAGGCATGGTGGTCAGAAGTGCCGCATGCCTTGGCCATGCCTTGGCCACACCTGGGTAGAACCGCCACTGTCAGACTCACAATCCATCCGCCTCCATCAGTGTCCATGTCGCACAGGACCTCCAGGGGCTGGCAGTCCTGGGGGTAGATGGTGTACCAGCCGCTCAGGACCACTCCTCTTTTCAAGAGCTCTTTGCAGTTTGGGGCACCTGGGCAGAAAGAGGGCAGGAGAGGTTGGCCCTCTGTGCCAGAGTCTTTGCCAAAGGGTCTTATTACTGAGGGGTCAGTGGCTCAGTGGCTGAAGCTGGTTGGCAGTAGGCATCCAGCCAGTAAAGTGGGCCAAGTTTAGATTCCAACAGAGTTGGAAGGAACCTTGTAGGTCATCTACAACCCCCCACCCATGCAGGAGACCCTACACCATTTCCAAAAACATGGCAGTCTAATCACTTCTGGAAAGCTTCCAGTGATGAAGCTCCCACAACTTCCGAAGGCAACTTCTGTTCCATGGGTTGATTGCTCTCACTGTCAGAAAGTTACTCCTTATTTCCAGGTTGAATCTCTCCTTGTTCAGTTTCCATCCATTGTTCCTTGTCTGGTCTTCATGTGCCTTGGAAAATAGCTTGAGCCCCTCCTCTCTGTGGCAGCCCCTCAAATATTGGAAGACTGCTATCCTATCTCCCCTGGTCCTTCTCTTCACTAGACTAGCCATGCCTGCTTCCTGCAACCATTCTTCATAAGTTTTAGTCAGTGGTGTGATTCAAATTTTTTTACTACCAGTTCTGTGGGCATGGCTTGGTGGGCATGGCAGGGAAGGTTACTGGAAAATCCCCATTTCCTCCCGATCAGTTGAGACTTGGGAGGCAGAGAATAGATGGGGGCGGGACCAGCCAGAGGAGGTATTTACCGGTTCTCCAAACTACTCAAAATTTCTGCTACCAGTTTGCCAGAACTGGTCAGAACCTGCTGAAACCCGCCTCTGGCCTTAGTCTCCAATCCCCTAATCTTCTTGATTGCTCTTCTCTGCACTTTTTCTAGAGTCTCAACATCTTTTTTATAGTGTGGTGACCAAAACTAGATTCAGTATTTTAGGTGTGGTGTTACTAGGGCTTTATAGAGTGGTATTAGTATCTCACTTGATCTTGATTATATCCCTATGTTAATGCAACCTAGGATTGCATTGCATTTTTTGGCTGCACACTTCTGGGCAGTGGTGAAATCCAAATTTGATGAGTTCCCCTTCTATTCCCTCATGTAAGTCATTTATGAAGATATTGAAGAGTACTGGGCCCAAGACGGGACCTTGTGGTACCCCACTGCTTACTTACTTCCATGTAGATGTTGTACCATTAAGGATACTTCTTAAGTGTGGTTTGTCAGCCAATTACAAATCCATCTAGTGGTGATGTTATCTATTCCACTTTTTTCTAGCTTACCAAGAAGTAGATTGTGGTCTACTTTGTCGAATGCCTTGCTGAAATCTAAGCATATTATGTCCAAAGTATTTGTGAACCACAATCCACAAGTGGTTGTGGTGTGGTGTTGCATATTGAGGGTGGGGGCTTCCCATTACATTGGATGGGTGAGTTGGATTAATTATCCCTCTAGAAATGTTTTTGGAGGAGCAATTTTTCTGGTCAAGAGGAAATCTATTTTAGTACAAACCATTTTTTTTGTGTTTCCCAAAAACTACCAGTGGTCAGAAGTGGATCCTGTAAATCTTGGAACTGCCTGAACACAGCATCAGCTCTCTAGGGAATTGGGGGGAGATGTGTAATAAGGACCCACACACACACACACACACACACACTCACCTCGCTTGCACTGAAACACCTCCAACCCCTCTTCGTCTGCAAAATAGAAGGAAATGAAAAAGTCAATTCCTGCACCCCTCTTCGTGGCAGGGAAAGCCCTGAGGGAGGGGGGAGGGATCCTGTCATACTGACTTGAATTGCCGGGTGGGACAGAGGCACAACCATGTCTAATGTGCCACAGCCTGCCAATTTGTTGAGAGTCCCTTTCAGTCTAACTTCATGCCCCACAGAGTTTGTTGGGGGGGGTTGAGCTGCACAATTAAGCCAGGGGCCCCTTTTACTTCAGAAAACAGAGGAACTGGCTGAAGCTCTGATCCGAGGCAGCTCCTCCCAATGTTCCCCTTGGGGGGCCCACAGTTCTTACCCATTTCTCCTGGGTCGCCTTTCTCGCCTGGAATGCAAAGAGAAGGAGACGGGCAGAATTCCTCCTTTTTAGGAGGGTCCGGCAGCTTCACTCAGGCTCAAGAGGGGGTGCCAAGCAGTTGAACCCCTTGTGGGCAGAATCTCATAAGTAGCACCCTCTGCTGGGGAAAAATGGGTACCAAGCTGTCTCCCCAGCTCCCCAGATCTCCAAGGGGCCCCGTAAGCCATTTTCAAGGGGTCCCTTCCTTTTGAAAAATGTTTCTGGCACAGTTGAGCAAAATAAGATGATATGGAAGGAGGGGAGTAACCCCCCCAGCTGAAAGGTGGCTGAGTGGGCAGCCCCCTGCCAGCCACTCTGTGCTTTGTGCAGGTTTAAACCAGAAAAGGAAGCTTAACCCAAGGAAATGCCCCCTTTGGGAAGGGGAGTTTCAACATATCGAGTGCCCGGAAGAAAACGGTTCCTTCCCTCTCGTGCCAGTCCTTGCAGTCTTCATCGTGGCACCTTCCTTCTGCCTTGTGACAAGATGGCTTATTTCTTTCGGAAGGGGTCAGGTTCAGGAGCCAACTTCACCCTCTGTCTACAGACCCACCTTTGGCCCCTGGAGTGCCAGGGGGCCCCGGTGGCCCTTGTGGTCCTGGCAAGCCTGGACTCCCCCGCACAATGGCTAGTGTATCAATCCCATCCAGGCCCAGCACCTTAAGTTCTGCAAAGGAAGGGAAAACATTTGGAGCAAAAAATGCTTTTTTAGAGCTAAGCTAAATTTCTGAACTCTAAAGGAAGGTAGAAGGTCACTGTCCCTCCTCAGAGCTAACCTGCCTGTTACTCACCTGGGCAGGAGGACTCCTGTGCCCCTCGATGGATTGCGATCATGTCAGGTATAAATGCCCTACCCGTGCCAGGGATCAGCTATAGCTCAGTAGTGCAAGGGTTAACCCAGACATCCACCTGGCCAGCTCCTCCCATAGACCCCTCCTTACCTGAATCCCCGCCCACAGGTATAAAAGGTGGGCACACTCCTCCATGTTGTTTAGATCCTGATGTAACCAGTGATGATATGAAGAACCTGTAAATAAAAGAGATATTTTACTCAATGACTCAAGTCTATTCATTGGGCCTGATCCATCAATCCTCGTAACAAAATGGTAGCAGAGGATGGTTGGTAAGACCCAGCGATCCCAAACCACACGACAAGGACTCACACCTTCCTACGGAATGGTGACACCTCCGAAGCAACGGGAAAGCAACCCATCGGACTTGCCAGGGAAGGAAGGAACCCCAACCGACCCCAAAGCCACCGCGATGGAAGAAAAGGGGGAGATCGAGAAAGGGAAAAGGACTTACCACAACGACCAAGAAGAAGAAAAGCTGCGACTCGACGTCCTGCAGCTGTTGAAGGAGCGAGCCGGTGACAAGAACCTCCTTGTCGACCTACGGAGCTTCATAATCGACCGCGAGGTGGCAAGGAGCGAAGGAGACTCAGACTCAGAACTCGAGGAGCTGGACTCGGTGAGTGGATTGCCCAAAAGGGCACTTCCAACGGCCACCGAGCCCCGAAGCCCCGCTCAAAATTTGAAACAGCGGCCATCTTTGTCCACGTGGTCGGACAAGATGGCCGACCTCCACCCAATCGGCAGCCAGGATTCAAAATGGCCGGTGCGCGAAAAATGCCGGGCCATAAGCAGGGACGAAAGTGACCACGGGGAGGGGACCAAATCTGATTCTGACCCTGGCTGCACCCCAACTGAATGGCAGGTGGACAGGGCCATGAAGACCCTCGCCGCCGCCTTCGGCCCAGGCCTCAAGATCACCCAGGAGAGACCGGAGAGGCCAAAACAAAAGGGGAAATGAGGAGAGGGACAGCGAAGCGTCCACCCGAGGGCCATCGATGACTGTGACAGCTTGCCAGCCCACCTACGCACCCCAGGGACACCGCGCCTCCGATAGCCCAAGCCGCGCACCCCGGAACGCAGGGACTGGGGCAGCTACTTACAGCCGTCGCCAGAGCCTCGACACCGCCAGGATCTTCATACCGGAGAAGCAGCTGCTGGACGACACCTCCCGGAACACGCCTGGACCCCCAAGACCGAAGCCGAGGCCTACCCGACCGAGAGAGGCCTCTACATCGGAGCCACGACGGACAGGTCCTTCCATGACGACTGCAGAGCCGAAATGGACCTCGCGCATGCGCTCTTCTGCCTAGAAGAAGAAAAAAGAAAAAAATTACAAAGCGGGACTTTTAAACTGCCGGCAAGCGTTCCCATGCCGTACTGCTGCTATAGGCACATAAGGAACCATGGACAGCATCCAGCAGTAAGTAATTTTACAAATAGTGCTGGGAACTTACCAAGTGACTTTCCCAAGTTGAGAATGGATGGGGGCAATATCCTAGAGTGGTCACAGCAGCTCCAGGTGGTGTTCCTAAAAGAAAATATGTCTCATTTTATTAATGAACCCCCAGAGAGACCATGGACTTTAGAGCTGGATTGCATGCACCATAGGGCATTCTATCTCTTAATTGCCAGCATATCCCCCACTATTTACCACTGTATTGGACATAACCTCACAGTATCAGAAATTATAGGAAAAATGTTTGGGTTATTTTACAGTGAGAGTGTGTCCACCACCACCCAAATTTCCAAAGACTTCTTTTCTGCCAGGCTTAAGCCAGGGACCCCCATGAGTGAGCACCTAGTGTCCTTAAGCGGTACCAGAGCAGAGCTACACCTTAGGGGAGAAGTTATTTCCGACCAGATCATGAAGAGCGTAATAATTAACTCTTTAGATCACTCATGGAATAACTTCTTGACACACTTAGACACCGTTAGTTTAGGAATGCTATCCGTGGAGAAGCTATCCAACAAGCTAATCGTGGAAGATAATCTGAGAAGGAGCCGCCCCGGCCCTCCCAGAGAACATAAGAGTGAGAAGAGAGTAGTCTTCCAAGAGAAACAGCACAACATGCCAGAGTGTTATATCTGCGGGTCAAGGGGACACATCAAAAGAGACTGCCCCAAGAACTATAGGGAGAGAGGCAGGCCAGAGCATAGGTACAGACAAACGGAAAGGCACACATCTGAAGAAAGGTATAGGTGCAGGGACTCACCCAATCCCAGGGACAGGAGGGGGAACAGAGACAGCTCGCGCGACAGCAGGACAGGATCCTTATACGGGATAGGGGAGCGCACACACACCACACACCAAGACAAAGACACCAGCTCATGGCTCCTGGACTCGGGAGCCTCCAACCACACCACCTACAATCAGAAACTACTCTCATCATTCAAGAGGGAAGACTTTTCGATCAAAGTTGCAGACCAAAACCAGGTTAGGGTGACAGGCAAAGGGACAGTTACATTGCCAGGCTTAGGGAAAATAGAGGGGGTACTGCTAGTCCCGGAGATACCCCACAACATTCTAGCCGCAGTAAAGCTTAGCAAGGAATCAGGGGTTGAGGTGACCTTTACAAAAGGTAATGTCAAAGTTAGCAAGGATGGGGAAGATATAGGGAGAGTAACCGTCAACCAAGGGTTACCCTATATAACTTTCTATGAGGATGACACCCACAGCATGTACACCAGTTCAGAGAACACAGAGGACACTGACCAGGGCAGGACTGAGGGGGAACAGGTAGATGGGAGAGAGAGAGATAACGATGACGACACGATGCAAGAAACACAACACAACAGGCACACCCAAAGGGGGCCCTCAATAGGCAAACCCATGCATGACGACTGTGCTCACCTGCTACACCGGAAGCTAGGGCACGCCAGTTTCCCCGTGGTCCAGAAAATGGCCAATTGTACCGAGGGTATCAAAATAAAGAACTGTGAAAACTACCTCGAGTGCTCGGTGTGCAAATGTTCTAAATTAAAGGTAAAACCCAGACCCAAGAAGTCGTTACGTGCCGCCAAACAAATATTCAACTTAGTTCACATGGACCTGGTAGGGCCCCTAAGGCCATCCATAAATTATAAGAAAAGATACTTCCTCACTATAGTGGATGACTATAGTCGATATGGCTTCGTCTATACCTTAAGAAAAAAGGATGAGGCCTTCCAAAAATTCAAGGAGTTTTACAAAAGAGTAGAAACCCAAAACAACACCCAGATCAAACAAATCATGACCGACAGAGGATCTGAGTTTCTATCTAAGGACTTCTCCCATTGGCTCAGGTCCAAAGGTGTGATTCACTTTACGTCGTCCCCGTTCTCCGCCTTTCAGAACGGGATCGTAGAACGACGGAACTCCACACTCCAGACGATGGTCAGGTGCGCCTTAGAGGACGCGGGCATTGGCCAACACTTCTGGTCTGAAGCTCTGGTCTACTCCAACTACACTCTTAACAGAACATGGTCCAGTGTGATAGACAAAACACCATACGAGCTCATGTACAACAAGAAGCCACAGATAGCACACTTACATGTATTCGGCGTAACTGCTGATGTCCACATACCCAAACAGTTGCGCAAGAAAGGGGATAAGGTATCCAGAAGACTGAGGTTTATGGGATACGAGCCAGGAACCAAGAGTTTCAGGTTTGTGGACAGCAATAATAGATTTGTGGTATCTAGGACAGCGGCATTCCATGAGCAAGCCAACTGGTCCAGAATACACTTAAACGAGGTACCCACCAAGCGAGAGGATAGTCCAGTTGAGCAAGCTCAAAACAAAAGCGAGACAGTGGATAGACAGGAAGGGAGCAGGCCCAAGCCCAACCTCCAAGACATCAAGGTTGAGGGATGGAAAGAGAATCACCCCAAGATAAGTGTAGACTCACTGACACAAAGAGAGGCCAGATACCTGCATGACACTGAGCAGACAGTAGACAGACCGGTCAGGTCTACCAGAAACCAACTGCCAAGAAGACTAAATGATTACGTGATGCACGTGCACACGAATCACGTTACACCAAACTCCTACGAAGAGGTATTGAGACTACCCCAGGAGGAGAGGGCAAAGTGGGAGTTAGCCATGGCCAAAGAACTGGACAGCCTGAGGAAACTAGAGGTCTACACCCCAACCAAAGTCCCAGAGGGCAAGAACACAATAGGTACCCGATGGATCTTCAAGATCAAGAACTTAGAGGGTGGCCAAAGCCTATACAAAGCAAGATTAGTTGCCCAGGGGTTTGCTCAAAGGTTTCCAGAGGACTACACTGACACCTATTCGCCCACCGTAAGGACAGAGAGCGTCAAAAGCGCCTTGGTCATCGCATCCCTGCTAGGGCTGGAGGTGCACCAGTTCGATGTGCAGACCGCCTACTTGCACGCCAACCTAGATAAAGAAATATACATCAGAGCGCCCCACAGCAAAGAAACCAACAGGGGGGACACTCCACAAGAGCCTGTACGGGCTGAAGCAATCAGGCAAACGCTGGTACGAATGCCTGGTAGAGGCCCTGAAGTCTATGGGGTTCACGGCGACCATAGCTGACAACTGTTTCTTCACCAGGAAAGAGGGGGACTCGCCAGAATACATCCTAGTTTACGTGGATGACATACTATATATCAGCAAGCACGAAGGGAACCGCGACACCTTCGCCAGCAGACTGAGCGAGCATTTCACCCTAAAATACCTTGGAAAGATAAACCGGTACCTGGGGGTGCAAGTCAACCAAACACCAAAAGGTTTCCAGCTGTCACAGAAAGAGAAAATAGAAGAGTTACTCCATAAGTGCAACATGGCAGACGCCAAGGGGTGTGATTCACCCATGCAGACGGACTTCCTAAAAAACATGCATGATGAATCACCCGGATTTGAAGACAACACGCTGTACAGGTCAGTCATAGGCTCTCTCCTGTATATCGCTAACTGGACAAGACCGGACATTGCTCTATCAGTTAATTTATTGTCCAGGCACGTGAGCAAGCCCACCACATACCACTGGAACGCGGTGAAAAGGGTGCTAAAATACCTGAAACAAAGTGCCAATGCATGCCTAACCCTAGAGCCTGAAAAATCCGACGAACCCATCCTCTCCTGCTACGCTGATGCTGACTGGGCCGGAGATGCCAAAGGCCGGAAGAGCACGTCTGGGTACATATTCTACTTAAATAACAGTCCGGTGCATTGGTACACAGGTAAGCAAATCTTGGTGGCAACCTCGACCACTGAAGCTGAGTACATATGCCTCTCCAAAGCCGCCAACAATCTCATCTGGTTCGACGACCTACTGGCCAGCGTGTGGAGAGAACCAGCTTACCCAATAAATATCTACAAAGATAACAAGGCCGCCATAGAAATATCCATGTCCGACGCCGTAGGACAAAGATCAAGGCATATAGACATAAAGTATAAGCACGTGAGACAGCTCTCCAGAATCGGTTTCATAAAGGCCATACACTGCGATACAGAAGAACAGACCGCAGACATACTCACAAAACCTCTACAGGGCAAACAACACTCACACTTAGCTTCCAAGCTCAACATTCGCCTCAGGGTACCAACCAGTCAGTCAGGCCTACAGACACAGGTCAGGCATTTAGAGGGGGATTTGTCAGGTATAAATGCCCTACCCGTGCCATTTTGTTGGATAAGGCTAATTGTTCAAGTCTGTCAAGTTCTTTTTGGATCCTGAGCTTGCCTTCTCTGGGGTCAGCTATTCCTGCCACTTTAAGTGTCATCTACAAGTTTGATGAGTTCCCCTTCTGTTCCCTCATCTACATCATTTATGGAGCTATTGAAGAGTACTGGGCCTAAGATGGAACCTTGTGGAACCCCACTGCTTATTTCTCTCCATGTAGTACCATTAAGAACTATTTGTTAAGTATGGTTTGTCAGCCAGTTACAAATCCGTCTGGTGGTGATGTTGTTTATCCCACATTTCTCTAGTTTACCAAGAAATACAGTAGGTTGTGGTCTACTTTGTCAAATGCCTTGCTGAAGTCTAAGTATATTATTTCCACAGCTTTTCGTTGCTCTACGAATTTAGTCACTTTATCAAAGACTGAAATAAGATGGGTTTGGCATGATCTGTTTTTAACAAACCCAGTTTGTTAAACCTAGTTATAACTTTTTTTGTGAGTAGATATTCACAGATCTGGTTTTTTTCAAGTATTTTATCCATGATTGATCTGTATTTTATCCAGTATTGGTCAGATGCTGTGAATTCCTTGAAGGAAAACGTCCAATTGCAACCCAGATTTCAAGATCCTTGAAAACCATCCAGAAAAGAGCCAGGAGATGCCACCATCCTCGGCCTATGGGCTCTCCTAGAAAAGCCACTAGAGAAGTTGGCCACAGATGTTGTCTTTGAGAAGTGAGGCCCTTCTCCACCTGAGGTCAGAGAGGGGTTCCCTCCCCAAAGCCTGACAGTTCTGACATAGTGTTGTGAACAACTCGTGAAATATTCAAAGTGGCACCATGTGTAAAAATACAGCATGGATAAGAGTAAACATCCCTAAAAGCCACTGGGGGAGTAGAAAGAATCATGTAAAATTGGCTGCTTTCCCCCTATTGGAAGAAATATCCAACAGGTTCAGTTTCAATCTGGGGGGAAAGACACTGGAGACAAAATTGAGGCTGGAGGCTGATTGGAAAGATGGTTTAATGATGGACAGAACCAGAAAGCACATGGGTTCTGGGCAGCTGACCACATGGATTTGAGAGTGAGGGGTTTTTATACCTTCTCTTCGGCTTTGCACCTGAGCTTCCTGTTCCTGTGCAAGAACATGTATTCTATTGACTGTTGTCAGACTCCCATGGTGCCATGTAGGGGTTATGTATGGATCATAGCTGGCTCTATAGGCAAAGTACAAATCCTAGCTGTTTGACTGAGCTACGCTAGGTTGAAGTTTGGAGGGTGGTGCCATGATTCCTATTATGGCTTCATGGCTTTGCCCTGTGTTGGCTCTTGGGTGAGGGCTACTCTGCCTTTGTTCAAACTTTGCTGCAGTAATGGAGTAATGGAGTAATGGTTTACCAAATCTGCATTTCTAAAAGCTGCCCCAGCTCAGTATCTGCTTGGGGGCAGGGAGCTGGGGCTCTGAGTTTCTGTCAGAGCCCCAGCTGAGATTTTTTGTTCCTCTTTTAGGGGAAATATTTTATCCTGCCTCTTTAAAATATTCCTCAAAATATTTCATTCCTCTAGGAGGGGGGTGGGTGCTAACTTTCTACACTCCGTTGCTCTTATCCTCAGCCAGCGGGACTCCAGGAACAAGAAGTGCAGCTCTGAACCATGGGATTTTCCCCTTCTTAATGCACAGCCCAGCAGCTCCAGGGAGGCATCCAAGCATAGTCCCGGTGGAGAAGAATTAAGGGCCCTCCAAACAGCCTTTCAGGGACTGGTCCCTTTTTTTTGTTTTATTCTCCTGTTGTTCAAAGGACAGGCTCCCCTGTTTTTCTTAAGATGGCGCAAGAGCAACAGAGAATTGCTGAAATACGGTGGCACCTTTAAGGATGCTGAATCCAGCCTGCCCACTGATTTTGGAGGAAGCCAGAATGCAAAATATCTCTCTAATTGGGAAAGGGACATTTGTCCTTCAGATCTCAAGATTCTTCTCCAGATAAACTTGTTCTATGCATTGATCTGTAAAGTAATCCATCAGGCAGTAGAACAACCAAAGAACCAGTCTTGCCAGATTTTGCCTCTTCCAAGGAAGGGAAGGGGAGTTTGTTATAGTTTCTCTGAGGTTATAGGAGCACTTTTTTTATTATGAGATTCATGATGGACAAAAAGATGCATCTGTGTCCCTTGTGTTCCCTGGTGGAAAGATGGGATATTTAACTGGTTCTGCTGGGCTGTGGTGGGGTGCTCAGAGCCCTTCCTTTGCCAAAGGCGGGCAGATTTTATCCTCTTGGAATAAGGCAGACTTGGAGACTGTCAGCTGGGTTGAAGTTCATATTTTTATTTATTTACGATATTTATTTAACATTCGTTGGCTATTCAACTCCAGTGGACCTGAAGGGGGACAAATAGAAAAACCGCCTCCCCTCCAAATCTGCAAGATCATTTAATCATGTGAATTTTGTAAAATGCAAGCTCCCTGTCAAGGTAGCAAATGAAAAGCAGAGGGATAGACTGGATGCCCCTTGGAACCCCTGAGAAAGAAAGAGCCCCATCAGCTGAAGGAGCCGCCTAAGCCACAGGCCGGATTTTCATTTCTGAGCGCTTGTAGGAGTAGTAGGGCCCTTTCCCAGAAGCCCAGTTGATGCCGACCCCACGAGACGTGTGTTCTCCCATCCAGTATTTCGCATTGAGGTTGGAGTGGTGGCACTCATGGTACCACCAAGCCCCTTTGTACTTCTCAGCGCAGTTGAACTTCTTGGGGTCTTGCCGTTTATCTTGGGTGGAGAAGGTCATGTTGTTGTGCTGGGAGAGCGAGTCACCTGGGAGGCAGAAAGGGGGGATGGGTGGCTGGAAGGCCAGGCCAGAGCATCTCCAGGGAGGCATTCATTGGCCTGACTGGTGCTGCCAAATCCAGGAAGGCTCAGGGAGAAGGATGCTGAGGCCCCCTGGATTTTGTCAGGGACTCACCTGCAGGGCCCCCCGTGAAGGCGCCCAGAGTTAGCCGATACCACTTGGATTCTGCAGCCACCTGGAAGGACGCATATTTGGCGAAGGAATCCTTATTGTCGAAATCCGTGAAGTCAATACGCAATTCATTCTTTCCTAGGAGGAAGAGAACAGCCACGTGGATCAGCTGGCGCACTGCTCAGACTCACAGCCCCACAGGCTTGTTTCTCTGGTGCTTCCACAGTGGTGGGATTTAAATAATTTAACAACCAGTTCTCTGGCTGGGTAGACGTGTCTGGTGGTCATGTGACTGGGTGGGTGTGACCAACTCAACATCACTCATCACACCTAGCCCTGCCTCCTGGCCACTCGCCTCAAAGATACAGGTTGGATACAGCAATTCTGTTGTGATTCTGACCCTCGAGCCTGTCCTAACAGAGGGAGAGGACTCAGAAGGTGAAGGAGAGGATTTGGCAAGGCCTCCCTCTCCAGACCCTCCTCTCTGGCAATGCCTCAGGTTTCCTCTGAAGGCCAAGAGATATGCCAGGAGCAAGGCACTTTGGAGCAGCCGCAGATAGAGAGTGAGGGGGATGAGTTTTGGCTGGATCCCAGACAGCGTCGGAAGGATAAGCATGCGCAGCTGAGAAAGAGGCGTGGGCGGGCCAGAGATTGAGCTGAGTCACTGGACCACACCCCACAAGGGATAAAAGGGTGTGTGTCGGCTATTCAGGCCTTGTGACGGACAAATTGAAAAGCTCAGAAGTCATATTGTGTTTCTAGAACTCTGTTAGAATCTCTTTTTGGATTTCTTCGGACTGGACTTTGACAATTCTTTGCTTTGTGGAATTAATTTGGTATATCGGACTGAGGAGAAAAAACCTCCCTTAGTGAGTAAAATCTCTTGGCAGGCAGTTCATGGGTCGCTGCCAAGACTGTTATCTTAAAGGAATTCCTGACTGTTTGATTCATTAACTCCTGGCTGTCTGTTTGTGTTTGTGCGTGCAAAGGGGACAGAACAAATTCTGACCAGTTCAAGCTAATCTCTCTGTCAACTCACAATGCATCCCTGGCCTACTCTCGAGTTGCCACAGGCAAGGCGGATTGGAACATGAACATGCAGCTGTGTCGAGGCAGCACATCAGTCAAAAACAGAAGCACATTTCAGCCAGTGGTGGAATTAGCCGGTTCGCCAAACTGGGCAAAATTTTAACAACCGGTTCGCCCAAACTGGTCTGAAGCAACTGAATCCCACCTCTGTGCCTCCCCATCTGCAGAGGGACCTAATGGGCTCTTCCCAGTGAAGATCCTATGCTCTGTGCCCCTCCCCTGGCAACAGGAGGGTTCAAGGCTGCAAGGGGAAGCCCCTCACCCAGCGAGGTCAAGCGGTGAAGGTTGTCGTTCCCCAGCCAGAATTCAGATAGCTGGTTTCCAAATCCCCTCTTGTAGGCATCCCATTTCCGGAAAAAGTCCACCGAGCCATCCAACCGTCTTTGGAAGACCTATGGGGAAGAATTGGGACACTTAACCTTCCAGCTCAGCAGGTCCCCTTCCCAAATTTTAGTGGTCTCAGAGCTGGCCTTCTCCACCCAGAAGTGCTGGACCCCCTCCCAGGATCCCTCCGGCCCCCATCTGGTCTCAGGAAAGATTCGGTTTCTGGTTCATCCCATTCCTGGCAAGCAGCAAAGTTACTGTCAGATCCCTAACGTGATACTGCCATTCAAATGGAGGGAGGGGGGAGCATGGGGATAAGCTGTATTTTATAACCTTTTTCCTGGCGCCTAAGCACCCTGCAGTATTCTCACTTTTTTTGGAATGTAATAAGGAGGGAGGGCCATGTGGATTGTTTCAGTTTGTTGAAAGCGGAAGAAGATCCTGGGAATGGCTCCTTATATGTTTCTCAGGACGACTGTTAAAATAACATCTTCACACTTGTGGATCGGCTGAATCCACATTCGGACTTGAGGGAGAGATTCTAAAGCCCTATTTCTAATTGTATAGTTTGGGAGGGAATTTAGAGTCTGCTTCACCTTGTCCTGCTATCACTTCTTCTCAATAAAAGATTCCTTTTGAAATACCATGTTTCAGGAGTCTATACTTTCTTGGGAAAGGAGGAGAGGCAAGGCCTGACAGAATGCAGACTCTGCAAAGTTAAGTCAACCCAGAGAAGCATATTTTTGCTCTATCGTGGGGACCTTACAATGATGTCTGAGCAAAGCAGCAAACAAGGAGAAATCGAATGCTACGCAGATATCTCCACCATCACTCAACCGGAAGCATGCTCCTTATACCCAGTCGTGGAGATGGAGATACACCAAGAAGATTCCAAGAAACTGCACTGGTCGCTCAGAATTGGAAAAAAATGAGACAGCTGGGATGGGAGAACCCGAGGAGTTAAGCAAACCTGAGGCAGTCGAAAGCCTGGCTGGAAATTAGAGCTGGAAGCCCTGTCCGATCAAGAGGAAACTTTTGAAGAAACCAGGAGGGAGGACCGGCTGAAGCGCCACATCAACTGGCTGGTAATAGAGGCACTAGAAAACATCAACCTGAGGGGGGAACTGAAACCGCCACACAGAGGAGCAGAAGCTGCAGAAGACACCCAGATGATTACCCCAGACCCCGCCACAGGAGAACAAGTCGATGCCGCTGGAATAGCCACCGTCATAGCAAACCTCCCCCCCCATCCGAGCTGCCGTGAATATACCAGGTCAGCCCAGGGACCCATAGTTGGAGAGACAAGCACCACCCTTAGGAATAAAATTTGATGGAAACCCGCAGTAGCTGGGATTCTTCATGGTGCATGTACTCACTTACGTGCAAGAATACAGGCGTGCATTTCAAACCCAATGCTCATGTTAGAGGGAGTTGCAGCCAGATGGATGGTCACCCTGCACAATGCAGAGACTGCAGAGTTGAGAAACTTTGACAGATTCATAATGGCTCTGTGTCACCATTTCGAGGACACCCTAGCCCAGGGGTTAGCAACCCGTGGCTCTGGAGCCACATGTGGCTCTTTTACCCCTCTGCTGTGGCTCCCTGTCACTCAAAATATGAGTCACAACTGCCAATGTGCAACACCCACCGGCACATGATTTACTGAACTTTTCGACTCCTGGTAGGCCAACCATGGATAAATCCAAGAAAAGAAAACTTTCAGAAGAAAACAGAATGTTTAATTCAACTACATATGCTAGTTTTGTGGCCGCTCAGGAAATAGTCAGGCATGGTTTTGTGGCTTCCTGTGTTTTCTTTTCTGTGGGAAACGGGTCCAAATGGCTCTTTGAGTGTTTAAAGTTGCCGACCCCTGCCCTAGCCAATCAAAAAGCCCAAGACTGAATCAAAGTTAAGTAAGGGCGATGGTCCATACATTGAGAAGTTCCGGGATCTGGCCTGCCGCGTTGACTGGCCGGAAGAAATCCTGGTGAGCTGTTTCAACGATAGATTAAACAATGACTTCTACAATGCCTGTGTCACCAGAGGAGCACCGGATCACCTGCCTGAGTGGTACCACACCATGGAGGAAGCTGAGATCAACATGGTTGGGAACCCATACCGACCGAGCCGAGGCTGAAAGAGATCCCCACTCCAGGGGAAAAGAGAGCAATTCAAATCACCAACCCTCTTCACCTTGAGGTCATTGGCCTGTTTTAAGTGCAGGAAGGAGGGGTACTGAGCTGCAGAGTGCCATTCAAAGATGCCGGTGAGAAAATCAGACCACCTGTCAGGGGGAAACCCACAAAGCCAAGCCTCCAAGGGAAGGAAACTGCCCTGTGAAGCAAGGCGACTGTCAAGTTTCAGGACCCCCACTCTTTGGGGACCGAAACTCCAGAAATCCAACCAGAGGAACCAACTTTCACCGAAAGCGACCCAGAAGATGAACTACTGGTAAGCAACCCAATTTATCCGCTTACCTTCCCCCTAAGGCTGTTTATACCCAGTCGAAGCATAGAAGTAAAACTCTTGGCTTTTCTAGACTCGGGATGCACAGGTTGCTTCATAAATCCCACCCTAGTAAGGAAACTGGGAATAAATGTAAGGAGACCAAGGAACCTGATTGAATTTTGTCAATTAGACGGATCAACATTCAGGGGAGAACCTGCCATATTTGCTACCGAGCCCCTCCAAATAACTACGGATAATCACAAAGAGACACTGACATTTGTGGTGGCACCCAGCATGGAATGGCCGTTAGTATTTGGGTTAGCATGGCAGAGAAAATGGAATCCCAAAATTAACTGGAAGCAAGGGTCAATCAGTTTTCAGTTACGGGTAACTTTTGTTGACGACAAAAAAGGGAGATTGGAGGGAGCGGGCCTGACTGCGAAAAGGTGATGCCCGGTTGGGGAATGCCAAATGGGGATATAACAAAGGAAGACAGAGACCTAGCTGAGGTTTTAAGTGAAAAGGCATCCGGCGAACTCCCCACCCACCACGCTACCGACTGCGCAATCGAAATCCCGCTAGGGGCAAAGCTTCCCAAACCAAAGATGTATAGCATGTCCCCTAGAGAACTGACAGAATTAAGACTTTTCATTGACAGAAACCTGAAAAGAGGGTTCATTGAACCAGCACGCGCAAAAATCTCAGCCCCAGTATATTTTTCAGAGAGAAAAAAGATGGCCCTATGAGATTATGCGTAGATTACAGGAAGCTGAATACAATAAGCGTACAAAATATGTAAACACCCCCTTATGAAGGACATGCTAGCACATCTCTTGCAAGGAAAAATCTTTTCAAACCTAGACTTAAGAGAGGCATATTATCGAATAAGAATAAGGGAGGGGGACGAGTGGAAAATGACATTTAACACACCACTGGGCTGCTACCAACTTAAGGTACTTCCTTTTGGATTAAAAGGAGCCCCAGCCATATTCATGCAGCTAATAAAGTGCTCCATGAACATTTATATGAAATGCCACAATCCTGGCTACTAGATGCACAGGCTGTGTATGGGCCACAACAGTGTATCTGCCATGGGGCATAACCCCCTTTCCCACGAAAGGCTCCCTCCAGGGCACTGCAGTCAGGAATGCTGAATGCCTTGGCTGTGCCTGGGAAGAGCTGCCCTCTGCCAGACTCACGATCCATCCGCCTTCGTCAGTGCCCATGTCGCACAGCACCTCCAGGGGCTGGCAGTCCTGGGGGTAGATGGTGTACCAGCCGCTCAGGGCCACTCCTCTTTTCAAGAGCTCTTTGCAGTTTGGGGCACCTGGGCAGAAAGAGGGCAGGAGAGGTTGGCGCTCTCTGTGCCAGGGTCTTCACCAAAGGGTCTTATTCCTGAGGGACAGGCTCAGTGGCTGTAGCTGGTTGGCAACAGGCATCCAGCCAGTAAGGTGGATCAAGTAGTTCTGGTGTTGCATAATGGGGATGGGGGCTTCCCATAGCATTGGGTGCTACCCTCCTGAAATGTTTTTGGAGGAGCCATTTTCCTTCTCAAGATGAAATCTGTTTTAGTGCAAACCCTTTTTTTGTGTTTCCCAAAAGCTGCCGGTGGTCAGAAGTGGATCCTGTAAATGCTGGAACTACCCAGCCACAGCATTGTCTCTCTAGGGAATTGTGGGGGTGGGTGGGTTGCATAATAAGGACACACACAAACTCACCTTGCTTGCACTGAAACGCCTCCAGCTTCTTCTCATCTGCAAAAAAGAAAGAAGTGGAAAAAAGCCAATTCCTGCCCACCCCCCACCCCCCATGTGGCAGGGAAGACTCGGGGAGGAGGGAGGGATCCCACCATGCTGACTTGAATTTGGTGGGAGGACAGAGGAACAACTATGTCTGATGTGCCACAGACTGCCAACCTCTCAGGGATCCCTTTCTGCTTAACTTCATGCCCCGCTGAGCTTGTTGGGGAGCTGAGCTGCACAATTCAGCCAGGGGCCCCTTTTGCTTCAGAGAACAGAGAGGCTGGCAGAGGCCCCGATCTGAGGCAGCTCCACCTGATGTTCCCCACAGTCCTTACCAATTTCTCCTGGGTCGCCTTTCTCGCCTGGAATGCAAAGAGAAAGAGGAGGGCAGAATTCCTCCATTTTAGGAGGGTCCAGCAGCATCATTCGGGCTCAAGAGGGGGTGCCAAGCAGCTGAACTCCAGAAGCCCATAAGTAGCAACATCTGCTGGAGGGAAGTGGGTACCACGCTGTCTCCCCAGCCTCCTAGAACCCTGAGGGGCATCATAAGCCATTTTCAGGAGGGTCCCTTCCTTTTGGAAAATGGTTCTGGCACAGTTGAGCAAAACCAGATGACATGATTTACATCATTTGTGACAAACACAGTTCTTGGTTGGTAGAGTGGAGGCACCCACAATAAGAGGTGGGGTCCCAGAGCATCACAGCCAAACTTTTACCTTTCTCTCCAGGTTGTCCTGGGTCCCCTTTTTCTCCTGAATCAAAGAGAAGAAATTCTTTTTCAAACCTCCTGTACCCAAGCTGGCAGCCCCAGGCAGCCCCAGAGATGCCAGTGTTTTTTTCCTGTCCACACAAAGGTGAGAAGTCAGGATCCGGGCTCCTGGATGTGGGGGAGGCTGCCTATACTTCAGGCTCAAAATAGACAGAAGATAGATAAAATAACTTTATTGTCACTTTGAATGGACACTAATTGGCATACATTTAAATTAAATTTCATTGCATACGGCTCTCAATCAGGTACCACCTCCATATACACTACATAAATATGACAAAATAAAAAAAAAAATAATGCAAAATTATGCATATGCCCACTTATATGATATGACAGAAAGAAACTGCACGGTCTAATCTTGATGTATACATGTACACATGGCAAAAAAACCCCAATCTTGTGAGTTTACCAGACGGATGGCATAGGGAACAAAGATGTTACAGAATCTGGTAGTCCTGCTAGAAGTACTCCTCCAAGAGGGAAGCAACAGAAAGAGACCGTAAAGTGGGTATGTGGTGTGTCTAAGCATATAGCTCTTATAAGCAGCATCCTGAATCATGGGAAGCGAGCTTCCTATAATCTTCTCTGCTGTCCTCACCACTCTCTGTAGGGACTTTCTATTTAAGGCACTGCTACTACCAAACCGAATAGGGTTGCTGTTTGTTAAAATGCTCTCCATCCTGCCTCTGTAAAAAGTGGCCAGGACAGAAGGAGAAAGATATGTTCTCATCCAATGCAAAACATGTAGACGCTGGTTTGCACACTTTACTAAAGATAACATCTGAAGAGATCAGTTCAGATTGTTAGTTTTTTGCATCCCCAGATACTTAATACTGGTGGGTGACCACCCCTACATCTCATCCTTGGTACTAGAGTGGAGTATGACCCTGCCAGATTTTTCTAAAATCTACAATGATCAAGCAATCCAACCCCCCCCCTCCAGTTTTGGGGTCCTTTCTTTGGGTTTTTTCCCAATGTACCCTTCTCTCCACCAGCTGCCCAAACACACCTGTGAAACCCTGGAATCGGAAGCCCTCTCATTCCACCTTACCTTTTGGCCCAGGGGCTCCAATTTTCCCATGGTTTCCCTGCAAGCATCTTTCACCTGTTAAGGGAAGACATAGTGAGGCTTCCAGGTGCCCACAGGGAGGGAGAGGAGCAGCCCCCAGCTGAAAGGTGGCTGGGTGGGCAGCCCTCTGCCAGCCACTCTCTGCTTTGTGCAGATTTAAACCAGTGCATGTGGCAAACCCAAGGAAATCCCCCCTTTAGGGGGGGGAGTTTCAACCGATCGAGTGCCTGGAAGAAATGGTTCTTTTCCATTTTGTGCCAGTCCTGGCAGTCTTCATCGTGGCACCTTCCTTCTGCCTTGTGACAAGATGGCTTATTTCTTTCGGAAGGGGTCAGGCCAACTTCATCCTCTGTCCACAGACTCACCTTTGGCCCCTGGGATGCCAGGGGGCCCCCGTGGCCCTTGTGGTCCTTGCAAGCCTGGACTCCCCCGCACAATGGCTATTGTATCAATCCCATCCAGGCCCAGCACCTTAAGTTCTGCAAAGGAAGGGAAAACATTTGGAGCAAAAAATGCTTTTTTAGAGCTAAGCTACATTTCCCATCTCTGAAGGAGGGCAGAAGGCCACTGTCCCTCCTCCTCAGAGCCAACCTGTCTGCTCCTCACCTGGGCAGGAGGACTCCTGCGCCCCTCGATGGATTGCGATCATCAGGCAGAAGAGGAGGAGACCCACTTGCTCTCCAGCTCTCCTCATGGTGCCCGCTGGACTCCGACTGCAATCTGCCCCGGGACCCTCTGCTTTTATTTGGGCAGCCGGCTTTTGTCCCTTTCCTCATTAAGTGGGGCCTCCAGGGCAAAAGTCACAACACCACAAAGTGCTTCCTTGTTCCTTGATCAAAACACACCCCTGGTAGTTAAACACATGGGTAAGTTTTCATTCTAGAGCGATGCACCCCATTTGCTTCATTTTGTTGGATAAGGCTAATTGTTCAAGTCTGTCAAGTTCTTTTTGGATCCTGAGCTTGTCTTCTCTGGGGTCAGCTATTCCTGCCACTTTAAGTGTCATCTACAAGTTTGATGAGTTCCCCTTCTGTTCCCTCATCTACATCATTTATGGAGCTATTGAAGAGTACTGGGCCTAAGATGGAACCTTGTGGAACCCCACTGCTTATTTCTCTCCATGTAGTACCATTAAGAACTATTTGTTAAGTATGGTTTGTCAGCCAGTTACAAATCCGTCTGGTGGTGATGTTGTTTATCCCACATTTCTCTAGTTTACCAAGAAATACAGTAGGTTGTGGTCTACTTTGTCAAATGCCTTGCTGAAGTCTAAGTATATTATTTCCACAGCTTTTCGCTGCTCTACGAATTTAGTCACTTTATCAAAGACTGAAATAAGATGGGTTTGGCATGATCTGTTTTTAACAAACCCAGTTTGTTAAACCTAGTTATAACTTTTTTTGTGAGTAGATATTCACAGATCTGGTTTTTTTCAAGTATTTTATCCATGATTGGTCTGTATTTTATCCAGTATTGGTCAGATGCTGTGAATTCCTTGAAGGAAAACGTCCAGTTGCAACCCAGATTTCAAGATCCTTGAAAACCATCCAGAAAAGAGCCAGGAGATGCCACCATCCTCGGCCTATGGGCTCTCCTAGAAAAGCCACTAGAGAAGTTGGCCACAGATGTTGTCTTTGAGAAGTGAGGCCCTTCTCCACCTGAGGTCAGAGAGGGGTTCCCTCCCCAAAGCCTGACAGTTCTGACATAGTGTTGTGAACAACTCGTGAAATATTCAAAGTGGCACCATGTGTAAAAATACAGCATGGATAAGAGTAAACATCCCTAAAAGCCACTGGGGGAGTAGAAAGAATCATGTAAAATTGGCTGCTTTCCCCCTATTGGAAGAAATATCCAACAGGTTCAGTTTCAATCTGGGGGGAAAGACACTGGAGACAAAATTGAGGCTGGAGGCTGATTGGAAAGATGGTTTAATGATGGACAGAACCAGAAAGCACATGGGTTCTGGGCAGCTGACCACATGGATTTGAGAGTGAGGGGTTTTTATACCTTCTCTTCGGCTTTGCACCTGAGCTTCCTGTTCCTGTGCAAGAACATGTATTCTATTGACTGTTGTCAGACTCCCATGGTGCCATGTAGGGGTTATGTATGGATCATAGCTGGCTCTATAGGCAAAGTACAAATCCTAGCTGTTTGACTGAGCTACGCTAGGTTGAAGTTTGGAGGGTGGTGCCATGATTCCTATTATGGCTTCATGGCTTTGCCCTGTGTTGGCTCTTGGGTGAGGGCTACTCTGCCTTTGTTCAAACTTTGCTGCAGTAATGGAGTAATGGAGTAATGGTTTACCAAATCTGCATTTCTAAAAGCTGCCCCAGCTCAGTATCTGCTTGGGGGCAGGGAGCTGGGGCTCTGAGTTTCTGTCAGAGCCCCAGCTGAGATTTTTTGTTCCTCTTTTAGGGGAAATATTTTATCCTGCCTCTTTAAAATATTCCTCAAAATATTTCATTCCTCTAGGAGGGGGGTGGGTGCTAACTTTCTACACTCCGTTGCTCTTATCCTCAGCCAGCGGGACTCCAGGAACAAGAAGTGCAGCTCTGAACCATGGGATTTTCCCCTTCTTAATGCACAGCCCAGCAGCTCCAGGGAGGCATCCAAGCATAGTCCCGGTGGAGAAGAATTAAGGGCCCTCCAAACAGCCTTTCAGGGACTGGTCCCTTTTTTTTGTTTTATTCTCCTGTTGTTCAAAGGACAGGCTCCCCTGTTTTTCTTAAGATGGCGCAAGAGCAACAGAGAATTGCTGAAATACGGTGGCACCTTTAAGGATGCTGAATCCAGCCTGCCCACTGATTTTGGAGGAAGCCAGAATGCAAAATATCTCTCTAATTGGGAAAGGGACATTTGTCCTTCAGATCTCAAGATTCTTCTCCAGATAAACTTGTTCTATGCATTGATCTGTAAAGTAATCCATCAGGCAGTAGAACAACCAAAGAACCAGTCTTGCCAGATTTTGCCTCTTCCAAGGAAGGGAAGGGGAGTTTGTTATAGTTTCTCTGAGGTTATAGGAGCACTTTTTTTATTATGAGATTCATGATGGACAAAAAGATGCATCTGTGTCCCTTGTGTTCCCTGGTGGAAAGATGGGATATTTAACTGGTTCTGCTGGGCTGTGGTGGGGTGCTCAGAGCCCTTCCTTTGCCAAAGGCGGGCAGATTTTATCCTCTTGGAATAAGGCAGACTTGGAGACTGTCAGCTGGGTTGAAGTTCATATTTTTATTTATTTACGATATTTATTTAACATTCGTTGGCTATTCAACTCCAGTGGACCTGAAGGGGGACAAATAGAAAAACCGCCTCCCCTCCAAATCTGCAAGATCATTTAATCATGTGAATTTTGTAAAATGCAAGCTCCCTGTCAAGGTAGCAAATGAAAAGCAGAGGGATAGACTGGATGCCCCTTGGAACCCCTCAGAAAGAAAGAGCCCCATCAGCTGAAGGAGCCGCCTAAGCCACAGGCCGGATTTTCATTTCTGAGCGCTTGTAGGAGTAGTAGGGCCCTTTCCCAGAAGCCCAGTTGATGCCGACCCCACGAGACGTGTGTTCTCCCATCCAGTATTTCGCATTGAGGTTGGAGTGGTGGCACTCATGGTACCACCAAGCCCCTTTGTACTTCTCAGCGCAGTTGAACTTCTTGGGGTCTTGCCGTTTATCTTGGGTGGAGAAGGTCATGTTGTTGTGCTGGGAGAGCGAGTCACCTGGGAGGCAGAAAGGGGGGATGGGTGGCTGGAAGGCCAGGCCAGAGCATCTCCAGGGAGGCATTCATTGGCCTGACTGGTGCTGCCAAATCCAGGAAGGCTCAGGGAGAAGGATGCTGAGGCCCCCTGGATTTTGTCAGGGACTCACCTGCAGGGCCCCCCGTGAAGGCGCCCAGAGTTAGCCGATACCACTTGGATTCTGCAGCCACCTGGAAGGACGCATATTTGGCGAAGGAATCCTTATTGTCGAAATCCGTGAAGTCAATACGCAATTCATTCTTTCCTAGGAGGAAGAGAACAGCCACGTGGATCAGCTGGCGCACTGCTCAGACTCACAGCCCCACAGGCTTGTTTCTCTGGTGCTTCCACAGTGGTGGGATTTAAATAATTTAACAACCAGTTCTCTGGCTGGGTAGACGTGTCTGGTGGTCATGTGACTGGGTGGGTGTGACCAACTCAACATCACTCATCACACCTAGCCCTGCCTCCTGGCCACTCGCCTCAAAGATACAGGTTGGATACAGCAATTCTGTTGTGATTCTGACCCTCGAGCCTGTCCTAACAGAGGGAGAGGACTCAGAAGGTGAAGGAGAGGATTTGGCAAGGCCTCCCTCTCCAGACCCTCCTCTCTGGCAATGCCTCAGGTTTCCTCTGAAGGCCAAGAGATATGCCAGGAGCAAGGCACTTTGGAGCAGCCGCAGATAGAGAGTGAGGGGGATGAGTTTTGGCTGGATCCCAGACAGCGTCGGAAGGATAAGCATGCGCAGCTGAGAAAGAGGCGTGGGCGGGCCAGAGATTGAGCTGAGTCACTGGACCACACCCCACAAGGGATAAAAGGGTGTGTGTCGGCTATTCAGGCCTTGTGACGGACAAATTGAAAAGCTCAGAAGTCATATTGTGTTTCTAGAACTCTGTTAGAATCTCTTTTTGGATTTCTTCGGACTGGACTTTGACAATTCTTTGCTTTGTGGAATTAATTTGGTATATCGGACTGAGGAGAAAAAACCTCCCTTAGTGAGTAAAATCTCTTGGCAGGCAGTTCATGGGTCGCTGCCAAGACTGTTATCTTAAAGGAATTCCTGACTGTTTGATTCATTAACTCCTGGCTGTCTGTTTGTGTTTGTGCGTGCAAAGGGGACAGAACAAATTCTGACCAGTTCAAGCTAATCTCTCTGTCAACTCACAATGCATCCCTGGCCTACTCTCGAGTTGCCACAGGCAAGGCGGATTGGAACATGAACATGCAGCTGTGTCGAGGCAGCACATCAGTCAAAAACAGAAGCACATTTCAGCCAGTGGTGGAATTAGCCGGTTCGCCAAACTGGGCAAAATTTTAACAACCGGTTCGCCCAAACTGGTCTGAAGCAACTGAATCCCACCTCTGTGCCTCCCCATCTGCAGAGGGACCTAATGGGCTCTTCCCAGTGAAGATCCTATGCTCTGTGCCCCTCCCCTGGCAACAGGAGGGTTCAAGGCTGCAAGGGGAAGCCCCTCACCCAGCGAGGTCAAGCGGTGAAGGTTGTCGTTCCCCAGCCAGAATTCAGATAGCTGGTTTCCAAATCCCCTCTTGTAGGCATCCCATTTCCGGAAAAAGTCCACCGAGCCATCCAACCGTCTTTGGAAGACCTATGGGGAAGAATTGGGACACTTAACCTTCCAGCTCAGCAGGTCCCCTTCCCAAATTTTAGTGGTCTCAGAGCTGGCCTTCTCTACCCAGAAGTGCTGGACCCCCTCCCAGGATCCCTCCGGCCCCCATCTGGTCTCAGGAAAGATTCGGTTTCTGGTTCATCCCATTCCTGGCAAGCAGCAAAGTTACTGTCAGATCCCTAACGTGATACTGCCATTCAAATGGAGGGAGGGGGGAGCATGGGGATAAGCTGTATTTTATAACCTTTTTCCTGGCGCCTAAGCACCCTGCAGTATTCTCACTTTTTTTGGAATGTAATAAGGAGGGAGGGCCATGTGGATTGTTTCAGTTTGTTGAAAGCGGAAGAAGATCCTGGGAATGGCTCCTTATATGTTTCTCAGGACGACTGTTAAAATAACATCTTCACACTTGTGGATCGGCTGAATCCACATTCGGACTTGAGGGAGAGATTCTAAAGCCCTATTTCTAATTGTATAGTTTGGGAGGGAATTTAGAGTCTGCTTCACCTTGTCCTGCTATCACTTCTTCTCAATAAAAGATTCCTTTTGAAATACCATGTTTCAGGAGTCTATACTTTCTTGGGAAAGGAGGAGAGGCAAGGCCTGACAGAATGCAGACTCTGCAAAGTTAAGTCAACCCAGAGAAGCATATTTTTGCTCTATCGTGGGGACCTTACAATGATGTCTGAGCAAAGCAGCAAACAAGGAGAAATCGAATGCTACGCAGATATCTCCACCATCACTCAACCGGAAGCATGCTCCTTATACCCAGTCGTGGAGATGGAGATACACCAAGAAGATTCCAAGAAACTGCACTGGTCGCTCAGAATTGGAAAAAAATGAGACAGCTGGGATGGGAGAACCCGAGGAGTTAAGCAAACCTGAGGCAGTCGAAAGCCTGGCTGGAAATTAGAGCTGGAAGCCCTGTCCGATCAAGAGGAAACTTTTGAAGAAACCAGGAGGGAGGACCGGCTGAAGCGCCACATCAACTGGCTGGTAATAGAGGCACTAGAAAACATCAACCTGAGGGGGGAACTGAAACCGCCACACAGAGGAGCAGAAGCTGCAGAAGACACCCAGATGATTACCCCAGACCCCGCCACAGGAGAACAAGTCGATGCCGCTGGAATAGCCACCGTCATAGCAAACCTCCCCCCCCATCCGAGCTGCCGTGAATATACCAGGTCAGCCCAGGGACCCATAGTTGGAGAGACAAGCACCACCCTTAGGAATAAAATTTGATGGAAACCCGCAGTAGCTGGGATTCTTCATGGTGCATGTACTCACTTACGTGCAAGAATACAGGCGTGCATTTCAAACCCAATGCTCATGTTAGAGGGAGTTGCAGCCAGATGGATGGTCACCCTGCACAATGCAGAGACTGCAGAGTTGAGAAACTTTGACAGATTCATAATGGCTCTGTGTCACCATTTCGAGGACACCCTAGCCCAGGGGTTAGCAACCCGTGGCTCTGGAGCCACATGTGGCTCTTTTACCCCTCTGCTGTGGCTCCCTGTCACTCAAAATATGAGTCACAACTGCCAATGTGCAACACCCACCGGCACATGATTTACTGAACTTTTCGACTCCTGGTAGGCCAACCATGGATAAATCCAAGAAAAGAAAACTTTCAGAAGAAAACAGAATGTTTAATTCAACTACATATGCTAGTTTTGTGGCCGCTCAGGAAATAGTCAGGCATGGTTTTGTGGCTTCCTGTGTTTTCTTTTCTGTGGGAAACGGGTCCAAATGGCTCTTTGAGTGTTTAAAGTTGCCGACCCCTGCCCTAGCCAATCAAAAAGCCCAAGACTGAATCAAAGTTAAGTAAGGGCGATGGTCCATACATTGAGAAGTTCCGGGATCTGGCCTGCCGCGTTGACTGGCCGGAAGAAATCCTGGTGAGCTGTTTCAACGATAGATTAAACAATGACTTCTACAATGCCTGTGTCACCAGAGGAGCACCGGATCACCTGCCTGAGTGGTACCACACCATGGAGGAAGCTGAGATCAACATGGTTGGGAACCCATACCGACCGAGCCGAGGCTGAAAGAGATCCCCACTCCAGGGGAAAAGAGAGCAATTCAAATCACCAACCCTCTTCACCTTGAGGTCATTGGCCTGTTTTAAGTGCAGGAAGGAGGGGTACTGAGCTGCAGAGTGCCATTCAAAGATGCCGGTGAGAAAATCAGACCACCTGTCAGGGGGAAACCCACAAAGCCAAGCCTCCAAGGGAAGGAAACTGCCCTGTGAAGCAAGGCGACTGTCAAGTTTCAGGACCCCCACTCTTTGGGGACCGAAACTCCAGAAATCCAACCAGAGGAACCAACTTTCACCGAAAGCGACCCAGAAGATGAACTACTGGTAAGCAACCCAATTTATCCGCTTACCTTCCCCCTAAGGCTGTTTATACCCAGTCGAAGCATAGAAGTAAAACTCTTGGCTTTTCTAGACTCGGGATGCACAGGTTGCTTCATAAATCCCACCCTAGTAAGGAAACTGGGAATAAATGTAAGGAGACCAAGGAACCTGATTGAATTTTGTCAATTAGACGGATCAACATTCAGGGGAGAACCTGCCATATTTGCTACCGAGCCCCTCCAAATAACTACGGATAATCACAAAGAGACACTGACATTTGTGGTGGCACCCAGCATGGAATGGCCGTTAGTATTTGGGTTAGCATGGCAGAGAAAATGGAATCCCAAAATTAACTGGAAGCAAGGGTCAATCAGTTTTCAGTTACGGGTAACTTTTGTTGACGACAAAAAAGGGAGATTGGAGGGAGCGGGCCTGACTGCGAAAAGGTGATGCCCGGTTGGGGAACGCCAAATGGGGATATAACAAAGGAAGACAGAGACCTAGCTGAGGTTTTAAGTGAAAAGGCATCCGGCGAACTCCCCACCCACCACGCTACCGACTGCGCAATCGAAATCCCGCTAGGGGCAAAGCTTCCCAAACCAAAGATGTATAGCATGTCCCCTAGAGAACTGACAGAATTAAGACTTTTCATTGACAGAAACCTGAAAAGAGGGTTCATTGAACCAGCACGCGCAAAAATCTCAGCCCCAGTATATTTTTCAGAGAGAAAAAAGATGGCCCTATGAGATTATGCGTAGATTACAGGAAGCTGAATACAATAAGCGTACAAAATATGTAAACACCCCCTTATGAAGGACATGCTAGCACATCTCTTGCAAGGAAAAATCTTTTCAAACCTAGACTTAAGAGAGGCATATTATCGAATAAGAATAAGGGAGGGGGACGAGTGGAAAATGACATTTAACACACCACTGGGCTGCTACCAACTTAAGGTACTTCCTTTTGGATTAAAAGGAGCCCCAGCCATATTCATGCAGCTAATAAAGTGCTCCATGAACATTTATATGAAATGCCACAATCCTGGCTACTAGATGCACAGGCTGTGTATGGGCCACAACAGTGTATCTGCCATGGGGCATAACCCCCTTTCCCACGAAAGGCTCCCTCCAGGGCACTGCAGTCAGGAATGCTGAATGCCTTGGCTGTGCCTGGGAAGAGCTGCCCTCTGCCAGACTCACGATCCATCCGCCTTCGTCAGTGCCCATGTCGCACAGCACCTCCAGGGGCTGGCAGTCCTGGGGGTAGATGGTGTACCAGCCGCTCAGGGCCACTCCTCTTTTCAAGAGCTCTTTGCAGTTTGGGGCACCTGGGCAGAAAGAGGGCAGGAGAGGTTGGCGCTCTCTGTGCCAGGGTCTTCACCAAAGGGTCTTATTCCTGAGGGACAGGCTCAGTGGCTTCCGTTGGTTGGCAACAGGCATCCAGCCAGTAAGGTGGATCAAGTAGTTCTGGTGTTGCATAATGGGGATGGGGGCTTCCCATAGCATTGGGTGCTACCCTCCTGAAATGTTTTTGGAGGAGCCATTTTCCTTCTCAAGATGAAATCTGTTTTAGTGCAAACCCTTTTTTTGTGTTTCCCAAAAGCTGCCGGTGGTCAGAAGTGGATCCTGTAAATGCTGGAACTACCCAGCCACAGCATTGTCTCTCTAGGGAATTGTGGGGGTGGGTGGGTTGCATAATAAGGACACACACAAACTCACCTTGCTTGCACTGAAACGCCTCCAGCTTCTTCTCATCTGCAAAAAAGAAAGAAGTGGAAAAAAGCCAATTCCTGCCCACCCCCCACCCCCCATGTGGCAGGGAAGACTCGGGGAGGAGGGAGGGATCCCACCATGCTGACTTGAATTTGGTGGGAGGACAGAGGAACAACTATGTCTGATGTGCCACAGACTGCCAACCTCTCAGGGATCCCTTTCTGCTTAACTTCATGCCCCGCTGAGCTTGTTGGGGAGCTGAGCTGCACAATTCAGCCAGGGGCCCCTTTTGCTTCAGAGAACAGAGAGGCTGGCAGAGGCCCCGATCTGAGGCAGCTCCACCTGATGTTCCCCACAGTCCTTACCAATTTCTCCTGGGTCGCCTTTCTCGCCTGGAATGCAAAGAGAAAGAGGAGGGCAGAATTCCTCCATTTTAGGAGGGTCCAGCAGCATCATTCGGGCTCAAGAGGGGGTGCCAAGCAGCTGAACTCCAGAAGCCCATAAGTAGCAACATCTGCTGGAGGGAAGTGGGTACCACGCTGTCTCCCCAGCCTCCTAGAACCCTGAGGGGCATCATAAGCCATTTTCAGGAGGGTCCCTTCCTTTTGGAAAATGGTTCTGGCACAGTTGAGCAAAACCAGATGACATGATTTACATCATTTGTGACAAACACAGTTCTTGGTTGGTAGAGTGGAGGCACCCACAATAAGAGGCGGGGTCCCAGAGCATCACAGCCAAACTTTTACCTTTCTCTCCAGGTTGTCCTGGGTCCCCTTTTTCTCCTGAATCAAAGAGAAGAAATTCTTTTTCAAACCTCCTGTACCCAAGCTGGCAGCCCCAGGCAGCCCCAGAGATGCCAGTGTTTTTTTCCTGTCCACACAAAGGTGAGAAGTCAGGATCCGGGCTCCTGGATGTGGGGGAGGCTGCCTATACTTCAGGCTCAAAATAGACAGAAGATAGATAAAATAACTTTATTGTCACTTTGAATGGACACTAATTGGCATACATTTAAATGAAATTTCATTGCATACGGCTCTCAATCAGGTACCACCTCCATATACACTACATAAATATGACAAAATAAAAAAAAATAATGCAAAATTATGCATATGCCCACTTATATGATATGACAGAAAGAAACTGCACGGTCTAATCTTGATGTATACATGTACACATGGCAAAAAAACCCCAATCTTGTGAGTTTACCAGACGGATGGCATAGGGAACAAAGATGTTACAGAATCTGGTAGTCCTGCTAGAAGTACTCCTCCAAGAGGGAAGCAACAGAAAGAGACCGTAAAGTGGGTATGTGGTGTGTCTAAGCATATAGCTCTTATAAGCAGCATCCTGAATCATGGGAAGCGAGCTTCCTATAATCTTCTCTGCTGTCCTCACCACTCTCTGTAGGGACTTTCTATTTAAGGCACTGCTACTACCAAACCGAATAGGGTTGCTGTTTGTTAAAACGCTCTCCATCCTGCCTCTGTAAAAAGTGGCCAGGACAGAAGGAGAAAGATATGTTCTCATCCAATGCAAAACATGTAGACGCTGGTTTGCACACTTTACTAAAGATAACATCTGAAGAGATCAGTTCAGATTGTTAGTTTTTTGCATCCCCAGATACTTAATACTGGTGGGTGACCACCCCTACATCTCATCCTTGGTACTAGAGTGGAGTATGACCCTGCCAGATTTTTCTAAAATCTACAATGATCAAGCAATCCAACCCCCCCCCTCCAGTTTTGGGGTCCTTTCTTTGGGTTTTTTCCCAATGTACCCTTCTCTCCACCAGCTGCCCAAACACACCTGTGAAACCCTGGAATCGGAAGCCCTCTCATTCCACCTTACCTTTTGGCCCAGGGGCTCCAATTTTCCCATGGTTTCCCTGCAAGCATCTTTCACCTGTTAAGGGAAGACATAGTGAGGCTTCCAGGTGCCCACAGGGAGGGAGAGGAGCAGCCCCCAGCTGAAAGGTGACTGGGTGGGCAGCCCTCTGCCAGCCACTCTCTGCTTTGTGCAGATTTAAACCAGTGCATGTGGCAAACCCAAGGAAATCCCCCCTTTAGGGGGGGGGAGTTTCAACCGATCGAGTGCCTGGAAGAAATGGTTCTTTTCCATTTTGTGCCAGTCCTGGCAGTCTTCATCGTGGCACCTTCCTTCTGCCTTGTGACAAGATGGCTTATTTCTTTCGGAAGGGGTCAGGCCAACTTCATCCTCTGTCCACAGACTCACCTTTGGCCCCTGGGATGCCAGGGGGCCCCCGTGGCCCTTGTGGTCCTTGCAAGCCTGGACTCCCCCGCACAATGGCTATTGTATCAATCCCATCCAGGCCCAGCACCTTAAGTTCTGCAAAGGAAGGGAAAACATTTGGAGCAAAAAATGCTTTTTTAGAGCTAAGCTACATTTCCCATCTCTGAAGGAGGGCAGAAGGCCACTGTCCCTCCTCCTCAGAGCCAACCTGTCTGCTCCTCACCTGGGCAGGAGGACTCCTGCGCCCCTCGATGGATTGCGATCATCAGGCAGAAGAGGAGGAGACCCACTTGCTCTCCAGCTCTCCTCATGGTGCCCGCTGGACTCCGACTGCAATCTGCCCCGGGACCCTCTGCTTTTATTTGGGCAGCCGGCTTTTGTCCCTTTCCTCATTAAGTGGGGCCTCCAGGGCAAAAGTCACAACACCACAAAGTGCTTCCTTGTTCCTTGATCAAAACACACCCCTGGTAGTTAAACACATGGGTAAGTTTTCATTCTAGAGCGATGCACCCCATTTGCTTCATTTTGTTGGATAAGGCTAATTGTTCAAGTCTGTCAAGTTCTTTTTGGATCCTGAGCTTGTCTTCTCTGGGGTCAGCTATTCCTGCCACTTTAAGTGTCATCTACAAGTTTGATGAGTTCCCCTTCTGTTCCCTCATCTACATCATTTATGGAGCTATTGAAGAGTACTGGGCCTAAGATGGAACCTTGTGGAACCCCACTGCTTATTTCTCTCCATGTAGTACCATTAAGAACTATTTGTTAAGTATGGTTTGTCAGCCAGTTACAAATCCGTCTGGTGGTGATGTTGTTTATCCCACATTTCTCTAGTTTACCAAGAAATACAGTAGGTTGTGGTCTACTTTGTCAAATGCCTTGCTGAAGTCTAAGTATATTATTTCCACAGCTTTTCGCTGCTCTACGAATTTAGTCACTTTATCAAAGACTGAAATAAGATGGGTTTGGCATGATCTGTTTTTAACAAACCCAGTTTGTTAAACCTAGTTATAACTTTTTTTGTGAGTAGATATTCACAGATCTGGTTTTTTTCAAGTATTTTATCCATGATTGGTCTGTATTTTATCCAGTATTGGTCAGATGCTGTGAATTCCTTGAAGGAAAACGTCCAGTTGCAACCCAGATTTCAAGATCCTTGAAAACCATCCAGAAAAGAGCCAGGAGATGCCACCATCCTCGGCCTATGGGCTCTCCTAGAAAAGCCACTAGAGAAGTTGGCCACAGATGTTGTCTTTGAGAAGTGAGGCCCTTCTCCACCTGAGGTCAGAGAGGGGTTCCCTCCCCAAAGCCTGACAGTTCTGACATAGTGTTGTGAACAACTCGTGAAATATTCAAAGTGGCACCATGTGTAAAAATACAGCATGGATAAGAGTAAACATCCCTAAAAGCCACTGGGGGAGTAGAAAGAATCATGTAAAATTGGCTGCTTTCCCCCTATTGGAAGAAATATCCAACAGGTTCAGTTTCAATCTGGGGGGAAAGACACTGGAGACAAAATTGAGGCTGGAGGCTGATTGGAAAGATGGTTTAATGATGGACAGAACCAGAAAGCACATGGGTTCTGGGCAGCTGACCACATGGATTTGAGAGTGAGGGGTTTTTATACCTTCTCTTCGGCTTTGCACCTGAGCTTCCTGTTCCTGTGCAAGAACATGTATTCTATTGACTGTTGTCAGACTCCCATGGTGCCATGTAGGGGTTATGTATGGATCATAGCTGGCTCTATAGGCAAAGTACAAATCCTAGCTGTTTGACTGAGCTACGCTAGGTTGAAGTTTGGAGGGTGGTGCCATGATTCCTATTATGGCTTCATGGCTTTGCCCTGTGTTGGCTCTTGGGTGAGGGCTACTCTGCCTTTGTTCAAACTTTGCTGCAGTAATGGAGTAATGGAATAATGGTTTACCAAATCTGCATTTCTAAAAGCTGCCCCAGCTCAGTATCTGCTTGGGGGCAGGGAGCTGGGGCTCTGAGTTTCTGTCAGAGCCCCAGCTGAGATTTTTTGTTCCTCTTTTAGGGGAAATATTTTATCCTGCCTCTTTAAAATATTCCTCAAAATATTTCATTCCTCTAGGAGGGGGGTGGGTGCTAACTTTCTACACTCCGTTGCTCTTATCCTCAGCCAGCGGGACTCCAGGAACAAGAAGTGCAGCTCTGAACCATGGGATTTTCCCCTTCTTAATGCACAGCCCAGCAGCTCCAGGGAGGCATCCAAGCATAGTCCCGGTGGAGAAGAATTAAGGGCCCTCCAAACAGCCTTTCAGGGACTGGTCCCTTTTTTTTGTTTTATTCTCCTGTTGTTCAAAGGACAGGCTCCCCTGTTTTTCTTAAGATGGCGCAAGAGCAACAGAGAATTGCTGAAATACGGTGGCACCTTTAAGGATGCTGAATCCAGCCTGCCCACTGATTTTGGAGGAAGCCAGAATGCAAAATATCTCTCTAATTGGGAAAGGGACATTTGTCCTTCAGATCTCAAGATTCTTCTCCAGATAAACTTGTTCTATGCATTGATCTGTAAAGTAATCCATCAGGCAGTAGAACAACCAAAGAACCAGTCTTGCCAGATTTTGCCTCTTCCAAGGAAGGGAAGGGGAGTTTGTTATAGTTTCTCTGAGGTTATAGGAGCACTTTTTTTATTATGAGATTCATGATGGACAAAAAGATGCATCTGTGTCCCTTGTGTTCCCTGGTGGAAAGATGGGATATTTAACTGGTTCTGCTGGGCTGTGTTGGGGTGCTCAGAGCCCTTCCTTTGCCAAAGGCAGGCAGATTTTATCCTCTTGGAATAAGGCAGACTTGGAGACTATCAGCTGGGTTGAAGTTCATATTTTTATTTATTTACGATATTTATTTAACATTCGTTGGCTATTCAACTCCAGTGGACCTGAAGGGGGACAAATAGAAAAACCGCCTCCCCTCCAAATCTGCAAGATCATTTAATCATGTGAATTTTGTAAAATGCAAGCTCCCTGTCAAGGTAGCAAATGAAAAGCAGAGGGATAGACTGGATGCCCTTTGGAACCCCTCAGAAAGAAAGAGCCCCATCAGCTGAAGGAGCCGCCTAAGCCACAGGCCGGATTTTCATTTCTGAGCGCTTGTAGGAGTAGTAGGGCCCTTTCCCAGAAGCCCAGTTGATGCCGACCCCACGAGACGTGTGTTCTCCCATCCAGTATTTCGCATTGAGGTTGGAGTGGTGGCACTCATGGTACCACCAAGCCCCTTTGTACTTCTCAGCGCAGTTGAACTTCTTGGGGTCTTGCCGTTTATCTTGGGTGGAGAAGGTCATGTTGTTGTGCTGGGAGAGCGAGTCACCTGGGAGGCAGAAAGGGGGGATGGGTGGCTGGAAGGCCAGGCCAGAGCATCTCCAGGGAGGCATTCATTGGCCTGACTGGTGCTGCCAAATCCAGGAAGGCTCAGGGAGAAGGATGCTGAGGCCCCCTGGACTTTGTCAGGGACTCACTTGCAGGGCCCCCCGTGAAGGCGCCCAGAGTTAGCCGATACCACTTGGATTCTGCAGCCACCTGGAAGGACGCATATTTGGCGAAGGAATCCTTATTGTTGAAATCCGTGAAGTCAATACGCAATTCATTCTTTCCTAGGAGGAAGAGAACAGCCACGTGGATCAGCTGGCGCACTGCTCAGACTCACAGCCCCACAGGCTTGTTTCTCTGGCGCTTTAACAACCAGTTCTCTGGCTGGGTAGACGTGTCTGGTGGTCATGTGACTGGGTGGGTGTGACCAACTCAACATCACTCATCACACCTAGCCCTGCCTCCTGGCCACTCGCCTCAAAGATACAGGTTGGATACAGCAATTCTGTTGTGATTCTGACCCTCGAGCCTGTCCTAACAGAGGGAGAGGACTCAGAAGGTGAAGGAGAGGATTTGGCAAGGCCTCCCTCTCCAGACCCTCCTCTCTGGCAATGCCTCAGGTTTCCTCTGAAGGCCAAGAGATATGCCAGGAGCAAGGCACTTTGGAGCAGCCGCAGATAGAGAGTGAGGGGGATGAGTTTTGGCTGGATCCCAGACAGCGTCGGAAGGATAAGCATGCGCAGCTGAGAAAGAGGCGTGGGCGGGCCAGAGATTGAGCTGAGTCACTGGACCACACCCCACAAGGGATAAAAGGGTGTGTGTCGGCTATTCAGGCCTTGTGACGGACAAATTGAAAAGCTCAGAAGTCATATTGTGTTTCTAGAACTCTGTTAGAATCTCTTTTTGGATTTCTTCGGACTGGACTTTGACAATTCTTTGCTTTGTGGAATTAATTTGGTATATCGGACTGAGGAGAAAAAACCTCCCTTAGTGAGTAAAATTTCTTGGCAGGCAGTTCATGATTCGCTGCTAAGACTGTTATCTTAAAGGAATTCCTGACTGTTTGATTCATTAACTCCTGGCTGTCTGTTTGTGTTTGTGCGTGCAAAGGGGACAGAACAAATTCTGACTAGTTCAAGCTAATCTCTCTGTCAACTCACAATGCATCCCTGGCCTACTCTCGAGTTGCCACAGGCAAGGCGGATTGGAACATGAACATGCAGCTGTGGCGAGGCAGCACATCAGTCAAAAACAGAAGCACATTTCAGCCAATGGTGGAATTAGCCGATTCGCCAAACTGGGCAAAATTTTAACAACCGGTTCGCCCAAACTGGTCTGAAGCAACTGAATCCCACCTCTGTGCCTCCCCATCTGCAGAGGGACCTAAGGGGCTCTTCCCAGTGAAGATCCTATGCCCTGTGCCCCTCCCCTGGCAACAGGAGGGTTCAAGGCTGCAAGGGGAAGCCCCTCACCCAGCGAGGTCAAGCGGTGAAGGTTGTCGTTCCCCAGCCAGAATTCAGATAGCTGGTTTCCAAATCCCCTCTTGTAGGCATCCCATTTCCGGAAAAAGTCCACCGAGCCATCCAACCGTCTTTGGAAGACCTACGGGGGAGAATTGGGACACTTAACCTTCCAGCTCAGCAGGCCCCCTTCCCAAATTTTAGTGGTCTCAGAGCTGGCCTTCTCCACCCAGAAGTGCTGGACCCCCTCCCAGGATCCCTCCGGCCCCCATCTGGTCTCAGGAAAGATTCGGTTTCTGGTTCATCCCATTCCTGGCAAGCAGCAAAGTTACTGTCAGATCCCTAACGTGATACTGCCATTCAAATGGAGGGAGGGGGGAGCATGGGGATAAGCTGTATTTTATAACCTTTTTCCTGGCGCCTAAGCACCCTGCAGTATTCTCACTTTTTTTTGGAATGTAATAAGGAGGGAGGGCCATGTGGATTGTTTCAGTTTGTTGAAAGCGGAAGAAGATCCTGGGAATGGCTCCTTATATGTTTCTCAGGACGACTGTTAAAATAACATCTTCACACTTGTGGATTGGCTGAATCCACATTCGGACTTGAGGGAGGGATTCTAAAGCCCTATTTCTAATTGTATATTTTGGGGGGGAATTTAGAGTCTGCTTCACCTTGTCCTGCTATCACTTCTTCTCAATAAAAGATTCCTTTTGAAATACCATGTTTCAGGAGTCTATACTTTCTTGGGAAAGGAGGAGAGGCAAGGCCTGACAGAATGCAGACTCTGCAAAGTTAAGTCAACCCAGAGAAGCATATTTTTGCTCTATCGTGGGGACCTTACAATGATGTCTGAGCAAAGCAGCAAACAAGGAGAAATCGAATGCTACGCAGATATCTCCACCATCACTCAACCGGAAGCATGCTCCTTATACCCAGTCGTGGAGATGGAGATACACCAAGAAGATTCCAAGAAACTGCACTGGTCGCTCGGAATTGGAAAAAAATGAGACAGCTGGGATGGGAGAACCCGAGGAGTTAAGCAAACCCAAGGCAGTCGAAAGCCTGGCTGGAAATTAGAGCTGGAAGCCCTGTCCGATCAAGAGGAAACTTTTGAAGAAACCAGGAGGGAGGACCGGCTGAAGCGCCACATCAACTGGCTGGTAATAGAGGCACTAGAAAACATCAACCTGAGGGGGGAACTGAAACCACCACCCAGAGGAGCAGAAGCTGCAGAAGAAACCCAGGTGATTACCCCAGACCCCGCCACAGGAGAACAAGTCGATGCCGCTGGAATAGCCACCGCCATAGCAACCCCCCCCCCCATCCGAGCTGCCGTGAATATACCAGGTCAGCCCAGGGACCCACAGTTGGAGAGACAAGCACCACCCTTAGGAATAAAATTTGATGGAAACCCGCAGTAGTTGGGATTCTTCATGGAGCATGTACTCACTTACATGCAAGAATACGGGCGTGCATTTCAAACCCAATGCTCATGTTAGAGGGAGTTGCAGCCAGATGGATGGTCACCCTGCACAATGCAGAGACTGCAGAGTTGAGAAACTTTGACAGATTCATAATGGCTCTGTGTCACCATTTCAAGGACCCCCTAGGCCAGGGGTTAGCAACCCGTGGCTCTGGAGCCACATGTGGCTCTTTTACCCCTCTGCTGTGGCTCCCTGTCACTCAAAATATGAGTCACAACTGCCAATGTGCAACACCCACCGGCACATGATTTACTGAACTTTTCGACTCCTGGTAGGCCAACCATGGATAAATCCAAGAAAAGAAAACTTTCAGAAGAAAACAGAATGTTTAATTCAACTACATATGCTAGTTTTGTGGCCGCTCAGGAAGTAGTCAGGCACTGTGGCTTCCGGTATTTTCTTTTCTGTGGGAAACGGGTCCAAATGGCTCTTTGAGTGTTTAAGGTTGTCGACCCCTGCCCTAGCCAATCAAAAAGCCCAAGACTGAATCAAAGTTGTGAAGTAAGGGCGATGGTCCATACATTGAGAAGTTCCGGGATCTGGCCTGCCGCGTTGACTGGCCGGAAGAAATCCTGGTGAGCTGTTTCAACGATAGATTAAACAATGACTTCTACAATGCCTGTGTCACCAGAGGAGCACCGGATCACCTGCCTGAGTGGTACCACACCATGGAGGAAGCTGAGATCAACATGGTTAGGAACCCGTACCGACCCAGCTGAGGCTGAAAGAGATCCCCACTCCAGGGGAAAAGAGAGCAATTCAAATCACCAACCCTCTTCACCTTGAGGTCATTGGCCTGTTTTAAGTGCAGGAAGGAGGGGTACTGAGCTGCAGAGTGCCATTCAAAGATGCCGGTGAGAAAATCAGACCACCTGTCAGGGGGGAACCCACAAAGCCAAGCCTCCAAGGGAAGGAAACTGCCCTGTGAAGCAAGGCGACTGTCAAGTTTCAGGACCCCCACTCTTTGGGGACCGAAACTCCAGAAATCCAACCAGAGGAACCAACTTTCACCGAAAGCGACCCAGAAGATGAACTACTGGTAAGCAACCCAATTTATCCGCTTACCTTCCCCCTAAGGCTGTTTATACCCAGTCGAAGCATAGAAGTAAAACTCTTGGCTTTTCTAGACTCGGGATGCACAGGTTGCTTCATAAATCCCACCCTAGTAAGGAAACTGGGAATAAATGTAAGGAGACCAAGGAACCTGATTGAATTTTGTCAATTAGACGGATCAACATTCAGGGGAGAACCTGCCATATTTGCTACTGAGCCCCTACAAATAACTACGGATAATCACAAAGAGACACTGACATTTGTGGTGGCACCCAGCATGGAATGGCCGTTAGTATTTGGGTTAGCATGGCAGAGAAAATGGAATCCCAAAATTAACTGGAAGCAAGGGTCAATCAGTTTTCAGTTACGGGTAACTTTTGTTGACGACAAAAAAGGGAGATTGGAGGGGGCGGGCCTGACTGCGAAAAGGTGATGCCCGGTTGGGGAACGCCAAATGGGGATATAACAAAGGAAGACAGAGACCTAGCTGAGGTTTTAAGTGAAAAGGCATCCGGCGAACTCCCCACCCACCACGCTACTGACTGCGCAATTGAAATCCCGCTAGGGGCAAAGCTTCCCAACCAAAGATGTATAGCATGTCCCCTAGAGAATTGACAGAATTAAGAGTTTTCATTGACAGAAACCTGAAAAGAGGGTTCATTGAACCAGCACGTGTAAAAATCGCAGCCCCAGTACTTTTTTCAGAGAGAAAAAAGATGGCCCTATGAGATTATGCGTAGATTACAGGAAGCTGAATACAATAAGCGTACAAAATATGTAAACACCCCCTTATGAAGGACATGCTAGCACATCTCTTGCAAGGAAAAATATTTTCAAACCTAGACTTGAGAGAGGCATATTATCGAATAAGAATAAGGGAGGGGGACGAGTGGAAAACGGAATTTAACACACCACTGGGCTGCTACCAATTTAAGGTACTTCCTTTTGGATTAAAAGGAGCCCCAGCCATATTCATGCAGCTAATAAACAAAGTGCTCCATGAACATTTATATGAAATGCCACGTTTCAAGAGTCTATATTTTCTTGGGAAAGGAGGAGAGGCAGGGCCTGATAGTTAAAATCCTGGCTACTAGCTGCACAGGCCGTGTATGGGCCACAACAGTGTATCTGCCATGGGGCATAACCCCCTTTCCCACGAAAGGCTCCCTCCAGGGCACTGCAGTCAGGAATGCTGAATGCCTTGGCTGCGCCTGGGAAGAGCTGCCCTCTGCCAGACTCACGATCCATCCGCCTCCATCGGTGTCCATGTCGCACAGCACCTCCAGGGGCTGGCAGTCCTGGGGGTAGATGGTGTACCAGCCGCTCAGGACCACTCCTCTTTTCAAGAGCTCTTTGCAGTTTGGGGCACCTGGGCAGAAAGAGGGCAGGAGAGGTTGGCGTTCTCTGTGCCAGGGTCTTTGTCAAAGGGTCTTATTCCTGAGGGACAGGCTCAGTGGCTTCCGTTGGTTGGCAACAGGCATCCAGCCAGTAAGGTGGATCAAGTAGTTCTGGTGTTGCATAATGGGGATGGGGGCTTCCCATAGCATTGGGTGCTACCCTCCTGAAATGTTTTTGGAGGAGCCATTTTCCTTCTCAAGATGAAATCTGTTTTAGTGCAAACCCTTTTTTTGTGTTTCCCAAAAGCTGCCGGTGGTCAGAAGTGGATCCTGTAAATGCTGGAACTACCCAGCCACAGCATTGTCTCTCTAGGGAATTGTGGGGGTGGGTGGGTTGCATAATAAGGACACACACAAACTCACCTTGCTTGCACTGAAACGCCTCCAGCTTCTTCTCATCTGCAAAAAAGAAAGAAGTGGAAAAAAGCCAATTCCTGCCCACCCCCCACCCCCCATGTGGCAGGGAAGACTCGGGGAGGAGGGAGGGATCCCACCATGCTGACTTGAATTTGGTGGGAGGACAGAGGAACAACTATGTCTGATGTGCCACAGACTGCCAACCTCTCAGGGATCCCTTTCTGCTTAACTTCATGCCCCGCTGAGCTTGTTGGGGAGCTGAGCTGCACAATTCAGCCAGGGGCCCCTTTTGCTTCAGAGAACAGAGAGGCTGGCAGAGGCCCCAATCTGAGGCAGCTCCACCTGATGTTCCCCACAGTCCTTACCAATTTCTCCTGGGTCGCCTTTCTCGCCTGGAATGCAAAGAGAAAGAGGAGGGCAGAATTCCTCCATTTTAGGAGGGTCCAGCAGCATCATTCGGGCTCAAGAGGGGGTGCCAAGCAGCTGAACTCCAGAAGCCCATAAGTAGCAACATCTGCTGGAGGGAAGTGGGTACCACGCTGTCTCCCCAGCCTCCTAGAACCCTGAGGGGCATCATAAGCCATTTTCAGGAGGGTCCCTTCCTTTTGGAAAATGGTTCTGGCACAGTTGAGCAAAACCAGATGACATGATTTACATCATTTGTGACAAACACAGTTCTTGGTTGGTAGAGTGGAGGCACCCACAATAAGAGGCGGGGTCCCAGAGCATCACAGCCAAACTTTTACCTTTCTCTCCAGGTTGTCCTGGGTCCCCTTTTTCTCCTGAATCAAAGAGAAGAAATTCTTTTTCGAACCTCCTGTACCCAAGCTGGCAGCCCCAGGCAGCCCCAGAGATGCCAGTGGTTTTTTCCTGTCCACACAAAGGTGAGAAGTCAGGATCCGGGCTCCTGGATGGGGGGGGAGGCTGCCTATACTTCAGGCTCAAAATAGACAGAAGATAGATAAAATAACTTTATTGTCACTTTGAATGGACACTAATTGGCATACATTTAAATGAAATTTCATTGCATACGGCTCTCAAACAGGTACCACCTCCATATACACTACATAAATATGACAAAATAAAAAAAAATAATGCAAAATTATGCATATGCCCACTTATATGATATGACAGAAAGAAACTGCACGGTCTAATCTTGATGTATACATGTACACATGGCAAAAAAACCCCAATCTTGTGAGTTTACCAGACGGATGGCATAGGGAACAAAGATGTTACAGAATCTGGTAGTCCTGCTAGAAGTACTCCTCCAAGAGGGAAGCAACAGAAAGAGACCGTAAAGTGGGTATGTGGTGTGTCTAAGCATATAGCTCTTATAAGCAGCATCCTGAATCATGGGAAGCGAGCTTCCTATAATCTTCTCTGCTGTCCTCACCACTCTCTGTAGGGACTTTCTATTTAAGGCACTGCTACTACCAAACCGAATAGAGTTGCTGTTCATTAAAACGCTCTCCATCCTGCCTCTGTAAAAAGTGGCCAGGACAGAAGGAGAAAGATATGTTCTCATCCAATGCAAAACATGTAGACGCTGGTTTGCACACTTTACTAAAGATAACATCTGAAGAGATCAGTTCAGATTGTTAGTTTTTTGCATCCCCAGATACTTAATACTGGTGGGTGACCACCCCTACATCTCATCCTTGGTACTAGAGTGGAGTATGACCCTGCCAGATTTTTCTAAAATCTACAATGATCAAGCAATCCAACCCCCCCCTCCAGTTTTGGGGTCCTTTCTTTGGGTTTTTTCCCAATGTACCCTTCTCTCCACCAGCTGCCCAAACACACCTGTGCAACCCTGGAATCGGAAGCCCTCTCATTCCACCTTACCTTTTGGCCCAGGGGCTCCAATTTTCCCATGGTTTCCCTGCAAGCATCTTTCACCTGTTAAGGGAAGACATAGTGAGGCTTCCAGGTGCCCACAGGGAGGGAGAGGAGCAGCCCCCAGCTGAAAGGTGGCTGGGTGGGCAGCCCCCTGCCAGTCACTCTCTGCTTTGTGCAGATTTAAACCAAAGCAGGTGGCAAACCCAAGGAAATGCCCCCTTTGGGAGGGGGAATTTTAACAAATCGAGTGCCCGGAAGAAACAGTTCTCGTCCCTCTTGTGCCAGTCCTGGCAGTCTTCATCGTGGCACCTTCCTTCTGCCTTGTGACAAGATGGGTTATTTCTTTCGGAAGGGGTCAGGTTCAGGAGCCAACTTCACCCTCTGTCCACAGACCCACCTTTGGCCCCTGGAATGCCAGGGGGCCCCCGTGGCCCTTGTGGTCCTGGCAAGCCTGGACTCCCCCGCACAATGGCTATTGTATTGTTGCCATCCAGGCCCAGCACCTTAAGTTCTGCAAAGGAAGGGAAAACATTTGGAGCAAAAATGGTGCTTTTTTAGAGCTATGCTACATTTCCCATCTCTGAAGGAGGGCAGAATGTTACTGTCCCTCCTCCTCAGAGCCAACCTGCCTGCTCCTCACCTGGGAGGGGGGACTCCTGTGCCCCTCGATGGATTGCGATCATCAGGCAGAAGAGGAGACTCGCTTGCTCTCCAGCTCTCCTCATGGTGCCCACTGGACTCTGACTGCAATCTGCCCCGGGACCCTCTGCTTTTATTTGGGCAGCCGGCTTTTGTCCCTTTTCCTTTTAATCGGGGACTTTGGGGAAAGAGTCCCAACACCAAAATGTTTCCTTGTTGATCAAAACACACCTCTGTTAATTAAACAGCAGATGGGTAATCCTTCATTTTAAAGGGAGGATTACTGCATTTGTCAATCGTGGCAACTTGGTCAGTTATAAAAATAAGCCTCTTGAATCCATTGTTAATGAAAGCACACTTTACTAAACCAAGTGGTGAGAGAAGAAGCAAAACCGGATCTAGGATTTTCATATGCAAAGCTTATGTTGTAACTTTCCTAATTTTGTAGAAATGTGGACTGAAGGATTAAAAGCAGGAAGGCAAGGAGAAGATTTGGTCAGATGCTGTGAATCCCATGAAGAAAAAGTTCTGATTTCAGTCCTGATTTAGAGATGTCTTTGCTATGATAATGGTCCATCAAAGAACCAGGAGAAGCCTCCTTCCTAGGTCTTTCAGCTCCCCTGGAAAAACTAATAGAGAATTTGGGACAGATGTTGTCTTTGAGAAAATCCTTGGCTTTGAGAGCAACCAAGATGATGAGGGGACTGGAGGCTAAAAGATACGATGAACGGTTGCAGAAACTGGGCATGGCTGGTCTAGTGAAGAGAGGGACCAGGGGAGACAGGATAGCATCTTCCAATACTTGAGGGGCTGCCACAGAGAGGAGGAAGGGGGTCAAACTATTTTCCAAAGCACCTGAAGGCCAGACAAGGAATAATGAATGGAAACTGAACAAGGAAAGATTTAACCTGGAAATAAGGAGAAACTTTCTGACAGTGAGAACAATCCATCCATGGAACAGAAGTTGCCTTCAGAAGTTGTGGGAGCTTCATCACTCGAATCTTTCAAGAAGAGACTGGACTGCCATCTGTCAGAAATGGTATAGGGTCTTCTGCTTGGGTGGGGGTTGGACTAGATGACCTACAAGGTCCCTTCCAACTCTGTTAACCTGAATCTAATCTGAATCTCTTTGGTATCATTGCAAAATGCGTCCTCCCTGCCAGGTGGACAATTAGATCAAAGGAACTTTCCAAAGAGAATTGTATTTCTATGGAATCCTCACTAGCGGAGCCATGTTTTGTGCACTTCTTTAGTGACGGTTGTCTGTTTTATCTTTCATTCCTCAGTCCTCTTTCGAGAATTATTTCTGGGAACCTAGAAGTTGGAAGCGACTTTAGAAAGCAGCTGGTCCAGCACATGATCCACCACAGCTTCTCTGGCCAAGGGCCATGCCACCTCGGATCATTTCTCACACAACTTTCCCACCTGGAATGTAGTGTTGATTTTTTTGGTTAGGTGCCAAAGGGTTCCCAGGAATGTCCTCCATTGCGTAGCCTTCTCTCCACCCTCAAAGAGGATCTTCCCAGCGTGGCCTTTGCAGAGTGGGAAGGGAGGGGGCAATCAGGAGAGCTGCGAAGAATTGGCCATTTCCAAGAGAAATGTCAGGCCTGCCATCTTCAGCATACTCGCTTCAGTTGGCATCCTGCCATGAAACGCGAGGGAAGATGGAGGAAACTGGGGAAGTAGGGAGGGAGCAGAGGGAGGAGGGTGACAGGGTGACAGGAACCAGAGGTGTCAACATACCGGCTGTCAGGTTTCCAAGTGATGAAACCCATTCAAAAAAGAAACGTCCATCTTCCAAAACAAATTTCTTTTATTTAGGCAAACATCAAATTGGCAAAAGCTGTTGTGATTCCGGATCTGACACAAACTGGAATGACACCACATAATATGGTTAGAAACATCCCACAAAAGTCACATTCCCCAATAAAAGCAAAATCAACTTTAAAAAGGTTATTATTTTTATATATACATCTCATTACGTGGATGGTGTGATACCTGGGTGTCATACATTTCAATACAAACAAACATAACATTATTATTCCTGATAATACATTCCATTTTCATTTTTCATCTTTTTAACGCAAAGCTTTTACTATCGTCCTTCAGTTCTAAACTTTCCCCTGCTTCTTCCAGACATTGTAACATTTGAATATCTATTTTTACTATAATTCCCCACTTATTTCTATCTCTATTTTAACCTTTTTTTCCCATGTCACTCTAATATTCAAAGATGTGATCTTTCCTTCTTTCATTATTCCATATCTCAGTATACACTTCTGGTACCAGTCACAATCATTCCAACATTTCGTATACATCTATTCATATTCATATTCTTTCCAATCCTCCAATCCTTATATTTCTACTATGAATACACATGTATTCGGCAGTTTGGAAATTCATTTATTTTGAGATAGCATCGAAACCTGACACTTTCATTAAAATATATTCTTTCATTATCTAATCTCAAATTGTAGTTTCCACCATTAATCACATTTTTATATCTATTCGATCGTACCCTCGCATAACTCCTAGTTATCTAATTTACAAGGTAATTTTCCAACCTATATAATACTAATGTTGATATACAATATTAATATATATTCAAAGTTAATTTTTAACTCCTTTACCCCCTCTTATCCATAAGAGCAAAATCAACATTGTCTGGTGTCTTCAAACTCCACCTTCAGCTCTCAGCAGGGACAGCATCTCTTCCCACAGGAAAAGACCACTTGGAGGCTTCAGCTGGTGCAGAATGCGGCCGCGCAGGTAGTAATGGGAGTGTCCCGACACTCTCATGTTACACCTCTCCTGCGGGACCTGCATTGGCTACCGGTTGCCCTCCGGGTGCGATTCAGGGTGCTGGTAATTACCTATAAAGCCCTACATAGCTTAGGCCCGGGGTATTTGGCGGACCATCTGCGGCCAGCAACAGCTCCCCATCGCCCGGTGTGTTCTCACAGGGAGGGCCTCCTTGGGGTGCTGTTGGCCAGATAATGTCGGCTGGCAAGCCCTAGGGAGCGGGCCTTCTCTGTGGGCGCACCTACCCTGTGGAATCAGCTCCCCCTGGAGCTCCAGGTGGCCCCTAACCTTCGCTCTTTCCGCCGTGACCTTAAAACATGGTTATTTCGCCTGGCTGGTTTGGACTGAAGGGGGTTTTAAAGGGGATTTTAATGGTCTTTTTATAATCTTATTGGGTATTTTTAACATTGCTTTTGCTTATTTTATTGTTGTGAGCCGCCCTGAGTCCTTTCGGAGATAGGGTGGCATACAAGTTCATAAATAAATAAATAAATAAATAAATAAATAAATAAATAAATAAATAGTCACCGAGCCAAAACAATCCTATCTATTCCCTCCTCCCAATCTTAAGAATGTGGCGAGCCCAAAAGCCGCCCCTTTAGAAATGCAGAGAAAGAAAAGAGAAAAGGAATAAGTCAGCATAATATAGAGCTAACTAAAATGGCTACAATTGGCTATTCTATATGGCTAAAATTGAAGAAGGAGAGTGCAAAAGTTGGCTTGAAACTCAATATTAAGAAAACTAAGATCATGGCATCTGGCCCCTCTCAATTCCTGGCAAATAGGTGGGGAAGAAAAGGAGGTAGTGACAGATTTTATTTTCCTGGGCTCCAAGATCACTGCAGATGGGGACTGCAGCCAAGAAATTAAAAGATGCTTGCTCCTAGGGAGGAAAGCTATAGCAAATTTAGACAGCATACTAAAAAGCAGAGACATCACCCTGCCAACAAAAGTGTGTATAGTCAAGGCGATGGTTTTCCCAGTTGCAATGTCTGGCTGTGAAAGTTGGACCATATGGAAGGCTGAGCGCCAAAGAACAAAGGCAAAATGGACTGCTAAATTGGCCACGCCCACTCAGTCACATGACCACCTAGCCGCGTCTACCCAGCCGGTCCAGCCCCCCAACAATCTGAGGGACTGAGGAATCGGCCCCCTGTTCAAAAAGTTTGAGGACCCCTGATCTAAGGGAACTGTGTTAATAGTAGTAATTGCATATAAGAAGCAAACATGATGATGTTTATTGTAAAATGGATCAGGAGATGAAATATAAAGTGGTAATCTGGTCTAATTATGAAAATAACTGAAATTAAGATATAAAATTGAAATGTTAAAAAGCATGGTGGGGACTTTGAAAAAATATGTTGTAAATGATGAAATAAAGTAACTAATTGATGCTGGAATAAGAAATTAGGAATTAAGGGTAGATAGTGATTATTTATCAAAAATCAAGAAGAGAAAAACATTAAGTGGGATTTAGACCATGAGAAAAAGGTTACTATTATAACCCACCTATTATTTGGTTTAATTATGAAAATAATTGAAATCAAGAGATAAAATTGAAATTTAAAAAGTTAAAATGTTAAAAAACATGTTGTAAATGATGAAATAAAATAATTAACTGATGTCAGAATAAAAAATTAGGAATTAAGGAAGTGTAGTGATACTGCTTATAATGTATTGAGAAGAGATTAAAATAAGAGGTGGAAGGTTAATTAAGTTAAAGGGATTCAATGCAAGAATGGAATAAGACGAAATACATTGTTTGTAACAAAAAAGTGTGATGGAAATCTTGAGAAACATATTTAATAAATGGAGAAATAAGATAATTAATTGAAATAATTCTAAGAAATTAGGATTTGAAGGGCGGATGGCGATACTATTTATATAAGTATAGAAGGTATTAAGACAAGATAAAAAAGTAGGGAAAAAGAATATTTTGGCAGAAACTGAAATATGTAAATTGTATTTGGATGTTATAAGTTGTATAAGATGTGACTCGGTCAATACTCTGTTCATAAAATATTTATGTGAAATAAAAAATCAATAAAACTTGTTTTTTTTAAAAAAAGTATTTAGTCGACAGATAAACTTTATCTCCCACGAGGTTGCTGCGAACGATGTTTGTCAGTTTGCTTCTTGTGAATTTCTGCGGTTTCATTTAAGGCCTTCTTAGTGTTTTCCCATGACTCCTTTAAGGAGTCCATACATTCATTTACTGACATGGATGGACGGGTGTCTCTTGGCAATTCAAGCATTGGGATGAATTCCATTCCAGTATTAATCTGGAAAGGGGTTAACCCTATGCTGCTGTGTACTGCATTATTATAAGCAGCCTCAGCAAAAGGTAATAAATCAGTCCAGTTGGACTGTTGGTAATTTATATAACATCTTAAGTATTGACCAATCTGTCAAGATGTAATCATTAGCTAGTAAGATTGTTTTTACTTCTTTATAATAAAATGTGTTTTATTAGAATGCATCTCGTTGCATTACATCTTGGCAGCGTTCGTGCCTTACCTCTTGGCAGGCGAACAAAGAAAGTTAGAAGAAAGTGAAAGAATGTGGACATGCGCAGTAGCTTCAGAGATAAGACTCAGACAGTCTACCATAAGTCTCAGAATGGGAGCCCAGCTGAAATATACAAGAACGCAGTGACACAATCATTGCATTTGCACATTCTGCAGATCCATTCGTGCTTGCATGGAAAGCTGAGCTCAACCTTTGAAATGACCCGATAGCTTTAATAGCGTCAAAGCCTCAGACCTCTTGGGGTCCCTGCCTAGAGGCAAGCAAGGAGGTTGTGGGGGGGGGCTGGCAGGAGATCTTGGGGGTGGGTGGATGCCATGACTCAAAGTTTTGGTCTCCAATTCTCTGGTTGAACTGTTGGGGATGGATGGAGAGAACTGAAGGTGGGGAATGAAGAGGTAGAGCAGGGAAAGGCTTCCCTTGGGGCAGAGATGATGGTGGGGGGGGAAGGATGGGGCAGGGGTGAAATATAAAATTTGTTACTACCGATTCTGTGGGCGTGGCTTGGTGGGGGGGGAAATGTGACTGGGTGAGCGTGGCCAACTTTTTTTTTTTTTTTTAACTTTTCAAAGCATTTTTTCTAATGCTTTGAAAAGCCTCTGCCGATCAGGCAACTCAGCTGGGATCGTCAGAGAGGCTTTTTAAAAAATACCTCTCTGCTGATCAGGGAACTCAGTTGGGATCGTCAGAGATTTTTCGAAGCATTATTTTACCACCTCCTCGGCCAAGAGGTTGCAGAAAAAAATTCTTTGACGATCCCAGCTGAGCCACGCAATAAGCAGAGGCTTTTTTTTTTACTTTTAAAAGCATTTTTTCGTCAGAAGAGGTTGTAGAAAAAGTGCTTTTAAAACTAAAAAAAAAAAGCCTCTGATGATCGTACGGCTCAGCTGGGCATGGTGTGTGTGTGGGGGGGGGCGCGCAGGGATTTTTGCTACCAATTCTCCGAACCACCCACCGCCATCGCTACCGGATCGGGAGATCCGGTCCAAACCGGGAGCATTTCACCCCTGGGATGGGGCCAGCAATGACTCTGTCCCTGGGCATCTCCCTTTCGCACTGCAGGACTAAGACATTTTGAGACTTTCTTTGTGGATCTTGCCCTGGGTAAGCCCCCAACTGTTCTAGATCGGGGAGGAGGGCTCCTTCAGTATTGTATTGTATATTGGAGATGGTGGCCCTTTGAGAGCTGCGTGCAACGAAATTTCATTTTAATGTATGCTGATTAGTATACATTCAAAGGGACAATAAAGTTATTCTAAGAGCTCTGAATAAATAGAGTAGGGCAAGGAGGGAATCTCTGGACAGAGGTTTTCGGGGGGTGGAAGGTGCTGGACTGAGCCCCTGCTTGTGTCCACTCAGGTACAGGAGTGGTCTTGGCTGTTCTATGGAAGTCCCCCTCTCTGAATCATACTCTTCTGCCCCCTTTAAGCTCAGAGGATCTGTGGATCAGATGTCCCCCCCTTGTGTTGGGAGGCCAGGTGTTCTCTTGGAAGGCTGCTAGAGCCCAATTTCAGCCTCTCAGGGAATGTTGGGGGTCCCTTTCGGGGAGCAGATTTCCCCTTTTGGCATTTGCAACCCCAACTCTGATGGATGGCCACTTGGATTGGGAGCAAACACCATTTCAAGGGGATTTTTATTCTCCAAAACCCTCTGAAGGCCAGACAAGAAGTAACAGCTAGAAACCTATCAAGGAGAGATACAACCTGGAAAAAATTACAATTGTCACTTACCGGAAGGATAGCTTCCATAAAGATGGATATATTACCGAGAATTCTGTTTCTATTTCAAGAAGTACCAATAAACCTAGGGAAAAACTTTTTGAAAGAACTAAATAAACTAACAACGAAATTCATTTGGCTGGGGAAAAAACCATGTATTAAATTAAAACTACTGCAGGACAGCAAAGAGAAAGGAGGCTTGGTTGGTTTTTTTGCAAAAAGTTTTTTTATTTATTTTTTCCAAACATACAAATTACATCTTTTCGGAACAGAGCTTTGATCCAGTCATCAATTTGTTTAATTTTTGGTCATCTTTAACAAAATTTTATATATTCTATTTTGCCGTAACACTTATTTCTCAATCTTAAATCACATATTCAACTAATACCATCTTAAAAAAGAGTTTACTCATATTTACTTAATCAAAACAATTACCCTTCTATTAACCCACCTAAAATCTTAATTCAGTTCATAACTCATAATACATTTATCGAATTTAAATCTTATCTCTAATCTTATAAATATAACAATTTAACATTTGACATAGTTCTTAATTCAAATAATGCTATTTAATGCATGCTTAAGTAAAAAATATTCACATTATTACAATTATTATACATATTTAAACAATATCCCAATTATTGTAGCTATCGACTTTCTCAAATAATACCTTCCAACATCTTAATAAAAATTGATTCATTATGTCCATTAATATATTTTCTTTTTACATAATCTAATTTAACCTTTTCTTTTATCCTTCCACTGTTAATCCCAGTGTAATCATCTTTATTTCACTGTTAATCCCAGTGTAATCATCCTTATTTTTTTCACTGTTGATCCCAGTGTAATCTCTAGGAACCTTCTTTTATCATTCTACTGTTTTTAAAGAACTAAATAAACTAACAACGAAATTCATTTGGTTGGCGAAGAAAACCATGTATTAAATTAAAACTGCTGCAGGATAGCAAGCAGAAAGGAGGCATTGGGCTCTCAGATTGGGAGATGTATTACCAGGCAGCAGCGCTTACATGGATTAAAGATTGGATAGATCTAAAAAACAAAAGGATTTGGACTTTAGAACAGTGGTTCTCAACCTGTGGGTTGCGACCCCTTTGGGGGGTCGAACAACCTTTTCAAAGGGGTTGTCTAAGTCTTAAAATTTTGATGGCCCACAGAGAAATTTTCGTATTTTTGAATTCTTGCAGGTGGTGCAATATGGAAAAAGGAGCGCAGCCCTCACCGTCTGGAATGAATGGTGCTGTTGTGGCGGTGGGGGAGGGGACGGCACAAGAGGGAAGAAGCAGCGTTTGCAATGGCTTCTTCCCTGCAAGAAGCCATTGCAAGACATGAGATTGGCCCTGTGCAAGCTCTCGTCTCTCGAGGAGCTCTCCCTGAAGCGGCACTGGAAACTTTGGTCAGGCTCCTCGAGAGACGAGAGCTTTCAGGGGGCCGATCTGGTGTCTGCAATGGAGAGAAAAATCCGGCTTCTTCTCCCCAAACCAGACACTGTTTACCGCTCCGAGTCCCAAGCGGCAGGAAACGAGGGCTGCCTTGCGCTGCAAATATACCAAGGCAGAATCCTGATGCCGCACTTACAGCAGAGAGAAGAAGTTGGATTGAGGGAATGAGGTGCAAAAAGTTGGGCACCCCGGCCTAAGACCATTGGAAAACACATATTTCCGATGGTTTTAGGAATAATTTTATGGTTGGGGGTCACCACAACATAAGGAACTGTATTAAAGGGTCGCAGCATTGGAAGGTTGAGAACCACTGCTTTAGAAGGACACGACTTACAAATAGGCTGGCATGCATTCATATGGGATGGAAAAAACAAAACACATAGTTACTTTCAGAGACACTAAATTAGCTTTACTACAAATATGGCAAAAAAATAAAAGGAACCACTATAATAAAATACCAACCTGGTTATCAACTATGGAAGCGTTAATCTACCCAAATGTATTAAATATAGACAAAATAATAAGATATAAAGACCTGCTAAACGACCAGGCCAGAGGTCTGCAACCTTAAACACTCAAAGAGGCATTTGGACCCATTTCCCACAGAAAAGAAAACACCGGGAGCCACAAAACCCTTCCCGTGCCTGACTAATTCCTGAGCAACCACAAAAGTAGCATATGCAGTTGAAGTAAACGTTCTGTTTTCTTCTGAAACTTTTCTTTTCTTGGATTTATCCATGGGGTTGAAAAGCTCAATAAATTGCATGCCGGTGGGTGATGCATATTTTGAGTCACAGGGAGCCACAGCAGAGGGATGAAAGAGCCACATGCGGCTCCAGAGCTGCAGGTTGCTGACTCCTGGACCAGGGGAAACTAAAAACGAAACAAGAACTGAAAAATCAGGGAATAGACATTGATTGGTAGCCATATATGCAGATCCAGACATAAGAAAGACTCAGAACTATACGGATTTCACAAAGAACCACAAGAATTGGACAAGATTTTATAAGGGACAGAAGAAAAACTGATTAGGAAAATATACAACTACTTATTGCGATTTAGAATGGAAGAGGAAATAGTCAAAGAAACCATGATAACCTGGGCAAAAAATGTTGGTTATAATATAGAGAAATGGGAGAAACTCTGGGGGAAAAAATTACAAATTGACCATGTTGAGCGCCTATAAAAAGAACCTACATAAAATGTTGTACAGATGGCCAGTGAGATTGGCAAAAATGTTTCTGAACAGATCACCGGATTGCTGGAAATACAGACAGACCCACAGAACATATTATCATATGTGGTGGACGTGTGCAGTAGCAAAAAAATATTGGATAAGAATAAGAAAGTGGCTTGAAGAGATAACCAAACAACAAATAGAACTGAAACCGGAATTGTTCCTATTAGGCATACTTACAGAAAATTGTGACTATAAAATACAATACTTAATATTACATCTCATAACTGCAGCCAGAATTGTGTATGCGCAAAACTGGAAGAATAATATTATACCATCAGAGAAAGTGTGATAAGAAAAGTGCTAGAGTGCGCTGAGATGGATAGACTAACAAAAGAAATAAAAGATAAAGGAGAAACGGAATATTATTTGCTATGGAATGAATGGTATAAATGATTAGAGGATAGGTGCAAAAGCTAAGAAAATATCAAAGAAAGAAGACTTAGGAGTTAGACAATAGTAATAAATCTGTATAAATATATATGACACAAAATATATGTTTATAAATTAGTATATTAATATGTTAATATGTATAAAGGATAATAGAACCACGTGTATAGATATATAGATGAAAGGGCAGTGGTGGGATTCAATTTTTTTAACAACAGGTTCTGTGGGAGTGGCTTAGTTGGGGGTGTGGCTTGGCAATCATGTGACTGTGTAGGCATGGCTAGCTGGTCATGTGACTGTGTAGGCGTGGCTAGCTGGTCATGTGACTGGGTGGGCGTGGCTATGTGCATAGGGACTACTCAGAGGACTGAAAAAAAGTCATTTCTGACTGGGCCTTGCACTTTTGACCGGTCCTCACACTTATGATCATCCTCACATTTATGCCCGTGCAGCTTTCTTAACAACCATGTCACTCATTTCACAACTGCTTCTCTTCACCATGGTGACAAGATAGGGCAAAAATGTAAAATGTGAGGACAGTCGTAAGTTCGAGGACTGGTCAAAAGTGGGAGGACCAGTCAAAAATATTTTTTCCAGTCCATATGCACAAAAGGACTACCCAGAGGGCTGAAAAATGTGATTTCTGTCAGGTCCTCGCACTTTTGACCGGTCTTCGCACTTATGACTGGTCATCATTTATGCCCATTGTAGCATTCTTAACAACCATGTCACTCATTTCACAACTGCTTCTCTTCACCATGGTGACAAGATAGGGCAAAACATAAAATGTGAGGACAGTCATAAGTTCGAGGACTGGTCAAAAGTGCGAGGACCAGTCAGAAATAACTTTTTCAGCCCTCTGAGTAGTCCATATGCATAAAAGGATACAGCAATAGAGAGGGATGAAGGAAGGGAAGGGAAATTAGAGTAGGAGGGAGGGTAAGAGAGGGAGGAAGAGAGGAGGAGAAGGAGAAAGGAAGAGGAAGTAGGGAGGAGAAGAAGAGGGGGAGGAAGAGAAAGTAAGAAGGAAAGAAAAGAGAGAGGTGGTAGGTTTGAGGAGAAAGATTGCTGTACAATAAAAAAGATGAAAGGGAAGAAAGGCAACCCCAAACAAATATAAAGATATTAAGATAAAGAATGAATTGTTAAACTTTAAAGAATAAAAGAGAACAAATATGAATAAATAACAATAATTAGAAACACACATACAAACATACAATGTATTTTCTTTGAACAGAGTATTTGGCCGGTTCACAAATTTAAACAGTATTTAGTCATTTCAATTAAATTTATAATTTCTATATTTCCTTTTTGCCATATTTATTCCTCATCTATTTTTGTAAAAAACCAATATTACCCTTCATCCTCATCTCCAATCTTAATCAAATTCAATTTTTCCCTTCTATTCTATATTATACCCCTTCCCATTGTCATATATATTTTATATCCATCCTCACATTGGTTAATTATGTAATATTACAGATGTTTAATATAAATTCAACATTTTAATATAAATCAATTAGTTATATAACTACCTTTTTTGTATATTAATCAACATGAATATGAATATTCCAATTATTTCCATGCAATTCAATTTCTTACAAATCAATTAATTATATTTACCAATAATAATAAACCAAATAATTTCCCCCATATATTCCTCCAAACCACAACTTAACCATTTCTGCTTTCAGAAATATACAATTAATAGTATCTCAATTATTACAATTCCCTAGTTAAATAGAGCTTTTTTTCTTTTGTGTTTTAAAATCTTGAACTCTCCTCTTTTTCCCTAAATTTCCCATTGTTTGCACCTACCGTTTTTGGTGAGGAAAAAGAAAAGAAATCTGCCTGCCTAATTATCCAACCTTGCAGCAACAGCAAAGCAGTTTCAGTTTTGTTTTTCAGGATAGCTAGGGGGAAAAAAATTGCTCCAGCAAGCAGCAGAGCCGTGAGCAAAACAGCTGAGACAAATCAGCTGAGACTTGGGAGCCAATCTAAGCAAGGGCTAATTAGCCTATGCTGAAGCTTGTTAAATTGCTGGCTCGCCCGCCCCTCGCCCACCACTATTTATTGGCAATAAATAGTGGTGCGGAGGGGTGGGGCAAGCCAGCAATTTAACAAACGGTTCGGCTCCTAGAACCGGCAGAATCCCACCACTGGCTATAGGGCGGCCCTTTGAAGCCCCGCGGCAAGAATTTGAACAGTTTTTTTTCCTCTAGCCATCAGCTGGGACTCCGGAGGCAGCAATAGATTGGAGGTGGGCGGGGTAAGCGAATGGCTGGTGATCCAACAGAGCAGAGAGTGAGGGTGAGTGAAGGCGTGGAAGCTGCTTTCTCCATCCTGCTCTCTTGCATCCGGAGCTGGTGGGGAACCACGTGGCAGCCCACGTGGATCCCAGGCAGTGGAACTCAGGCTAGGGAAGGGGTGGGCAATGGTGGCTCTTTTACAACCTGTGGCCTTCAACTCCCAGAATTCCTGAGACAGCCAAGCTGTCTCAGGAATTCTGGAAGTTGAAGTCCACAGGTTGTAAAAGAGCCACAATTGCCTATCCCTGGCTACGGTAGGCTGGCGCCGCGTGGGTGGGAGGTGGGGCGGGCGAGCCAGCAATTTAACAAACGGTTCGGTGTGCTGCGGGGCCAATAAATTACAAAAAAACACCGAACCGTTTGTTAAATTCTACCAGGAGCCTTGGTAGTACAGTGGTTTAATGCACCCTGTTATTAACACAGCTGCCTGCAATTTCTGCAGGTTCGAATCTTACCAGGCTCAAGGTTGACTCAGCCTTCCATCCTTTCTAAGGTAGGTTAAATGAGGACCCAGTATGTGGGGGCAATAAGTTGACTTTGTATAAATATACAAAAGTATGTAGGCTATTGCTTAACGCATTGTAAGCCGCCCTGAGTCTCCGGAGAAGGGCGGCATATAAATCAAATTAAAAAAAAATTAAGGAGATTTTAAGGGGAGAACTGGTTCGGTGACGTCATATCGTCACCGCTACCGGCTCGGCCGAACCGGACCGAACCGGGAGGAACCCACCACTGGTGCAGCTCTGACCCATGGGGTTTTCCCATTTCTTGGCCCATAGCCCAGCGGCTCCAAGAAGGAGCCCAGGTAAAATCTTGGTAGGGAAGAATTAAGGGCTCGCCAAACAGCCTTTCAAGATCTGCTCCCTTTTTTTGAGTTTATTCCCCTGTTGTTCAAAAGACAGAATCCCCATTTTTCTTAAAATGGCAGGACAGCAACAGAGAGTTGCTGAAATGGGCTGGCACATTTAAGGGCAATGAATCCAGACCAGCCCTATTTCAGCACAAGCCGGAATGCAAAATGTGTCTTTAATTGGAAAAGGGACATTTGACCTGATATTTCAGTCAGTTCTGAAATATCTATGGAGATTCTCAGTCATCCAGGTCATGGTTGTCCCAAAGGTGCTTTTTCAAGAGGCAGCTGGACTTTCTTGGTTTTTCCTCAAAGACATTTTGCTTCTCATCCAAGAAGCTTCTTCAGTTCTGACTGAATGGTGGAGATTTATATTCCTTGCAGTCATCTGATTATTAACACTTCCTCGGAGAGTCGTTGAGGCCACATGGAGGTTCATCTGTGCCCTCAGGGTCACCTGAATAGTGCAAATGGGTGCGGAACCTTGTTGGAACTGCTGAAAGGACTGTGTTATAAACAGGAGATAGGTGATGTAGAATCCCTCCTCCTCTGTTGAGAGACAGCTATTCAATTTTGACCCCTCTTTCAAGCCAGTGTTCCTCTCTGTCCATAAAGAGAAGACGTTGTCTTTCAAATGCAGATGGCCTGCTGAATCTTGTCCTGATGGGTTTGTTCTGCTAAAGGATGCCATTTGTTTGGGAAATGGTTGTTTTGTTTCTCCAATGTACAGAACTGCACAATGGCTCGCTACATTGTACTATGTTGCTCAGTTTGTGTCTGGGTGTTTTATCCTTCAGGTGGACAAGCTTCTGCCTTGGATTTGAAGTGTGCATGTATGTTGTGTTGGTTGAAAATCCTCCTGAGAGTTTTAGGTATTCCTGCAATGTATGGAATGACAACGTTGATTCATTTATTACTCTCTTTGTGCGTTGTGGAAAGGGTCTTTTTTTGGCTTTGATGAAGGCTCTGTTGGGATAGCCACAAGTGCTGAGGCCTTAGTTCAGAGGTGGTATTCAGTAGGTTCCGACCAGTTCTGAAGAACTGGTAGCAGAAATTTTGAGTAGTTTGGAGAACCAGTAAATATTACCTCTGACTAGCCCCATCCCCATCTATTCTCTGCCTCCCGAGTCCCATCTCCTCAGGAGGAAATGGGGATTTTGCAGTATCCTTCCCCTGGAGTGGGGTGGGAATGGAGATTTTACAGCATCCTTCCCCTGCCACGCCCACCAAGCCACGCCCACCAAGCCACACCGGTAGTAAAAAATTTTGAATTCCACCATTGCCTTAGTTGGTTAGTTAGTTTTTTTTCTTTTCCATCTGTGCTGGTAGGCAGACATTTGATCAGGTGGTCTAGGGTACTGATTCATTTTATGCTGCAGTGTATGTAAATATTGATCTCTGTGTGGGTGTCAGATCCGTGAATCTGCCATTCAGGGGAAATCCTTGGTTACGTTTATACTATATTGCTCTCTCTCTTATGTATCCCATATCCTGTAGTCGATTGATTTATAACCTTCAGCCTGGCATTTTCTCACCTATTGGGGAATGTAAGGGGAGGGAGGGCCATGTGGATTTTATTGTTCGAAAGCCGGCAGAGGATGACCCTGAGAAAGTTTTCTTATCACTTTCTCAGTGTGGCCGTATATACAATAACATCTTCACACCTGCGGATTGGCTGAATCCACAATGGACTGTTGGGAGGGGTTTCTAGTTCCTTTATTCTAACCGTATGGCCTGAGGGTCGTCAGAGCCTGCTTTGATTTCGTCCTGCTATCACTCCTGTTCAATAAAAGGTTCCTTTTGAAATGCCAGGTTTCAAGAGTTTTTACTTTCTTGAATAAGGGAGAGACGCCGGGCCTTATAGTGGGGCTTTTCTGTAAACTTCAGCGTTAAGCCTTCTGTCTTCCTTAATGTGTACTGCATAGTCCAGGAAGGCTAAACTATTTTTCTTAACATTTTCCCATGTGAATTTGATGTACCTGTCCACAGAGTTGATACGTTTGGCAAACACTTCCAACTCCTGTCTTTTGATCTTGAGCCAAGTATAAATTAGGCCTACTATTTAATAATTTTAATCAATTTTAAATACTGTCTGTCTTTGTGTGTTTTTTTTTATTGGAAAAGTTTTACAAATACATTTTCACCCCAATTTCCCCCCCCAACCCTCCCTAACCCCCCCTAACCCTCCCCTCCCCCCCAGACCTCCACAGAATATAATCCAAATCAAAATCACATTTTTTAAAACTTGAACCCCTCCACCCCTTGTATATTTTTTACATCTTCACAAAATTCAAATATTCTATCTTTATATAATACTTTCAGTTAAAAGCTATCTGATATTTCCTAGTTTGAAATTTATGCTGCACATAATCTATCCACTTTTTCCACTCCCATTCATAAGTCTCTTGTGAGCGATCTTTTAGATATGCTGAAATCTTCGCCATCTCTGCAAAACTGGCCATCTTCAAAGTCCATTCCTCGATAGTAAGCATAGTTTCATTTTCCCAATATTGACCAATCAGTAATCTCGCTGCTGTTATCATATACAATATCAACTTTGTTTCACCCAATGTAAAACCCTTAGCTATACCCAATAAAAACAATTGTGGAGAAAATTGAATTTTTTTCTTCAAAACATTCTGCATAACCCACCAAATTTTTATCCAAAAAGCCTTGACTTTCCTACAGGTCCACCACTCATGATAATATGTAGCATCTAGACAATCACATCTCCAACATTTTAGTTGAACATTAGGGTACATGCACGACAATTTCTTAGGATCTAAATGCCATCTATAAAACATTTTATAAAAATTTTCCCTCAGATTCTGCGACTGTGTAAATTTAACATTCTGAACCCATATTTTTTCCCATGTTTCCAACATCACTGGTTCTGCAAAATTTTGTGCCCGCTTAATCATACAATCTTTAACCAATTCAGTTTCTGAATCCCTTTCTAGCAAAACATTATAAAGCCTTTTAATATGCATTGGACCTTTCTCTTTTATATGTCTAACCAATTCTGCCTCATGCATCATTATACCAATTTTTTGTCTTTGTGTTTTTAATTAGGCTGTACATCGCCCTGAGTCCTTCGGGAGAAGGGCGGTATAGAAATAAAATAAATAAATAAATAAATAAATAAATAAATAAATAAGTGAAGGATCAGATGATGGAATGTATGTACAGATGAGACCCTCAGGATCAGAGAAAGGGGCACATGTGGAGATAGGGGTGGATGTCATGGACATGAGAGTGAAGAATATGAATTCTGATAAAACATTTTCTCTTGTCTTCATTTCTTTGCCTTGCAACAAACAATTAAGAACTTTGCTCTTTGGGGCTTCCGGTTTGCTGCTGGCCGCCGCCAGACGTTCCTTTGGGATCGTCAGCTTCCTTTGCCTGTATAGAGCCGCCGTTACAGCGGATGGCGGCTCGAAAAAACTCCGTTCCCAAGAGGAAACGGAGATAGAGCTGGCAGGGGTGGGTAGAACTCTCCGCAGTGTCCCAAAAGTTTTTTTTTTACTTTTGGGACGGAGCAGATGAGAAGCCCCATATCCCCGGCCGCTGCTCCGGGCTTTGGGAGACCTCTGCTTATGCAGAACCAGGCGTCAAGAGCAAGCCTGCGAATTCAACAGAATAATTAAAGAAATGACGAGCTGGACCCTTAATACTGAACTGCAAGTATTTCATCCTTCCAAAATCTATTTAAGAGAAAAGAGGAGAGGAAAAGAGGGAAAAAGAACCTTTTAAAATGGCGTCTGCTGTGGCTGGAGAAGGGCTAAAAGGGAAAGTCCTTCCGTTTCTCCTTACTACAATGTAGCGGAATAAATATCACTGGCTACATTTGTAGATAAAACCTCGCTCCTGTGCTGTTGATTGAAAAGAAGTTTTTTTTTCTCTTTCTAAGGGAAAGTCCTTTCGTTTTCTATTCTCTCTTTTTTGCTAAATCTTGTCTGTGTGGGAAATGGCATCGGGACTTATACAGCTGGACAAATGGGGGGGGGGAACTTCCCCTCTCAAGAAATTACGCCAACAAATTTCAACTCTCCAGCGTCAGAAACCCGATTTTAATATATTAGAATTTATCCTTGAAGAGATTGTAAGAAGGGATGAGATTGTGAACCAGCAACTTGAAAAATTTAAGCAGGAAATTAAAGAAATTGGTGAATTGGTGAAATCAAAGTTTGACTTTTTGAATCAAAAGATTTTAAAAGCTACTAATGGTTTATCAGGCTTTCTGATTCGGGTGGATGCAAAGACTAAATTATTAGAGTCTAAAATGAAGGAAATTGAGGAGAATTTGGATGACATGACTCAAAAAATTAAAAAGGATTTGATAAACACTCAGGATAATAGCTCGGAAGACAAATCTAAAATGGAGATTGACCAAAAGATTGGTAATGAAGAAAATGTACAACAGAGGATTGAAAGAGAAGTTTTAATGATTCAATATAATTTTACAGAATATGCAATTAGACTGAGAGGTTTGCAGGAAAATAAGAGAGATGATTTAAGGAAAATATCTTCTGAAATTCTGGCTGGGATCTTAAAGGTTCAACCTGATGAAGTGTATTGCAGGATTGATAGAATTTACAGAATAAACTCCTGGTTGGCAAAGCAAAGGCAATTGCCTAGAGATGTGGTGATCTATTTTACAGATAAAGAAATTAGGAATAATATTGTGCAGAACTCTTTTAATTCTACCTTGCAATTTCATGGAAGAAATTTTTGGATTTTTAAGGAGCTCCCGCCCAAGATGTTAATGGAGAGGAAGAAATTTGGCTTTCTAGTGACTGAATTAAAAAAAAGAAATATCCTATTCAGGTGGGACACCCCAGTTGGCCTAATATTGAGATATCAAGGAATAAGATATCAATTGCATACTGTTGAAAAAGCGGAAGATTTTTATCAAAAAATTTTAAAAATGAATTTAACACCTTTAGGCATAATACAGGATAAGCAAAAGGAGTTGGAAACAAAAGGAAAACATCAAATTACAGAGGTTGTGATGGATAAATTGTCTTTGGACTCCCTGGATACCCCAGCTGGACTGTCTATAAATAAGAGAGCAGTGTCATCCGACTCCAATGTGATGAACCATCAAGTCACAGACAAGTGCGCAAATCAATCAGTTGATATACAAGTGACAGAGAAGAAAGATGAGATGATAAAACTAACCCAACAAGAACATTACATAAAGCAGAATGAAAATCAACTAGCAGACACACAATTGGTAGGCAAGAAACGAGGATGGAAATTCAACCCGGAAAAGAAAAAGAAAAGAAATAGATCGCATAGAAACAGCAATTTCTAAACTATGCAACAGTGATGCCAGGGACTTTAAAAAATGAATGAATATTTGAAAAGATAGTGGAGGCGAACAATTGTTTGATACTATCCTGAGGATTGTGGCAGATCTCTGCAAGGTCATGGTTTTGGGATGTGAAAAGAGCCTCACTTTGTTGGATTTGAATCATCTAAAATTTTTTTTTTTTTTTTTTTTTTTGGTAAATATATTATAACTATTTTGAGTTATAAGGCAGGAGAGTTTCGCCGGGGCATGCAGAAGATCTGGATGTTACTCAGTAGGATGATGGGAATTAATAATCCTGATGAATACCACAACTATACCATATGGATATAATTATAATTATAATGTCACTCGGGTGGTTGTTTTTGCTTTTATACAGATGCGAGGATATTTACTACTGATGGGGGCAGAAGATGACTGGAGATTTTGAACAAACTGTTGCACCAGCATGTTATTTTACCCTATTATGGGTGATGGATTTAACAATCCAGAGGAAAGACATCAAAGAAGATATTATATGGATTATAAATTTAAAGTTATTGTTTTTTCCTTTTTTACAAAATGGAATGCATATATAGATATGTGTATATCTTAGTAATGTGGGCAGTGGATTATATCTAGAATTGTACTGCATGATTTTGTAGGAATTGAAGGGTTGAAATAGGTTAGCTTACTGATTGATTAGTCTAAGAAAAAGGATTCTTAAGTCATATATTTAGGGGAGTGGAGGACTTAATAATTCAGTGGAAAGATACTAAAGAAGATATATTTTTTTCTCTTTTTTTTTCTTCTTTTTATAAAATGGGATGCATATATAGATATGTGTATATTTTAGTAAAGTGGGTAGTGGATTATATCTAGAATTGTATTGTACTGTATGATTTTAAGTCATATATTTAGAGGAGTGGAGGAATTGGACAGAATTGAATAAATGTTAAATTTGGATGCAGGGAGAAGGTTGATTTAAAATGTTATATTAATATATATAAAAGACTAAAGGTTAAATTGTAATAATACTCAATAAGCTTAACATGTTAAGGGTCAATATTTCGAGAAGGGATTAAGGGAAAGGAAAGATATTATGTATGTAACTAGTTATGAAATAGCCTATTGTTGTGAAGAAGTCACAGGGGGGGTTGGGTGGAAAGGGTGGGTTAGGGAAGAGGGGGGGGGAAAGGGGGAAAAACTTGTATTTGAAAACTTTTTCAATAAAAAAAAAAAAAGAACTTTGCTCTTTCCTGTCTTCTCTCACTGCAGAAGGAGGCGGAGGGGGGTCACAGGGGTGGGGGGGGTCACGGGTGGATTCTACTTACCTTTACTACAGGTTCGCAATGGGGCTGCACCAGTGGTGGGTTGCCCCCGGTTCGGACGAGTTCACAAGAACCGGTAGTAAAGGTAAGTAGAACCCACCCCTGGGCTGCACGCATGTGCAGAAAGCTTCCTGATGATGTCCGGGTCAGTGGGCGGAGCCTCCCGCCAGTTTTACTACCGGTTCTTGCGAACCAGTCCAAACCGGGGAAAACCCACCACTGGTGGGGGCGCTGCCTCAGACCAAGACTTAAAACTGCTTTTACTTTTCTCTGCGGAAGGAGAGGGGTCGCGGGGATTGGGGGCGCTACCTTGAGCTGCTCTGCAATAGCGCCTTACCTGTTCGAAAACCACTAGCCAGGATTTTAGACACAAGACTAGTTCGCTTATAAGAAAAACCCCCAAAACCACATTGCTGGCACACTTTGCAAGGTACCCATCACCTGGGGTGAAAAATAGCTGATGCGACAGTTAGCTATTTAGCATAACAACGTCAAAGGTTTAGGGCAGGGGTGGGTTCTAAATTTTTTTACTACCAGTTCTGTGGGCGTGGCTTATTTTGTGGGTGTGGCTTGGAGGTCATGTGACTAGGTGGGTGTGGCTAGCTGGTCAGAGTCACTTCTGGAAGGTCCTCACACTTATGACCAGTCCTCCCACTTACGACCCAACTCATTTGTTTGCTTTTAACACTGATCAGCTGTAGGATGGCCCTTTGAAGCCCCACAGCAAGAGTTTAAACAGTTTTTTTTCCCTCTAGTCATCAGCTGGGACTCAGGAGGCAGCAATAGATTGGGGGTGGGACCAAATAAAAGGTAAGAATAATGTGGGGGGGTGGGGGGTGGGGGGGGTGGGGGGGTGGAGAGAACCGGTTCGGTGATGTCATATCGTCACCGCTACTGGCTCGGCCGAACCGGACCGAACCGGGAGGAGCCCACCATTGGTTTAGGGGGCTGTAATCCAAATAACCAATCAATATTATCTGTTATGCATGCATTATTAGGAGAAGGGCAAAGGGTTGGATGTAACCATCCCTTGGCTATAAAAATTGCTGTAATATTCTAATCTGGGCCCTTGGTTAGCTTTTCGAACCAGGGTCCTTATATCTTGGTACCAAAATAAAAGTATAATTCTGTATCACACCTTGTGTCTGGTGACTTAGCGGCTTCGACAGCAAGCGAGAGCCCAGTTTTGGGGACAACACAATTATCGTCCGCATAGCTATACCTGTGAGTGGGTGGGATTCCTGGGGAGGAGTCTAGGGCAGGGGTCTTTAACCATGGCAACTTGAAGACTTGTGGACTTCAATTCCCAGAATATCTCAGCCAGCTTGCTGATCTTTGGTTTCTTCCTCTTCCATGTAGAGATTGGCCACAATGGGGGGACCACAGGTGAATCCATGGCACAGCCGTGTTTCTATCTGTAAAAACCTTCATTGTTTTTAAAATAGGTAGCAGTCAAGCAGATGTCCAGCATGGCACACATGCAGCCTGGGCTGGTTCTGTCACCTAAGGTGCTGTCTGATAGCAGTTGTTTTTCCACTATTATTAATATGGGAATATTAATATGGATAATAATGGATTAATATGGATAAATATTTAAAAATATTTAAAAATATTTTTTTTAAATGTTATCTAATTCTGGGTTTTATTTAATTGACCAAACTAAGTAATAATTTTAATTAGCAATTTTATGATGTTTATGTGTCTATATTTTTCTTGACTGTACACCGCCTTGAGTCCTATGGGAGAAAGGCGGTATAGAAATATAATAAATAAATAAATATAGAGGCGGTATAAATATTGAGGGGATATAAAAAAAGGATGGGGTGTCTGTTTTTATATTAACAATCGATAGTGAAGAAATGTTATTGCACTAAATAATTTTTGTGATGTGAACTTGGAGACACTATTCATTAATTGCAAACCTTTTTATGTCCCATGAGACTTCTCTTCATTTATATCAGTTGGGGATCTACCTAACACCCCACGTCTGCATAAACTATGCATTGCAAATCTAGCTGACCAAATTCTGTGGAGTGAGCAGAGATATCTAAACTCCTCCTCATTGTCTAAGGGGATTTTAACGGTGCTAATTTAAGCCAGGAGCTACCAAGAGCACATCAGCTGTCTCACTAGAGGCAAGGACCACTGACACTCAACTCTAAAAGATGTCTATCGCTCTCTGCCAAGAGCACCTGTGGGGCACTCTGCCCATTGTATGATTCACCTTGTACCTGACAGAGACTTAAAACCATCAAACTGTAAGAAGTTAGCACCCACCCCTTTCCTAGAGGAATGAAATATTTTGGGAAATATTAAAAAGGCAGAATATTATGTTTCCCTGGATGAGAAATGGAGAAGCATGTTTTAAAGACAAAGCAGCTCCCATCTTTCTGCTCCCACCCTTTGTCAATGGGCCAGAGGCAGAAATTCAATCTTTGTCAATGGACCATCATCTGCAACACAATAGGACCCATCTAGCAACAGAAACTTAACACAATAGGACCCATCTAGCAACAGAAACTCACCACATGGCACCTGGGAAGATTACATCAGCAGCAAGGCTAGCTAAAACCCTCATTCCCTGGGAGTCTGACAACCAATCAGGATACTCTTCCTGGGCCCCAGGAAGTTCAAAGCCAGAGAGGGCATAAAACCTGGGGACTCGCTGTGTCTCACCCCTTTTCTGTTCAGGAACTCAAACCATGTGATCCTGTCCACCATTAAACCATCTTTCAATAATAGAGACCTTCAAGTTTCTGGTTTCTGAAATGTCCCAGGACTTGAAATGGACACCTAACATTAGAAACATCATTAAAAAGGCACAACAAAGAATGTTCTTCCTGCGTCAACTCAGAAAGCTCAGAAGACTGCTGAAGGAAGGAATGATTGAGTCTGTCATTTTTACTTCTATAACTGTCTCGTTTGGCACAGCAACGGATTTCAACGGATAGGTAGGACCGCAGAAAAAACAATCACAACGAGCCTGCCTTCCATTGAGGACCTGTATACTGCATGAGCCAGAAGGAAGTCTGAGAAAATATCTACAGACTCCTCACAGCCTAGACATAAACTGTGCCAAACCTTTCGGGGGGCTGGGGGGGCTCAGAGCCCTTTCTTTGCCAAAGGCTGGCAGATTTTATCCCCTTGGAATAAAGGAGACTTGGAGACTGTCAGCTGGGTTGCAGATCATATTTTTATTTATTTATTTAACATTCATGGACCGCCCAACTCCAGTAGAGCTGAAGGGAGACAAATGGAAAAGCCCCCTCCAACCCCCAACTCTGCAAGATCATGTAATCATGTGAATTTTGTAAAATGCAAGCTCTCTATCAAGGTAGCAAATCGAAAGCAGAGGGGATGGACTAGATGCCCTTTGGAAGCCCTCAGAAAGAAAGGCCCCATCATCTTACGGAGCTGCCTAAGCCACAGGTCAGATTTTCATTTCGGTGTGCTTGTAGGAGTAGTGGTAGCCTTTTCCGGTATACCAGTTGACGCCATCGGCAAAGGTCTTATGTTCTCCCAGCCAGTATTTCCCGTTGAGATTGGAGTAGTGGCAGGCATTGTACCACCAGGCACCTTTGAAGGTCTCAGCGCAGTTGGACGCTCCAGGGTGTTGCCGCTTGTCCCGGGTGGAGAAGGGCATGTTGTTGTGGTAGGAGAGAGAGTCACCTGGGAGGCAGAGAGCAGGGTGGGGGCCTGGAAGGCCAGTCCAAGCCATCTCCAGGACATCAGCCTGCCAGTTAGCCTGACTGGCACAGCCCAATTCCAAGAGGCTCATGGAGAAGGATGCTAAGCCCCCCTGGACTTTGTCAGGGACTCACCTGCAGAGCCCCCTGTGAAGGAGCCCAGAGTTAGCTGATACCACTTGGATTCTGCCGCAACCTGGAAGGACACATACTTGGCGAAGGAATGCTGATTGTTGAAATCAATCAAGTCGACACGCAACTCATTCTTTCCTAGGAGGAAGAGAACAGCCACGTCGGTCAGTTGGCATACTGCTCAGTCATCAACACTCACAATCCTGTACATATGTTTCTCTGGTACTTCCTCCATCTGCAGAGGGAGCTGAGGGCCCCCTCAAAGTTCTTCCCAGTGAGGGCCCTGCTCCCCTCTCCCCTGGCAACAGAAGGGTTCAGGGCTGCAAGGGGAAGCCCCTCACCCAGCGAGCTCAAGCAGTGAAGGTGATCATTCCCCAGCCAGAATTCGGTCAGCTGGCTTCCAAATCCCCTCTTGTAGGCAGCCCAGTCCCGGAAAAAGTCCACCGAGCCATCCGACCGCCTTTGGAAGACCTGCGGAGGAAAATCGGACCCTTAATGTTTCCTTTGGGCAGGTCCCGAAATCAAAGGTTTTCTCTCCCCACACCCCTTCCTTCCCAAATTTTAGCAATCTCAGAGCTGGCCTTCACCAGTGCTGGACCCCCTCCTAGGATCCTTCCGGCCCCCATCCTGGCCTCAGGAAAGACTCGGTTTCTGCTTCATCCTATTCCTGGCAAGCAGCAAAGTTACAATCCTGGGTGTGTCTGCCGTGGGGCGTAACCCCCTTCCCCAGGGAAGGCTCCCTATAAGGCATGGCAGTGAGAAGCACCACATGCCTTGGCCACACCTCCACCACACTCACGATCCAGCCACCTCCGTCGGTGTCCATGTCGCACAAGACCTCCAGGGGCTGGCAGTCCTGCGGGTAGATGGTGTACCAGCCGCTCAGGACCACTCCTCTTTTCAAGAGCTCTTTGCAGTTTGGGGCACCTGGGCAGAAAGAGGGCAGGAGAGGTTGGCGCTCTCTGTGCCAGGGTCTTCACCAAAGGGTCTTATTCCTGAGGACTGGCTCAGTGCCTGAAGCTGGTTGGCAACAGGCATCCGGCTGGTTGAACAGACCAAGTAGTTGCAATGTGGTGTTGCACATTGGGGATGGGGGCTTTTCTTAACATTGGGTGGGTGGCCTGAATTCCCCACCCCTCCAGAAATGGTTATGGAGGAGCAATTTTTCTTTTAAGGATGAAACCTATTTTAGAGCAAACCCTTTCTTTGGGTTTTATAAAAGTTGGTCAGAAGTGTAAATGCTGGAACTGCCTGGCCAAGGCATTGGCTCTCCAGGGAGTGGGGGGGGGGAAGGATCCACACACACACTCACCTTGCTGACACTGAAGAGCCTCCAGCCTATTCCCATCTGCAAAAAAGAAGGGAGTGAAGAAAAGGCCATTCCTGCCCTACCCCTACCCTCCATGTGGCCGGGAAGGCCCTGGGGAGGAGGGATCCCACCATGCTCATCTGAATTGTGGGAGGGGAGGCTCAGCTATGCCTGACGTGCCCCAGGCTGCCTCTCGGGGGTCTCTTTCAACTTAACTTCATGCCCCACTGAGCTCGTTGTGGGGCTGAGCTGCACAATTCCGCCAGGAGCCCCTTCTGCTTTAGAGAGCAGGGAGCTGGCGGAAGCCCTGATCCAAGGCAGCTCCTCCCACTGTTCCCCGGGGAGAGGGTGTGTGTGCAAGGTCCTTACCAATTGCTCCTGGGTCACCTTTCTCGCCTGGAACACAAAGAGAAAAAGATTTCCTTCTTTTTAGGAGGGTCCGGCAGCATCACTTGGGGTGACAAGCAGCTGAACCCCTTGTAGGCAGAAGCTCATAAGTTACATCCTCTGCTGCAGGAGAATGGGTGCCAAGCTCTCTCCCCAGAACCCTGTGGGCATCATAAACCATTTTCAGGGCATTCCCTTTCTTACACCAGAGCAGGCAGCTTAACCCAAGGAAATGCCCCCTTTGGGAGGGGGAGTTTTGACAGGTCAAGTGCTCGGAAGAAACGGTTCCACTTCCCTTTCGTGCCAGTCCTGGCAGTCTTTGTTCGTGGCACCTTCCTTCTGCCTTGTGACAAGACGGCTTATTTCTTTCGGAAGGGGTCAGGTTCAGGAGCCAACTTCACCCTCTGTCCACAGACCCACCTTTGGCCCCTGGGATGCCAGGGGGCCCCCGTGGCCCTTGTGGTCCTGGCAAGCCTGGACTCCACCGCACAATGGCTATTGTATCATTGCCATTCAGGCCCAGCTCCTTAAATTCTGCGAAGGAAGGAAAACATTTGGAAAAAAGAACTACTTTGTTTCAGCGAGGCAAATTTCTCATCTGTGGCAATGCCGTTCCTCCTGGTCCACAGACCCAAGCTGCCTGTTACTCACTTGGGCAGGAGGACTCCTGTGCCCCTCGGTGGATTGCGATCATCAGGCAGAAGAGGAGGAGACCCGCTTGCTCTCCAGCTCTCCTCATGGTGCCCGCTGGACTCTGACTGCAGCCTCCCCTGGACCCTCTGCTTTTATTTGGGCAGCCTGTTTTTGTCCCTTTTCCTTTTAATTGGGGACTTTGGGACAAACTGTTTCCTGTTGATAACACACCCCTGTTAATTAAACAGCACATAGATAACTCTTTATTGTAGAGGGAGGCACCCCACTTGCTTCCAAGGAAAGCCACTTGACATCATGCCAACTTGGCCAGTTAGGAAAAAAAGGCTCTTAAATCCCTTGTTAATGAAAGCACACCTTACTAAAGCCAAGTGGTTAGAGAAGCAAAGCCAGATCTTTGATTTTCATACACAAAACCTTTGGATACCTTTTCCCATGCTCCCATCTTCCCCCTAGTTATCTTTAAGTCCAGTTAGGTCAGACATGTTAAAGTCAAGGCCCACAGTCCAGATCCGGCCCATTATGTGGTTAGATCTGGACTGTGGGGGTGCCCTCAGGACCGAAAGGGGCCAGCCCCAGCCCACCCGAATGCTCCCCCTTGACGCATACCAGGAGGTGGTAAGCGCACAGGGGCTGGTGTCCACGAAGAAAGGAAAGCACTCGTGGGCTATGGGGCCAGCATTCAAGGCTGGGCCAGTGAGCGGGCAACGAAGGTGGCGGAGGGGCTGGTGGGAATGAGAAGGAGGGAGGGAGGGAATAAGGAAGGGAGGGAGGGAGGGAGGGAATGAAAAGGAGGGAGGGAGGGAGGGAATGAGGAAGGGAGGGAGGGAGGAGAGGGGAATGCGAGGGAGGGAGTGTCTGAGGGAAGTCCTGCCTTAACACTTGGTCACCAGCAGACCTGCTACCTTCTCACCATCCGCTTGCCCCCTCCTCCTGGCCTCTCCTTCCATCTTATCATTGAGGATGCTTTGCTTACAAAGCCAGTCTCCTCACATGGGCCTCCCTCTGACCCACACACTTTGCCCTGCCACACCCACCATGAGAAACTTGGCCAAGGAGAGCACAGCAGCACCAGGCTGCGGGATCCCGGTGCTTGAGGGCTGGGCTGGGCACTGCCAAGGACTCTGTCCTTGTCGCCCATGTCGCTGTCCAGGGGTCCTCTGCATGGCCTGAGAGGGTGGTGAGGCTCTTCTGGTGGACAAGGCTTCGGCACTCAGCCTGGCCTCACCTTCCTCCACTGGTGCCCTCTGGATATGGAAGCGCAGAGGAGAAAGTTTGCAGGAACCAGCTTTTGCCTTGACAGTTCTCGGAAGAGGAGGAGGGGTGGTGGGGAAGCTGCCCCAACAAACTAGCATCCTTACCACACACGGTTGGAAACGGGGATTCCCTTTCGAGAAGGACCAGCCTCCCTTGTGCAGGACCGGGAAGAGAGTAAAAGAAAGAGAGAGAGAGAGAGAGAGATGAGAGGGAGATGAGAGAGGGAGGGAGGGAGAGAGAGAAAGACGGGGGAGGGAGGGAGGGAGAGAGAGAGAGACTGTTACGATATTTTCAGGATCAGACTCAATAAATAGATTAAGAATTAGATAATCAAATAAAGCACTGTTTATTTACAGAAGGCATTCTATATTCACTGAATATTCATAGATAGAAGCACAGAAGGAATGCATACAGCTCCTTATATATACATGGGGTGGAGCTAGATATGGGAGTGGTTAAATATGAATATATTAAGTAGTGAAGAATAAGTTAACCCCTGATATTCTGGTCATGTACTATTTACATAATAAAGAATAAGGCATTTACTTGTGACAAATCCCCCTCTAAATGCCGATTCGATATATTACAACAATTACATTCAGATTCAGAACAATATAAAACTTGTAACTTAGAAGTCAAGTATTTATGCTGCTTAGAAGGCAAAGGCTTTGTCAATATGTCAGCTATTTGCTCTGATGTTTCGCAATGAACTGCTTTAATAAATCCATCCTGAGATAACTGCCTCACATGTTTGAATTTTATATCTATATGTCTGGACCTTTGTCCAATAGCATCAGATCTAGATATTTCAATAGCAGCCTTGTTATCTTCGTGTATGATAAATGGTAATGAAGGTTTCTTCCAAGTGTTTGACAATAAGTCATTAAACCATACGAGGTTATTTGAGGCTTTAGACAAACAGACATATTCTGCCTCAGTCGTTGAGGTGGCTACTAAATCTTGTTTACCAGTGTACCAGTAAACTGGACAATCGTTAAGGAAAAATATATAGCCAGATGTGCTTTTTCTACTAGTGGTATCACCAGCCCAATCCGCATCGGCATAACACGTGAGGATGGGCTCTTTGACATTATTAGGTTCCAATAATAAACAGAAGTCTAAACTATTCTTTAAATATCTTAATATTCTCTTGACAGCTTCCCAATGATATAATAATGGTTTGCTGACGTGCCTAGACAACAAGTTGAGAGGCAAAGCAATATCAGGTCTAGTCCAATTGGAAATATATAAAAGGGAACCGATGACTGATCTGTAAAGTGTATTATCTTTAAATTCAGGGGATGACTCATCTGTGTTCCTCAAGAAATCAGTTTGCACGGGAGTGTCACATGGCTTAGCATTATTTAAGTTACATTTGTTCAGAAGTTCTATAATCTTATCTCTTTGAGAAAGTTTGAATCCCCTTTTTGTTTTACTAATTTGAACTCCAAGATACTTATTTACCTTACCTAATGACTTCAAAGAGAAATGTTCATTTAGTTTCGTTACAAATCGTTACAAATCTTTCTCTCTTCTCTTTGTGTTTACCTATATACAAAATATCATCCACATAAATTAACACGAATTCTAAAGAGTCATCCTCTTTTTTAACAAAGAAACAGTTATCAGCAGTAGTGGCATTAAAATTCATAGTTTTGAGCACTTTGACTAAACATTCATACCATCTTTTGCCAGATTGTTTCAACCCATATAAACTTTTCATTTTTGTTTGTATATTGACTGTGAGGCGCTCTTACATATATCTCTTTATCTAATTTTGCATGTAGATATGCAGTCTGTATGTCGTATTGGAATACATCAAGGTTAAGTGCTGATGCTATGACCAGTGCAGTTTTAACACTCTCAGTTCTTACTGTGGGAGAGTATGTATCCGTGTAATCCTCGGGATATTTTTGTGCATAACCTTGAGCAACTAGTCTAGCTTTGTATAAGGTGTTGCCTCCTTCTAAGTTTTTGATTTTATATATCCACCTAGTACCAATAACAGTTTTATCTTTAGGTGCATGTGTAGGTGTGAATACATTTAATTTCTGCAAACTATCCATCTCTTTAGTCATGGCTGATTCCCACTTTTCCTTTTCTTCAGGGGGAAGTTTTAGCACTTCCTCGTATGTGTTTGGTGTTGATGTTTCTCCATCCGTATACATTATATAATCTTTGTATTTGTTTGGTATTTGGTTTCTGTTATTCCTGATTGTTCTTTTTGGTTTACTATCATTGTCATGTAAATACCTAGCTTCCTTTTTTGTTAATGAATCTGTCTTTATTTTGTATTGACTGTTTGTCCATGTTCTGTTTTTGTTTTTATGTATGTTGTGATTGTATTCTTCTCCAGTTCTTTCCTCCTGGTGTTTAGTGTTTGTATAGTTGTTTGGGAAAATTTCATTAAGATGTATTTTAGACCAGTTGGCCTGTTCATGGAATACAGCCGTTCTGGATACTATAAATCTGTTATTATTATCGATAAATCTGTACCCTTTTGTGCCTGTTTCGTAACCCATGAACCTGAGTCTCCTAGATACGTTCTCACCTTTACATCTTAATTGCTTAGGTATGTGTACGTCTGCAGTGACTCCAAATATGTGCATATGAGCTATTTTGGGTTTCCTATTATACATCATTTCATATGGTGTCTTGTTAACAATGCTGGACCAAGTTCTATTTTGTGTATAATTGGAATATTGTAACGCTTCTGACCAGAATTGTTTTCCTAAGCCAGCATCTTCTAATGTGCATCTAATCATGGTTTGTAATGTCGAGTTCTTTCTCTCTACCACTCCATTTTGGAATGCAGAGAAAGGGCTAGATGTGTAATGCAACATCCCTTTGTCTTTAAGCCATTGGGAGAATTCTTTTGACATGAATTCACATCCCCTATCTGTCATAATTTGTTTTATTTTAATATTATGTTGTGTTTCTGTACGTTTGTAAAACTCTTTAAATTTCTGAAAAGTTTCATCTTTGTGCTTTAGTGTATAGACAAAGCCATAACAACTATAGTCATCCACAATGGTTAGGAAATAACGTTTTCTATATGTGATTGATGGTGTTAATGGACCAACTAGGTCCATGTGTACCAAATCAAAAATTTTGTTGGTTGATCTTGTTGACTTTTTGGGTTTGGGGCTAGTTTTGAGTTTTGTAGATTTACATACTGAGCATTCCAAATAGTTTTTACAATTTTTTATTTTAACACCTTCAGCATGTTCAGTCATCTTTTGAACTACAGGAAAACTGGCATGTCCTAATTTCCTATGTAAGACATGAGCACACTCATCATGAATTGGTTTACCAATATTAGGTATTTTGTTGTTGGGTGTGTCTTTGTGATTATGGATAATCTCATGTTCCTCATTGTCACTATTGCTACTGCTTTCGTTGTCTATGTTATTGTTATCTTCCATGTTGGAATCAATGTTGTGTAACCATTTTTCTTTTGTCATTAGATAAGGTAGACCTCCTTTAATAATCACAGTACCTATGTTTGTTCTGTTTTTCTCTAATGTTGCTTTTCCTTTTGAGAACACAATATTTATGCCAGAATCTATGCTTAGTTTTATTGCACTACGTATGTTATGAGGTATTTCAGGTATTAACAATACCCCCTCTATTTTTCCTAGGCCAGGTAAGGTTATATTTCCTCTACCTATGACTTGAACCTTCTCTTGATTAGCTACCTTAATTACGAATTTATCCTCTACAAATGAAGATAGTATATTTTTATTATTTGTAGTGTGGTTGGTTGCTCCAGAATCAATAAGCCAATCATTGTCCTCTGTCTGTTGTATGTTAGTGCTGTCATGTTTGTTTAACCCATTCAGTGAACCAGACTTTCTATCTTTTGAGTTATCCCTGCCCCCTCTATGTTCTCTATAGATGGGTGGACTTCTATATCTATGTCTATCAATTGATGACTGTCTGTTTTGATATCTATTTCTGAGGAGTTTTGGACAGTCTCTCCTATTATGTTCTTTGGATCCACAGTTGTGGCATCCTATTGGTTCATGATATCTTTCTTGAAAAACTACCCTCTTATATTGTTTATGTTCCGTGTGATTGTTACAACGACCTCTCCTTGAATTATCTTCAGATATTAGCTTGTTAGATAGACTTTCTACGGATAAATATCCTAAATTGATTGTGTCTAAATGAGATATATAGTTATCCCACGATGGGTCTAGTGAGTTAATGATAACACTCTTCATTGTTTGATCTGAAATTATTTCCCCCCTTAATGTAGTTCTGCTCTAATTTTGTTTAAAGATATTAAATGTTCACTTATGGTAACCCCTGGCTTTATCCTAGCTGAGAAGAAATCTTTAGACATTCTTGTTGTAGTGGCTACACTTTCACTGTGAAACAATTTAAACATGCATTGAATAATTTCTGATACAGTTAGATTTTGCTTAATACTGTGGTACATGGCAGGAGATATACTGGAAATTAATAAGAAAAATGCCCTATGGTGCAGACAGTCTAATTTTAGAGTCCAAGGTCTTTTTGGGGGATTAGTGATAAAAAATAATAAGTTTTCTTTTAGAAAGACAACCTGGAGCTGCTGACACCATTCTTGCAAATTAATGCCATCTATTCTCAGTTTTGGGAAATCATTGGGCAAATTCCCAATATTGTTGGATCCATTACTTACAACTGGAGGCAGTCCGTGGTCTTGCAAATGTTGAAAGTTACAAAATGGCGTGGGTATGCTTGCGACGATTCTGAATGGTTCTCTCTGTTTTTCATGTCCCCCGAAGTTGTCTGTGTAGTCTTGCACATGCGCGTTGTTCATTTCGCTCCTGAAGCTGTCGGAAGAGGTTCTCGTCGCTGCAGCTCCCTCGTAGCGCTCTTCTTCCGATGATTCAGTCTCTGGCTCGATCTTCGGTGTCCAGGCGGCGGCAGAAGCTCGTGTCTTTCTGTTGCGATGACTCTTGTTGAGATCGCTGTTTTCTGACATCGTCTGCGGCATGGGGTGGTATTTGCAAGGTTCTCTGGGCTCAGGTGTCGGTGCTCTTGTTGATTGAGGAGAAGCGGGCAGACTCCGAGACGTTTGCTTTCTTGCTTGTTCTCTCCCTGTTTCTCGATTGCCATCTTTTGTCGGTTCTTTTGTAATTTTCAGTCCTGGACCGAATGTTGTAAAAAGAGTTCTTATAGCTGATTTGACTTTTAGTTCGATAGGTATTTCTTCTGAGTCTGTATCAGAATTTTCTGAAAAGTAAAGTTTTTCTTTTTTCTTTTTTATATTATGTGAATCCTTTCGTGCCAAAGATTTTGAATGATGTACTCTGATTGACTCTGCTTCGCTCTTTTTTGTGATCGGTTGAAAACAAGATGGCTGCCATTCAAAATTTTGAGCGGGACCGTTGGTCTTTCTTTTCATTATTCCTTTTTCTGTAGATGATTCGCTCACCATTTTTGGATTTTTGGGATCATCTGTTACGATACTCCTTTTTTTCGCTGTTCCGCTGTTCTTTATTACGTTTTGGAATTTCGCGTTGAGTTTCAGCAGTTTCAGTACCTCTGATCCGAGGGGGCTGCCTTTCAACTCGTTCTCTTTTTGTTCATCCATTCCATCAATTATTTCCTCGTTGTCTGTAGTGTAGTCTTCAGTTTCTTTTGGTGTCATAGTCGTGGGTTTATCGATCTTTTCTTGATCTGCTTCCATTTCTTTACTGTATGCCCTGGTGTTGGGTCTTTCTCTTTTGTTTCTGGAGTTTTCTCTCTCAGACATATTTAAAGTTTTATTGAGTCAATCAAACCATCCTCTGCTACCAAATTGTTACGATATTTTCAGGATCAGACTCAATAAGTAGATTAAGAATTAGATAATCAAATAAAGCACTGTTTATTTACAGAAGGCATTCTATATTCACTGAATATTTACAGATAGAAGCTCAGAAGGAATGCATACAGCTCCTTATATATATATACATGGGGTGGAGCTAGATATGGGAGTGGTTAAATATGAATATATTAAGTAGTGAAGAATAAGTTAACCCCTGATATTCTGGTCATGTACTATTTACATAATAAAGAATAAGGCATTTACTTGTGACAGAGACAAACCTATTTCCCATAGAGAAGAAAACACTGGGAGCCACAAAACCTGGTTAGGCATGGCTGGGGGGGGGTCATGTGACTGGGTGGGAGTGAGTGACATTGAGCCCACCCAGGTTTTGTGGCTCCTGGTGTTTTGTTTTCTGTAGGGAACGGGTCCAAATGGCTCTTTGAGTGTTCAAGGTTGCAGATCCCTAATTTATGGAGATTCTCAGTCACCCAGGTCATGGTTATCCCAAAGGTGCTTTTTCAAGAGGCAATTGTACTTTCTTGGTTTTTTTCTTGAAGATATTTCGGTTCTCATCCAAGAAGGTTCTTCAGTTCTAACTGAATGGTGGAGAATGGAAGTATTTATATTCCTTGCAGTCATTTGGTAATGAGAGTCATTGACACCAATTGGAGGTTTATCTGTGCCCTCAAGGTCACCTAAATAGTGCAACTGGGTGTGGAATCTTTTTGGAACTGCTGAAAGGATTGTGTTATAAACAGGAGATAGGTGATGTCATATCCCATCCCCTCTGTTAGGAGAGAACTGTTCAGTTTGGACATAGATAGCCTCTTTGATCCCTATTTCAAACCACAGTCCAAAATGTGGACTTTGCTGTCTTCAAAAGATTGGCCTTTGTCCTTTAAATGCAGATGGACTGTTGAATCTACTCCTGATGGGTTTGTTCTCTCATGTTGTGCCATGGGTTTTTGAAGTGGTTGTTTTGTTTCCCCAATGTATAGATCTGCACATGGCTCACTGCATTTGTACTACATATATCCTATTGCTCAATTTGTGTCTGGGTGTTTTATCCTGGGGGTGGACAAGCTTCTGCCTTAGTGTATTCTTCGGTTTGAAGTGTGCATGTATATTGTGTACTGGTGTATGGTGAGATTTTTAGGTACTCCTGCAATGTATAAGTGTCCCTGGGTGAATTGCCCATGGCCACATGGCAGGGATGGGAAGACAGGGTAGCAATGATGGCGGAGGGCCAGCTGAGAATGAATGCCCATGATGGGTCAGTTGTGATGGGGGAACCAGGGTGAAGTGGGCACAGCAATGTTGCTGTGATCAATTGTCCCAGACCCCCCCCCAGAGACCCATTTGGAAAAGAGGGGGGGTCTCCTTCCTTTCTCAAAGTATTTGCTGGAGAGAACCACTCAGTGCCCTAAGTTCCAGTCCTCTACCTTGTCCTCTCAGCCGGAGGAGAGCAGAGAAAAAGCTCCTTCTCTGATGTTCTGATGAGCCCTGATGGCCTCCGATGAACCCCCCATCTCCCCCTGAATAAGGCTCCCTTCCTGGGTTGCTTTCATTCAAGTTCTCTCCAGGTTCTCACGATCGTTTTTATATGCACCCCCTCAATACGGGCTCCCTTGAAACAAAAGTACCTTAACTCCATGCAGTGGAAAGTGATTTTCATTGATGTTCTGAGGAGTTTTGCCTTTTTTCACTAGAATCTATAACATTCATACATGTGTGTGAGTGTGAAATATAACAAAACTCTGCCCTGGTTTCCTCAGAAGAGTTTCGACTGTTCCACAGAACAGGTGATTGCAAAGGAACAAGAATTATCTTTCAGGATGCTTGGGGACCCCTCAGTTGCCTGAGAACCAGTGATGGGATTCAGCCGGTTCTCTCCAGTTCGGGAGATCCGGTAGCGGTGACTGCAGTAGGCTCCGCCCACCTGCCCGGATGTAATGCACACTGCTCCTGCGCAGAAGGCCGTGTGCATGCGAACCGGTAAGGAAGGTGAGTGAATCCCACCTCTGCTGAGAACCCCAGAGACACAACAGGGTCCTGGAATCTCTTCTTCAAAACCGTGGTCATCTCAGGCTTCCTGCCTTGGGGAAAGCTAGGAGGTCGTGGGAGGAGGGTTGGCAGATGTTCTCGGGCATGGGAGAGGTTGCTGTGGCTCAGGGCTTTGCCCCCCAAATCCCTGGGGATGGATGGAGAGAACAGTATTAGGCCGAGGAGAAAAGAGTTTCCCTGGGGCAGAAATGCTGGGGAGGGCATGGGGAAAGGATGTGGTGAGCACCAACTTTTCCCTGGGCGTCTCTCTCTCTCTTTTTTTTTTATTGAAAAAGTTTTCAAATACAAGTTTTTCCCCCTTTTCCCCCCCGCTCTTCCCTAACCCCCCCTCACCACCCATCCCCCCCTGTGACTTCTTCACAACAATAGGCTATTTCATAACTAATTACATACATAATATCTTTCCTTTCCCTTACTCCCTCCTCAGAATACTGACCCTTAGCATATTATTCTTATAACTCCCATTTTTACGATAATCTGCCCTTTTTCTCCTCCCCTAAACTTATAGTGTATTATTACAATTTAACATTTAATCTTTTATATATATTAATATAACATTTTAAAGCGGCCTTCTCCCTACATCCAAATTTAACATTTATTCAGTTCTATCCAATTCCTCCACTCCCCTAAATATATGACTTAAGGATCCTTTTTCTTAGACTAATCAATCAGTAAACTAACCTATTTCAACCCTTCAATTCCTACAAAATCATGCAATACAATTCTAAATATAACCCACTGCCCACTTTACTAAGATATACACATATCTATATATGCATTCCATTTTGTAAAAAGAAAAAAGACAATAACTTTAAATTTATAATCCATATAATATCTTCTTTGGTGTCTTTCCACTGGATTGTTAAATCCATCACCCATAATAGGGTAAGATAACATGCTAGTGCAACAGTTTGTTCAAAATCTTCAATCATCTTCTGCCCCCATCAGTAGTAGATATCCTCGCATATATATAAAAGTAAAAACAACCACCCGAGTGACATTATCATTATATCCATATAGTTATAGTTGTGGTTCATCAGGATTGTTGATTCCCATCATCCTAATGGGTAACATCCAGATCTTCTGCATGCCCCAGCGTGACTCTCTTGCCTTGTAACTCAAAATAATTATAATATATTTACCAGTAAAAGAAATCCAGAGTTGATAATTCAAATCCAACAAGGTAAGGCTCTTTTCACATCCCAAAATCACGGCATTACAGAGATCTGCCACAATCCTCAGGATAGTATTAAACAATTGTTCGCCTCCACTATCTTTTCAGATATTCATTCATTTTTTAAAATCCCTGGCTTCACTGTTGCTTGGTTTAGAAACTGCTGTTTCTATGAGATCTATTTCTTTTCTTTTTCTTTTGCGGGTCGAATTTCCATCCTCGTTTCGTGCCTACCAATTGTATGTCGGCTGATCGATTTTCATTCTGCTTTATGAGTTGATCTTGTTGGGTTAGTTTTGTCATCTCATCTTTCTTCTCCATCACTTGTATATCAACTGGTTGATTTGTGCACTTGTCTGTGACTTGATGGTTCATCACATTGGAGTCGGATGACACTGCTCTCTTATTTATAGACAGTCCAGCTGGGGTATCCAGGGAGTCCAAAGACAATTTATCCACCACAGCCTCTGTAATTTGATATTTTCATTTTGTTTCCACCTCCTTTTGCTTATCCTGTATTGTACCTAAAGATGTTAAGTTCATTTTTAAATTTTTTTGATAAAATTCTTCCGCTTTTTCAACAGTGTTCAGTTGATATCTTACTCCTTGGTGTCTCAATATTAAACCAACTGGAGCATCCCACCTAAATAGGATATTTCTTTTTTTTAACTCAGTCACTAGAAAGCCAAATTTCTTCCTCTCCATTAGCATCTTAATCGGGAGCTCCTTAAAAATCCAAATCTTTCTTCCATGAAATTGCAAAGTAGAATTAAAAGAGTTCTGCACAATATTATTCCTAATTTCTTTATCTGTAAAATAGATCACCACATCTCTAGGCAATTGCCTTTGCTTTGCCAACCAGGAGTTTATTCTATAAATTCTATCAATCCTGCAAAACACTTCATCAGGTTGAACCTTTAAAATCCCAGCCAGAATTTCAGAAGATATTTTCCTTAAGTCATCTCTATTATTTTCCTGCAGACCTCTCAGTCTAATTGCATATTCTGTAAAATTATATTGAATCATTAAAACTTCTCTTTCAATCCTCTGTTGCACATTTTCTTCATTACCAGTCTTTTGGTCAACCTTCATTTTAGGTTTGTCTTCTGAGCTATTATCCTGAATGTTTACCAAATCCTTTTCAATTTTTTGAATCTTGTCATCCAAATTCTCCTCAGTTTCCTTCATTTTAGACTCTAATAATTTAGTCTTTGCATCCACCCGAATCAGAAAGTCTGATAAACCATTAGCTGTGTTTAAAATCTTTCGATTCAAAAAGTCAAACTTTGATTTCACCAATTCACCAATTTCTTTAATTTCCTGCTTAAATTTTTCGAGTTGCTGGTTCACAATCTCATCCCTTCTTACAATCTCTTCAAGAAGAAATTCTATTATATTAAAATCAGGTTTCTGACACTGGAGAGTTACAACTTGCTGATGTAATTTATTAATGGGGGAAATTCCCCCCCCCTGTTTGTCTAGCTGTGTGAGTCCCGATGCCATTTCCCACACCGACAAGGTTTAGTGGAAAAGAGAGAGAAAAAAAAAGGCTTGTTTCCAACCAAGATCAATATCAGATCCCCAGGGAAAAAAAAGGAAAAAAAAGCAAGAGTGAGAGTGAGGTTTTGCCTCAATTACGGCCAGAAGTATTCATTCCGCTACTTTATAATAGAAAACGGAAGGACTTTCCCTTTCAGCCTCTCTTCAAGCCTCAGCAATCGCCATTTTAAAAATCTTTTTTCCTTTCACTTCTTAAACAACTTCAGTAACTTTTCTAAAATAAGAAAAAAAAAAATACTTGCGCCTCAGGGTCAGCGGTCCAGCTCACGTCTTCTTTAATTAGTTTCAAAAGTTTACAGGCTTGCTTTTGCCACCTAGCTCTGCGTGTAGCAGAGATCTCCCAGAGCCCGGAGCATCGGCTGGGGATACGGGGAGTCTCTTCCGCTCCGTCCCAAAAGTAAAAAAAAAACTTTTGGGACTAGGCAGAGGACTCAACCCACCCCAGCCTGCTCTATCTCCGTTTCCTCATGGAAACGGAGTTTTTTCGAGCCGCCATTCCGCTATAAAGGCGGCTCTTTACAGGCAGTGGGTGTGACGATCCCAAAGGAGCGTCCAGCGGGGACAAACAGCAAACCGGAAGTCCCTGGGCGTCTCTCTTCTGCACTGCAGTTTTTGAGAGTTTTGTGTGCCTGAAGGGCCTGGCGGTGCTTGCCCTGAGTAAACTAAGCCCCCCACTCCCCCAGATCTTTGAGAGGGAGGGTCCTTGGGTTGCATACTGATAAGTACAGTACGGTATGGAAGGGGTCCCTAGACAGCAGGTCTTGCTGGGGAGGTGGAAGGTACTGGACAGAGCCTCTGCTTGGGTGTCCATGCAGGGATCAGAGTAGCTTTGACTGTTCTCATGAACTCCTCCCCTCCCTGGAATGCTATCTTCTGCCCCCTTTAAGCTCAAAGGATTGATGGACCAGATCACCTCTTGTGATGGGGGTGGAGGTGGGGGCAGGCATTCCCAGGAAGACAACTGGAGCATCAATTGATTGTTATTTCTGAAGTGTTGGAGATCAAATGAACCCCAACTCTACCCAGCCTCCCCCAGCCGATACTTAGCTCAGCCACAGCGGCCACACACCAGAACTCCAGGAGTGGCCTTTGTAGTGTGGGAAGTACACCCCAAAAGGACACCACCAGAAACCTCAGAAAACAGTGCCAAGAGACTCAAGCCAGCCCTCCCCCCGTTAAGAAAACCAAGAAGCACCAGCTGAAAGGAAAACTCAGAGCAGCCGTGCTAATGGCTGCTAGTTTTGTAACAGTGTTGGAAGAAACATCCTTCTGGGTTCTGCTCCAAGTGGGGAAACAGACACTGGAAACATGGAGACTGCTGGGAAAGATGGTTTAATGGTGGACAGGATCACATGGCTTGAGTTCCTGAACAGAAAAAGGGGCAGATACAGTAAATGCTCGGGTTTTTATGCTCTCTCTGGCTCTGCATTTCTTGGGGCCCAGAAAGAGTACTCTGATTGGTTGTCAGACTCCCAGGGGGTGGGCGTCTTGCTGGCTGATGGTCACATGTGCTTCCCAGGTCACATGTGGCGGGTTTCTGCTGCTATTGTGTAGAGGGCTAATCCTATCGTTGTTGGATCTTTGGCAATTCCTACTATGGCTCTGCCTGAAGGAGGTAGATCTTTGTTATATAGAATAGACTGGCCCAGGCCTTAATGGCCCATTGACAAAGGGTGGGGGGCAGGAAGATGGGAGCTGCTTTGTCTGTAAAATATGCTTCTCCATTTCTCATCCAGGGAAATATAATATTCTGCCTTTTTCATATTTCACTCTTCCAGGAAAGGGGTGGGTGCTAACTTCCTACAACAGAAAAGTAACAGAAACACTTAAGTAGAGCCATTAAGATAAGGGGAATCAGGCTAAAAATAAACTCTCCAAGGTAAACAAATCCAAGGATGGCCTTCTGTGCATGTCTAAGATGGCGTCCTGGCGCTGAAAACCGGATCCTCGGGGGGCGATGCCTCGGCTTGGGGGACTTCGGGGGGGGGTCATTTTGAACAGCTATGACCCCCCGTTTGGGAAAAAGAGCATCTGGGGATCCCGTTGAGAGCTTTGTTAGCTCTCCGGACCACCCCAGCTCCGAGGAGGATGACGTCAAAGTGCCGGCAGGTGAGGGCGTGAATGGATGCGGCCTGTGGGAGCGCCGCTAGCACCAGCGGCTAGGGGCAGTTGCGGCGGCGGCGGTGGCGGCCCCCTGACGACGGCGACGTTTGAGGCCTCTACGGAGGTTCCCCATGCCCCTGGATGCCTCGAGGAAGTTCTAGAGGCAGGGGGCGGCTGGGGGCGTCTGTGGGGAGGCCAATGGCGACGGCGACGATGGTGGCGGTGGCGGCCGCGGTGGCGACCGCGGTGATGGCAGCTGATGTCGGGGCGGCTCCCAACGGCCTGCAGACTGGAATTACAGCATAGGATTCTTCAGCAGCAGCCTTAGACCGAGTCCTGGGAGATTGGAGAGTGTTGGACCCTTGGGGGAAGGGTTACCCCCATGGAGACCCAGAGACCCCCCCCCAGGACGAGCTGGACGGGGGGGAATGAAATAGGGCAGCATTATCCATCAGATTGGAAGGTTGAGAGATTTACAGGGGTCGGAAAAGAACTACAAACTTATGCGGTTTGAATTTCCCCTCCCTCCTCCTTCCTTTGTACCGAGTTTAGGCCTATGGGCCTTATTATGGCTACAGCTACCCATCTATCTTGGCCTGCTGAATTATTCCTAATTTTCCCCCTTTTCCATCTAGCTTGTCTGAACTCCCTGCCATGTAAAATCTCTTTGACGTGAATTTACGAACTTAAACCTCCTTCTGAACAGGATACTTGGACTCCCGGATGCTACTAATCCCAGGAGGGATACTGGTTCTATGGACGTAAGGCCAGTTGGAGGCGGATTATGGCTATCTTCACGCCCGGATTTCCATCAGAGTTTCCATGGGTGGCCTAGGTGAGAGCATGGCTGCCCTGGAAACTTCCGGGGTCGAATAATATACACCTCCTTTCCCATTGTCGTGAGAGGACAATGGAGCTTGGTGGCCTGACCATGGACTAGAATTTTCCCTATGTTTGTAACATCGGTGGTACCCCCTTCCCTTGGACTTTGGCTCCCCTGATGATTATATGTATTCGGTGTCAGAACTCCTCGCCCTGCGAGATTATCCACTCTTGCAGGTTTGGCCCTCCACATTATCGAGGGCCTATCTCAATGACAGACTTTGGAGTCCAGAGAGATGGCATAGAGCAAGGAAGAATTTATGGGGTTTTTTAGGGAAATTTTTTAAGATTTTAAGGGGTTCTGGGAGGGGGGTTTGTAATGATCTTTCTCGAGAAATTGGGAAGAAGACTCTGGGGGATTGGGGGGGAAATCCACCAGGGTCAGAGCCGAGCCCGGCACAGGGTAACGATTTGGGAGGTGGTGGTCAAGGGACTGGGAAAGGGATGGGGGACAATACCTATGAGGTCTGTACCATCAGCACGGTAGATGGGAGGGGCAGATATGGCGGGAGCAGGGGACCATATCATATGTTGGGGGCTCGCACTCGCTGTTTGAGAGCAATTGCTTGCCCCGGTCCCCATGGCTCCTCTCGGAGACTAGGTGGCTTAGACACTCAGGATCTGGGCCTTCGGCTGATGTTATGCAATGCTAGGTCTGTGGTAAATAAGGCCCCCCTCATTCACGAGCTTATACAAGAGGGAGGAGCAGACCTGGCGGGTATTACGGAGACCTGGTTGGGCCCGGAGGGCGGTGTCCCTCTGGCTGAATTGTGCCCACCAGGCTTCATAGCATTCCATCAGCCGAGGGCCCAGGGGAGGGGCGGGGGGGTGGCGGTTATTATTAACGAGGATCTGGGTCCTAGGGAGACCACTGTGCCTCAGATAGCCGGATGTGAGTCCCTCCTTGTGAGGTGGGGTCGTGGGGTTCAGATGGGCTTGTTGCTTACGTACCTGGCTCCCTGCCGCGTGGCAACAGCCCTACCTGAGCTACTCGACGTGATAGCCACGGTGGCAGTAGATACACCCAGGCTTTTAGTCATGGGTGATTTCAACTTGCCATCCATTGGTGAAACGTCTGAGGTGGCTCGGGAGTTCATGGCTTCCATGACGGCCATGGACCTGACCCAGTTAATTCATGGCCCTACTCACAGGGGAGGTCACACTCTGGATCTGATTTTTGTCTCTGGCCAGTGGTTGAGTGGTCTTGTTATTGGGGATATAGACGTGGAACCCTTGTCATGGACAGACCACTCACTCCTTCGCCTGGATTTTCAAACCGCTGCCCCCCGCCACAGGGAGGCGGATCCAATTAGATGGATCCGCCCCAGGTGCCTGATGGATCCTGAGAGGTTCCAGACGGAGCTTGGGCCATTTCCTGAGGTTTTAGCACATGACTCGGCCGAGGAGCTGGTATCCGCCTGGGACCGGGCGGCTGGTGGGGCCTTGGACCGAGTCGTGCCTTTGCGGCCTCTGACCCGGTGCCAATCCCGTGCAGCTCCTTGGTTCACTGAGGAGCTGAGGGAAATGAAGCGCCGGAAAAGACGCCTGGAGAGCTGTTGGAGAGCCAGTCTCGCTGAATCTGATCGAACACGGGTAAGGTCGCATATTAAGACCTACCTAGTGGCGATAAAGACGGCAAAGTTTAATTACTTTTCCGCCTCTATTGCGTCATCAGGGAATCATCCAGCCGCCCTGTTCAGGGTTACCCGCTTCCTGCTCCATCCGGGAGTGCGGGAGGATCCCTTGGAAGGCAGGGCGGAGGATTTCGGACAATACCTGTATGACAAAATCGCTCAGATCCGGGGGGATTTGGACTCTGACTGGGTAGATCAGGGCAGGGTGACGAGGAATAGTCTTGAGAATGTTATCTGGGAGGAGTTTGATGCTGTGTCTCCTGATGATGTGGACAGGATTTTGGGGAGACTTAGTGCGGCCACATGTTTACTGGACCCGTGTCCCTCCTGGTTGGTACTGGCTTCCCGGGAGGTTACACGAGGCTGGCTCCAGGGTGTTATCAACGCTTCATTGAGTGAGGGTTACTTCCCCACCGCCTTGAAAGAGGCGGTGGTGAGGCCTCTCCTCAAGAAGCCATCCCTGGATCCGGCAATATTGGCCAACTATCGTCCTGTCTCCAACCTTCGCTTTATGGCAAAGGTTGTTGAGAGTGTGGTCGCACGACAGTTTCCGCAATTCCTGGAGGAAACATCTTATCTAGATCCGTTCCAGTCGGGTTTCAGGTCTGGGCACAGCACGGAAACGGCATTGGTCACGTTGGTTGATGATCTCTGGAGGGCTCGGGACAGGGGTTGTTCCTCTCTTCTGGTCCTGTTAGACCTCTCAGCGGCTTTTGATACCATCGACCATGGTATCATGCTGCACCGGCTGGAAGAGTTGGGGGTGGGAGGCACCGTGTTGTGGTGGTTCTCCTCCTTTCTCTCTGACCGGTCGCAGTTTGTGTTGGCAGGGGGGCAGAGGTCGACCTCAAGGCCTCTCATTTGTGGAGTGCCGCAGGGATCGGTCCTCTCGCCCCTTCTGTTCAACATTTATGTGAAGCCGCTGGGTGAGATCATCCGTGGCTTTGGGGTGAGATACCACGAGTACGCTGATGACACCCAGCTGTACATCTCCACCCCAGGCCACCCCAACGATGCCCTTGAAATGATGTCCCAGTGCCTGGAGGCTGTATGGGTCTGGATGGGGAGGAACAGGCTCAAGCTCAACCCTTCCAAGACTGAGTGGCTGTGGCTCCCGGCATCCCGATATAGTAAGTTGACTCCATCACTGACTATTGGGGATGAGTCATTGGCCCCCACAGAGAGGGCTCACAATCTGGGAGTCCTCCTGGATATGCAGCTGTCCTTGGAGGAACATCTGACGGCTGTAACCAGGGGGACCTTTTGTCAGGTTCGCCTGATTCGCCAGTTGCGGCCCTTTCTTGATCGGGATTCCCTGTGCACAGTCACTCACGCCCTCGTCACCTAGGAGAATAAGGAGAATCCAAGACCTCAGTGCCTTCCGTCGTGCCCTTAAAACCCATTTTTTCAAACAAGCCGGGCTGGCTTAAGACGAATTTTTTAACTGCTTTTAAATGTTTTAAACGTTTTAATTGCTAATGAGTTTTAATTGGGCCAAATTTATATATCTTTTAATTGTTTTTTAATATTTGTCCTGCATGTTTTTTTTAATTTTGGCTGTACACCACCCTGAGTCCTCAGGGAGAAGGGCGGTATAGAAATTCAATAATAAATAAATAAAAATAAAATAAATAAAATAAACCAAAACTCCCTTTTTCCTGCCCCTGACAGGATTAAACCGGGGTAAACCGGTTGCGGCAGCAGGTGGTTCGGTGAACTGGTAGTGGCGGCAGTGCAAGGCTCCACCCACCCACCCAGACATCATTACTTCCTGGTTTTAACCAGGAAGTAACCTGTTTTTGACACACATGTACTTCCTAACCAGTAGGGAAGGGAAGGTTCATCCTTGGATTAAACCCCAAGGATAGGAAACAGAAAAGTTCTTGGAACAAGATTAACCCAGTAAAAGAGGAAAACAAAACCCACCGCAATCAGAAACACATCAAAACCCATCAAGCTGTGGGACCTTCAAAGGGGAATTAAGCATAAAAGGCTCAGAGTCAACACTCCCAAGCTGCTTGCAAGCCAGGAATGCTCGAACTGTGTCACTTTTTGCTTCTTGCCTTCCTACATTAAAAGAATTCCATTTTCTGGCAGCTGGCTTCTGCATCCATTTCTTCTCAGCTTTTATGGTGTGTCCCAACTGGGAACGAACCGGGGAAATTTCTTCCAACAATTGGAAGGCCCCCTCTCCCCAGATTAAATATTCTTTATTCTTAATATTAAAAAGAGGCAGGGTAGAATATTTCCCCAAAGGAGAAACGGAGGGAAAAAATGTAGTAGTTGAGAACTGTGTTCTTTCTTTTTTCTTTTTCCTCCTTTCCTGCCTGTGATGTTAAAACAGCCCAAGTTTGTCAGGAGGGAATGTTTAAACTCATTTAGAAGAAAAGCTTTGTTCATTTGTTTGTTCTATTTGTGTATTTTCTGCATGTGTTGTAAATGGGTTTTATCTGTCTATGCTTTTTCCTGAAACATAAGGTGTGTCCATCCACAAGAACCTCTCTGCTTGTATGAGGAAATGATCTCTTTCTTATCAAGTTACTTTTCTTATTTTATCAGTAGTCAGTAAAATTACTATGGAGCTAATCCTGGAACATGTAAACATTTTTCAAAAAAAATATTATTATTATAGGCCTATATCCCTGCTAAATTCAAACTATAAAATCTTTGCTTCAATACTGACTGAAAGACTCAAAAGATATTTAAATAATTTTATACACTCTGATCAAAATGAGTTTCTGCCAAAAAGACAGATTAAAGACAATATGAGGATAATTCTGGACACTTTGGAATACTATGAGGCACATCCAGAGAAGCAAATGGCTTTGATATTTTTAGATGTGCAGAAAGCCTTTGACAATGTGAATTGGCGATTTATGTTACTACAGCTGAAACAGATGGGCTTTGGGAGAAAATTTATTCAAGCCATAGAAGCCATATACCACAAACAAACAGCAAAAGTAATGATAAATGGAGAATTGACAGAGTCTCTTGAAATACAAAAAGAAACGAGACAAGGTTGTCCACTGTCACCTCTGTTGTTTGTGTGTTAATTAGAAGTATTAAACAGACATATTAGAGATGAAAAAGATATAAAAGGAATGAAAATTCAAAAGGAAGAATACAAATTACAAGCATTTGCAGATGACCTGGTGTTTATTCTTGAGGATCCATTTGAATCAATAAGTTTTTTTTTTTAAATTTGATTTATATGCCGCCCTTCTCCGGAGACTCAGGGCGGCTTACAATGTGTTAAGCAATAGCCTTCATTCTTTTGTATATTTTATACAAAGTCAGCTTATTGCCCCCACAAACTGGATCCTCATTTCACCTACCTTAGAAAGGATGGAAGGCTGAGTCAACCTTGAGCCTTGGAGAGATTCAAACCAGCAGAAATTGCAGGCAGCTGTGTTAATAACAGGGTGCATTAAACCACTGTACCATCAAGGCTCTTATCTATATTGATAGATAAGATAGGAGAATTTGGAAAGGTAACAGATTTGAAAATAAATAAAGATAAAATGAAGATTTTGACAAAAAACATGTTAAAAAAACAAAAAGAAGAATTGGCAGAAGTATCGAAGATGCAGGCCACAAACAAGGTTAAGTATTTGGGGATATATTTGACAACAAGATGCAGTACACTTAAGGAGAATAACTAGAATAAACTCAAACAACAGATAGTGACAGATTTGGCTAAATGGAAGAATTTACAATTATCATTGATAGGGAAAATATCAACTATTAAGATGAATATATTGCCTAGAATTCTATATTTGTTCCAGACAATTCCAATTAGGTTGGGGGGAAAGTATTTTGAAGATTTGAGCAAAATAGTGTTAAAATATATTTGGCAGGGTAAAAAGGCGAGGATAAAATCAAAACTGTTGCAAGATGCTAGAATAAGAGGAGGTTTTGGTTTGCCTGATTGGGAATTATACTACCAAGCAACAAATTTGATGTGGATTAAAGAATGGATAATGTTAAGAAATACCAGATTGTTGACTTTAGAAGGACATGACTTGTTGTTGGGCTGGCACGCTTTTTTATGGTATAAGGGCACAAAAGCACAGGGGTACTTTAGAAGACATTATATACTTTGCTATTAAATTATTTAACATTATTTAAAAAATCCAGTCTGGTTATCTACTATTGAAGCATTTTTATATTTAATAACATTCAGAAAGGAACAAATGGTTAGATATAGTGAATTATTGAATGAAAAGGGTGAACTTAAATTGAAGCAAGAATTAGAAGAACAGGATATAATGATGAATTGGTTTTCCTATATGCAAATACATTCTAGATATGATAGAGACTGTAAAACAGAAGCTTTTTATAATAACTTGACTAATTTAGATAAAATTCTAATAGGTACCGATGACAATGTAATTAAAAAAATTGTATGGATATTTATTAAAAGTTAAACTGGAAGAAGAACAAGTTAAAGAAACAATGATTGCTTGGAAAATTTTGGACATGGAATTGATTTAGAGAAACGGCAAAAATTGTGGTCACAAAATTATAAAATGACAATGTCAACTGCATTCAAAGAAAATTTGTATAAGATGTTTTACAGGTGGCATCTACCCCCGACGAGGATAGCCAGAATGTTCAAGAATAAATCTGAAAAATGCTGAAAATGTCGTCAGATACTGGGCTCATACTACCATATGTGGTGGACATGTGTAGAAGCCAAAAGATACTGGACTAAAATCCACACATGGTTGGAAAAAATGACAAAAAAAAAACACATAGACTTTAAACCAGAGATCTTTTTATTGAGGATTGTACCAGAAATATACAATAGAGAATTGAGATATTTGATTGTGAATGTATTAACAGTAGCTAGAATTGTGTTTGCTAAAAATTGGAAAAATGAGAAAATACCAACGCAAGTTGAAGTTATCAAGAAAATTATGGAATGTGCTGAAATGAGCAAATTGACATTTGAAATTAGAGAACAAGAAGATAAACAATATTATAAGATATGGGATTTATTTTATAAATGGCTAAATAATAAAACATGGAAATGAAATAGGGATGAGACCAGTATAACAAGAATGGTAGAAATATACAAAATATAATGCAGTTATATGACTATGAATGTTATAATATAAGTTTTTGAAAATAATTTTTATGAGAAGAGGGGTAATGTCATAGTTGAATGGTTAATGAGGATTATATTACAAATATACTTATTAGATTGGTAATATGGGAAATTAGATAATTACTAGTAATTAATATGGTGAGGAGGCAGAAAAGATTTGTAACTGACTGACACACTGTTTGCAATTGTATGGATAATGGATTTATGTTTTGTTTTGCTTTAAAAAATAAAAAAAATGTCTTTATAAATAAATAATAATAATAATAATCTGGTATTCTTTATCTAAACTGTGTATTGATACTACTGGGCCAAATGTTATCAGGATGTTTAGATATTGTAAAACAAATGTTAAAGGCAGATTTCTCCATGCCCCTCACAAATTGTACACACCAGAACACTAGCCTTACAAAATTATTAGGAACTTTCAGCATTCTTAAACTGCCAGTCTTTAAGTCGTCTTTAATATGTGCTTTACAAAATTGATGTAGCATTTGTTCAGTTTCAGAGGTGACATCCTTCCTCTTTTCTTGTTCTCTTTCATTAAGGTAAAGGTTCCCCTCGTACATATGTGCTAGTTGTTCCTGACTCTAGGGGGCAGTGCTCATCTCCGTTTCAAAGCCGAAGAGGCAGCACTGTCTGAAGATGTCTCCGTGGCCAGCATGACTCAATGCCAAAGGCGCACGGAACGCTGTTTCCTTCCCACCAAAGGTGGTCTCTATTTTTCTACTTGCATTTTTTTTACATGCTTTCGAACTGCTAGGTTGGCAGAAGCTGGGGCAAGTAACGGGAGCTCGCCCCGTTACGCGGCATTAGGGATTCAAACCGCTGAACTGCCGACCTTTTGATCGACAAGCTCAGCGTCTTAGCCACTGAGCCACCGCGGCTCTTTCATTACCAGACATCTTTTGCCATTACCAGAATCCAGTTTTTTTCCTCCTCTGTGTGTCCTCATTTTTGTTGTGACTGGTTTATTTGCCCTCTTAACAATTGTAATGTTAACTGATATCTTTTCGAACCCTGTCTGCAAGCCACCCCCACTCCACCTTTCCACCTCTTGTCCTCTGCTCTCCATTCCTCATGTTAGACCATGCCTCTTCTGGTAGGGTCATCCACAAAGCGGGGAGGTGCAGGGGTGAAATCCAGCAGGTTCTAACAGGTTTTGGAGAACCGGTAGCGGAAATTTTGAGTAGTTCGGAAAACAGGCAAATGCCACCTCTGACTGGCCTAAGAGTGGGTTCAGAATGGGGATTTTGCAGTATCCTTCCCCTGCCACACCCACCAAACCACGCCCACCAGAACCGGTAGTAAAAAAAAAATTGAATTTCACCACTGGGGAGGTGGTCTTGTTCTCACACTGGACTTTTTTATTCCTGTAAGAAATATAAATCCTTCCATTCCCCACTATCCTGTCGGAGCTGAAGAAGTTTCTTGGAAGAGTCTTCAAAAGAAAAAAACCAAGGAAGTCCATTTGCCTCCAGAAAAAGCACCTTTGGGACAACCAGGACCTGGATGACTGAGAATCTCTGCAGACTTTTAGTCCTGGTCTGAGGAAAGCCCTCCTTGCCTTTTTACAGTCTTTATACTGATTTTCTTTTTTAATATTTTATGCGTACCAGGGTCTCTCCGTGAGCAAGAGGGGCGATTATAAAGTTTGATAAATAAATAAAAAGCCAATTCCCAGCATACTGCTGCTCATGCAAAACAATGGGAATTTGTCCCCTCTTAATTCAGGACCCCCTTTTCGGAGGGTCATGAAATGCAGCTGTTGTTGTGTGGAGAAATGAGTGACTGGCCCCCTTAGTATTCTGTGCCAGTTTTGCTTTAAGATGCCTCACCTTCCAATTCAGATCCTCTCCAATGCAGAAATAAAGGGCTTAAATTTTTATTATTATTATTAATTTCTATGCCACCCATCTCATGGTTTGAGTGTCAGGTTTCAATGTCGTCTCAAATAAAATAAATTGCATTTCCAAACACATAGTCTTTGACGTCCCCGTCCCCATCTCCGTCCCCGTCCCTGCCCGAAGCTGGAGAGCGCTTTGTGGGAGGCAGCCAGGCGGGTGTACCAGGCTGCATCAACAGAGGGATAGTATCAAGGTCACATGAAGTGTTAGTACCACTTTCTAATGCCTTGGTAAGGCCACACTTGAAATGCAGCATCCAGTTTTGATCCCCGTGATTTTAAAAAGATGTTGGGAGTCTGGAAAGAGTTCAGAGAAGAACAACAAAGATGATTAGGGGACTGGAGATTGAAATATATGATGAAAAGCTACAGGAACTGAGTCTAACTAAGAGAAAGACTACGGCTGACATGATAGTAGTCTTCCAATATTTGAGGGGCTATCACAGAGAAGAGCGAAGCACACGATCACTGAACTGGTTGTTAAATCGGAAGGATCCCACCACTGGAATGTGTGTGCATGTGCAGGTGCTGGAGTGCCAGGAACTTGAAGGCCTGGTTTTCTGGTCATTTTCAGGCCGTTGAAACCAAGGACGTTCTCACACCTGGCTGGAGGAAGGAGAAGTGATGTCACCAGACCAACGGATGCTGCCTTGATTGGGCCATGTGACTGATTGTCTGGGGTTGAGGGGAAAACTTTTACTTTTAATTAGGTCTGAGGGCTCCCTCAGAGTTGGTTTTCACCAGATATGTGCCAAATGTCAACTCGCAAAGCATCCCTGGCCTGCTCTCAAATTGCCATAGGCCGGGGGGATAGGAAACCGGCGAAATGGCACAGCAGCCAAAGACAAATGCACATTCCATGCTTATCTCTCTCAAGGCTGTATCCCAGGGTTACCTACAGCAGCCGAGTGGAGTGACCTCTACAACCCACGAAATTGCTCCGTTGGTGAATGTGATTGATGACACATCCTGGGGGGAGGGGGGAAACAGAGTCATAATTGGAGCGTAAATTACATAGGATTAGAGCTGGCTTCATTTGGGAATGTGACGACATGAAGCTCCTAATAAATATCTGGATTTCTTTTGAAGCTTGGCTCAAGTTTCATGATTTAATTAGGGAATCCATCGGAACCCTGACACCAATATGATATTTCCAGTAAAGCTATTCTTTGAGGAATTCATCTGCCTCGGAGTTTTTGCTTGCAATGGGTCTATTACTTGGAACCTAGACACCCTTTGCCTAATGGATGTCCAGAAACTTTAAATTTCTCAGGGTGGGATTTTGAGCATCCTGGGTGGACTTGTCTACCCAGCTTGCTGGTTGCACATTTTCCCCCTGGAGGAAGGAGCTTTGGGGCAAGGAGAGGACTTCCTGTGGGCGCAAGACCAGCCTTGCCACCCATGCAAATGCAGGAGTGGGCTGCTGGGGATTCAAGAGAAACTCTAGCTAACATTCTGTGCAGTTCAGAGAACCCCCAAATCCTGGCTGGCCCCACCTGTTATGTATCTAATGTATCTAACCCGCCCTCTGGAACGAGCTTCCCCCAGGGATACGATTGATCCCGGACCTCCGTACTTTCCGCCGGGCCCTGAAGACATTTCTATTTCAGCAAGCCGGGCTGGCTTAAAATTTTTTTTTAACTGGTTAATTTTATGGGTAAGGGGTTTTAAATTGGGGAAGCCAAATTGATTTAATTATGTTTTAAATTATTTTAATTTTCATATTGTATGTATTTTAATTTTGGCTGTTCACCACCCTGAGTCCTTCGGGAGAAGGGCGGTATAAAAATTTAATAAACATAAACATACATAAACAATTTTGGTGGGAAATTAGAGCGGAAAAAATCTCAATGCTCATTGGTTAAGACACTTGGAAAGTAGCTATATAAGGAGAGCTGTCGAACTGCAAAGTTGCTGGATTCTCACTGTATATTAAAGAATTGTTGTTCACTTCGACCTGCTCCTGTCTCCTCACTCCCCCATCTAACACCGCCCACTCCACCCCACCCCTCCCAGAAGTCCCCACGCGGCCAGTTTTGGATGCAGGTAAGTGCAGGGCGCGCGCAGAGGCTCAGGGAGGGTGAAAAATGGGTCTACCGAAAGTTTGGGAAGACCGGCCTCCAGAGGGCCTTTGGAGCCTGGGGAGGCCATTTTCGCCCTGTCAGAGGCCCAAAGAAAGCTTCCGGAGCCTGGGGAGGGCAAAAAGCCCCCCCTCCCCCACATAGTGCAGGAGGCTGACTATGGCCACACCTACCCAGCAACTGGGCAGAAAACCCCTTGCTAAAATTTTTAAAGCCCACCCCTGTGCAAATGTCATTCAAAGACGCTGAGACATTGATTGAAAACCAAGAGTGTTGGTAAAACAGTGTTTCAATCCATCAACTTTCCTGCAAAAAGAAGAAGTGAGAGGCCAAGAGCAAAGCAGGCCTTCTCACTGTCTGTTCCTCAACCCTTTAACCTACTTGCAGCTGCTGATGTGTGGAAAGAATTCAGAAATATTTCTTGGGGAGGAGGGTGGAAACACAGGGAGGGAACAAGCCAGAGTATTCGTGCCCGTACCTGAGGAGGGCAAGATTTCTTCACTGCTGTGATGCAATGTTCTGGGTCCAAGTTCAGGCCACCGTCTCTGAATCAGAGAGACAACCTTGTCTCTGGAAGGCTTTGATTATCCTCCAGATCTGAGGTCAGACCTTCTGGGGCCAGCCTGTTCTCAGGGCACAGAGGAAAGGAAACACTGTGTGCTGGAGCAGAGGGAAGGAACTCTGAGAGGGATCTTGGAATTTAGTGGACAACCGATTAAATATGAGCCAAGGGTGTGAGGCGGCAGCCAAAAAAGCCAATGGGATCCCAAGTTGCATTAACAAAGGAATTCAATCAAGATCAAGGGAGGTGCTAATACCACTCTATAAAGCCTTAGTAAGGCCACACCTAGAGTCCTGCATCCAGTTTTGATCACCACACTATAAAAAAGAGGTTGAGACTCTAGAAAAAGTGCAGAGAAGAGCAACCAGGATGGTTAGGGGACCGGAGGCTAAAACAGACGATGAAGGGTTGCAGGAACTGGGCATGGCTAGTCTAGGGAAGAGAAGGACCAGGGGAGACAGGAGAGCATCTTCCAATATTTGAGGGGCTGCCACAGAGAGGAGGGGCTCAAGCTATTTTCCAAACCACCCGAAGGCCAGACAAGGAATAATGGATGGACACTGAATAAGGAGAGATTCAACCTGGAAATAGACAGTGGGGACAATCAACCCCCACTGAAGTTGCCTTCAGAAGTTGTGGGAGCTTCATCACTCGAAGCTTTCAAGAAGAGACTGGACTGTCAACTGTCAGAAATGGTGTAGGGTCTCCTGCTTGGGTGGAGGGTTGGACTAGATGACCTACAGGGTCCCTTCCAACTCTGTTAATCTGAATCTACCGTATTTTTCGGAGTATAAGAAGCGCCTTAGCTTTTTGGGAAGAAAATAAGAAAAAAGCTGATTGGCGGGTGGATCGGCTTCCCAGAATACCCCCAACCAGCTGTTCCCAGAGGTGAATTTTAGCAACAGGTTCCTTGGTTGTGAGCTCTGTGCCTTGCTTTTTTTTTTTTTTTTTTTTTTTTTTTTGCTTTTTTCCTGCCTCTGAAAGCCTCCAAAACAGAGCTTCAGAAAAAAAGCCTCTGAAGCTCTGTTTGGGGACTTCTTTTCTTTTCTGAAGCTCTGTTTGGGGGCTTGTTTTCTGAAGCTTCATTTCTGATACTTTTTTCAGCCCCTGAAACCTCTGTTTGAGAAGCTGGGTGGGGCTAAATTCAGAGTATAAGATGCACCCAGATTTTCACCCTCTTTTTTGGGGGGGAAAGGTGCGTCTTATACTCTGAAAAATACGGTTATCTGAATCCCTTTGGTATCATTGCAAAATGTGTCCTCTCTGCCTGGTGGACGATTAGATCAAAGGAACTTTCCAAAGAGAATTGTATTTCTATGGAATCCTCACTAGTGGAGCTGTCTTTCATGCACTTCTTTAGTGACTGGTGTCTGAGGGCTTAAAATGGACAGCTAACACCAAAAATGTCAACAAAGAACATTCTTTCTGCACCAACTCAGAAAGCTCAAACTGCCCAAGGAGCTGCTGATCCAGTTCTACAGGGGAATTATTGAATCTGTCATCTGCACCTCTATAACTGTCTGGTTTGGTTCTGCAACCCAACAAAACAAACACAGACTTCAGAGGATCATTAGAACTGCAGAAAAAACAATTACTACCAACCTGCCTTCCATGGAGGACCTGTCTACTGCACGAGTCAAAAAGAGGGCTGGGAAAATATCTACAGACCCCTCACATCCTGGACATAAACTGTTTCAACACCTACCATCAAAACGACGCTATAGAGCACTGCACACCAGAACAACTAGACACAAGCACAGTTTTTTCCCAAACACCATCCCTCTGCTAAACAAATAATTCCCTCAACACTGTCAAATAATTTATTAAGACTGTATTACTGTTATTATTTTCTTCCTTACTGGTATCTATCTCTTCCCACTTATTACTATGATCACGTTGCTTGAATCTTTCAATTTATATTGTTTTTGTTTGTTTCCTAGTACGATTTGATTGCTTATTAGTAACCTTGACTATCACTAAGTGTTGTATATTTTTATTCTTGATGAATGTATTTTATTCTCCTTATGTACACTGAGAGCATATGCACCAAAGACAAATTCCTTATGTGTCCTGTGATACTTGGCTAATAAAGAATTCTAGTCTAGTCTATCTTTCATTCCTCAGTCCTCTTTCGAGAATTATTTCTGGGAACCTAGAAGTTGGAAGCGACTTTAGAAAGCAGCTGGTCCAGCGCATGATCCACCACAGCTTCTCTGGCCAAGGGCCATGCCACCTCGGATCATTTCTCACACAACTTTCCCACCTGGAATGTAGTGTTGATATTTTTGGTTAGGTGCCAAAGGGTTCCCAGGAATGTCCTCCATTGCGTAGCCTTCTCTCCACCCTCAAAGAGGATCTTCCCAGCATGGCCTTTGCAGAGTGGGAAGGGAGGGGGCAATCAGGAGAGCTGCGAAGAATTGGCCATTTCCAAGAGAAATGTCAGGCCTGCCATCTTCAGCATACTCGCTTCAGTTGGCATCCTGCCATGAAACGCGAGGGAAGATGGAGGAAACTGGGGAAGTAGGGAGGGAGCAGAGGGAGGAGGGTGACAGGGTGACAGGAACCAGAGGTGTCAAACCGGAACATACCGGCTGTCAGGTTTCCAAGTGATGAAACCCATTCAAAAAAGAAACGTCCATCTTCCAAAACAAATTTCTTTTATTTAGGCAAACATCAAATTGGCAAAAGCTGTTGTGATTCCGGATCTGACACAAACTGGAATGACACCACATAATATGGTTAGAAACATCCCACAAAAGTCACATTCCCCAATAAAAGCAAAATCAACTTTAAAAAGGTTATTATTTTTATATATACATCTCATTATGTGGATGGTGTGATACCTGGGTGTCATACATTTCAATACAAATAAACATAACATTATTATTCCTGATCTTCTTTTTCTTTCTTTCTTTTCTTTTATTAGATTTGTATACCGCCCTACTCCCGAAGGACTCAGGGCGGTGAACAGGCACAAAATAAAACATAGATAAAAAAGTTAAAAGACATAATTAAAACCAGATTAAATAATTTAGCCCGAGACAATTAAAAAATCCCAATAATTTAAAACAGATTAAAATTTCGATTTAAAAGAATTTTAAAACAGGGGAGAAAATTAGGCCAGGCCGGCTTGCTGGAATAGGAGAATCTTAAGACCACGGCAGAAAGTGCGTAGATCCGGGATCCTCTGTATCTCCGGGGGGAGCTCGTTCCAGATAGTGGGTGCCCCCACAGAGAAGGCTCTCCCCCTGGGAGGCCGCCAGTCAACATTGTTTAGCTGACGGCACCCGGAGGAGCCCCTCTCTATGAGACCATACCGGCCGTGGGAGGCTGCTTGTGGTAGTAGGCGGTCCCGTAAATAACCAGGTCCTAAGCCATGGAGCGCTCTAAAGGTGGTAACCAAAACCTTGAAGCGCACCCGGAAGACCACCGTGAGCCAGTGCAGCTCGCGCAGGAGAGGTGTCACACGGGAGCGCCATGTTGCTCCCATAACCACCCACGCGGCCACACTCTGCGCCAGTTGGAGCCTCCGGGTGCTCCTCAAGGGGAGCCCTATGTAGTGACGAGGGCATGAGTGACTGTGTGTAGGGAGTCTCGATCCAGAAAGGGATGCAACTGGTGAATCAGGCGAACCTGATGAAAAATCCTCCTGGTCACGGCCGTCAAGTGCTCTTCTAAAGACAACCATGTATCCAGGAGGATGCCCAAGTTGAGAGCCCTCTCCGTGGAGGCCAGCGATTCACCCCCAATAGTCAGCAATGGCATCAGCTGACTATATCGGGACGTCGGAAACCACAGCCACTCGGTCTTGGATGGGTTGAGCCTGAGCCTGTTCCTCCCCATCCAGATCCGCACGGCCTCCAGGCACTGGGACATCACTTCAAGGGCATCGTTGGGGTGGTCCGGGGTGGAGATGTACAGCTGGGTGTCATCAGCATACTGGTGGTACTTCACCCCGAAACCACGGATGATCTCGCCCAGATGGAATGGAATGAAAATGGAATGAACATTCAATTTTCATTTTTCATCTTTTTAACGCAAAGCTTTTACTATCGTCCTTCAGTTCTAAATTTCCCCCTACTTCTTCCAGACACTATAATATTTTAATATCTATTTTTACTATAATTCCCCACTTATTTCTATCTCTATTTTAACCGTTTTTTCCCATGTCACTCTAATATTCAAAGATGTGATCTTTCCTTCTTTCATTATTCAATATCTCAATATACACTTCTGGTACCAGTCACAATCATCCCAACATTTCATATACATCTATTTATATTCCTATTCTTTTCAATCCTCCAATCCTTGTATTTCTACTATGAATACACATGTATTCGGCAATTTGGAAATTCATTTATTTTGAGATAGCATCGAAACCTGACACTTTCATTAAAATATATTCTTTCATTATCTAATCTCAAATTGTAGTTTCCACCATTAATCACATTTTTATATCTATTCGATCGTACCCTCGCATAACTCCTAGTTATCTAATTTACAAGGTAATTTTCCAACCTATATAATACTAATGTTGATATACAATATTAATATATATTCAAAGTTAACTTTTAACTCTTTTACCCCCTCTTATCCATAAGAGCAAAATCAACATTGTCCGGTGTCTTCAAACTCCACCTTCAGCTCTCAGCAGGGACAGCATCTCTTCCCCATAGGGAAAAAAAGCCAAAACAATCTTCACTATCTATTCCCTCCTCCCAATCTTAAGAATGTGGCGAGCCCAAAAGCCACCCCTTTAGAAATGCAGAGAAAGAAAAGAGAAAAGGAATAAGTCAGCATAATATAGAGCTAACTAAAATGGCTACACACATGTCAATTTTCGGGTTCGACATTGGCTAATTAAGGATGGAGCCCGAGAACAGAATGCGAAACTCCATCAAAGAGGCACCAAACCTTAAAGCCGTTCCCAAAACATCGAAAGCAAATACGATTGGACACTGATGGATGTGTCAAGGGAGAGGGGAAAAAATGCAAACTTTACACAGGAATACTTAGATGCGGCTTTGCTTATGCCGTAACCACTTGACTTTCGCTTCAAAGAATGGAGTCGAGGGTTTTTCTTTCCTAAATGTCCAAGTCGGGAAGAGCCTGACAGCACCTTGGGAATAACGGGGTAAAAAAAATCTTCTTCATAGGGGCAAGTGGTGGAATCACTGCCTGAAGAAGAAAAAGGGGATAAAAAGATATTCCAGCACGCAGTTGCTCTGCTCCATGGAAGGAAATGACAGAGGCCAGATTATTGAAGCCTTTATCTGCAATTTCCAGGGGGATGCAGTCAGTCTGGTGAGATTCTTGCAAATAGATGATCAAGAAAGACCTTTGGCCTATTCAGGGAGTTGTTCTGGTTTTTCCATCTGACAGAGCAGTAGTTAGTCAACCTTATCTCAAAGGTCAATAAAGTTGGGCCCTACTTAGTGCTTGGGTGGGAGACTTGGGGAAAAGAGCTGAGTTCTAGTGTCAAACTTCAAATGGCGTCTTTGCTGTTGCAATTATTTTCGCTTCTCAGCTTACCGACTATGGTAAGTAACAATGGGGTGGGGTGGGGAGGGAAGGGGGAGATAGAATGAAGCTATTGATATAAAGATGCCAGCCATGAGAACCAAGGACATTTTGGCAGGTGTTTGCCAGAGCTGAACAAGACTTTCTCACAACAATACCAAAAGTCTCCATGGGACAATGGGACCTGGCCTAATAGGGGTGAGGGAGAACTTGAAGTTTAACTATGTGGGATTGCGTGGGAAATAGTCAGATCTGGTTTTGCCCATATCTTTGCCAATATGATATACTCATTAAAGTTTTGCATTAAGAGATCGGATCGTCTCAGCCGTGTTTGCTTTTGGTTGTGTTTGTCAGTCAGAACTTTGGCACTAGTCAGAGAAGAAAAAAATCCTTCCCCTTCATTTCAAGAGACTGGGAGAAGAGCCTGAGCCTTGGTGGCGCAGCGGACTAAAGTGCTGTTAAGTAGCACTTAGCTGCCAGCTGCATGCAATTACTGCGAGTTCAAATCTCACCAGGCTCAAGGTTGACTCAGCCTTCCATCCTTCTGAGGTAGGTAAAATGAGGACCTGGATTGTGGGGGCAATAAGCTGACTTTGGATAAAAAAGAACACCGCTTGGGAGGGCTAAAAGCCATACTAAGCAGATATATACAAAAGTATGAAGGCTATTGCTTAACGCATTGTAAGCCGTCCTGAGTCTCCGGAGAAGGGTGGCATATAAATCGAACCAATAAAAAATACATAAATAAATAAATAGAGTAGAGTAGAGTAGAGTAGAGTAGAGTAGAGTAGAGTAGAGTAGAATAGAATAGAATAGAAAAGAATAGAATAGAATAGAATAGAATAGAATAGAATAGAATAGAATAAACAGAGTTGGAAGGGACCTTGGAGCAGTGGTGAGATCCAAATTTTTTTACTACCGGTTCTGTTGGTGTAGCTTGGTGGGTATGGTGTGGCTTGGTGGGCGTGGCAGGGGAAGGATACTGCAAAATCCCCATTCCCTCCCCTATCCTGGGGGAAGGATATTGCAAAATCTCCATTCCCACCCCACTCTGGAGCCAGCCAGAGGTGGTATTTGCCGGTTCTCTGAACTACTCAAAATTTCCACTACTGGTTCTCCAGAACCTGTCAGAACCTGTTGGATTTCACCCCTGCCTTGGAGATAGCATATACTATTTCAGACAAGTGGCCATCCAGTCTCTTCTTAAAAACCTCCAGTGATGGAGCTGCCACAATTTCTGGTGGCAAGTTGTTCCGCTGGTTAATTGTCCTCACTGTTAGGAAGTTTCTCCTTAATTCCAGGTTGCTTCTCTCTCTTTGGTTAGTTTCCACCCATTATTTTTTGTCCTGCCCTCTGGTGCTTTGGAGAATAATTTGACCCCCTCTTCTTTGTGGCAGTCCCTCAGATACTGGAATCCTGCTATCATGTCACCCCTAATTCTTCTTTTCTTTTAGACTTTCCAAACCCAAATTCTGCAGCCGTTCTTTCTATGTTTTAGTCTGCAAGCCTTTGATCATTTTACGAGAAGAAGCCCCCCAGGCCTGAATTTTTGAACAAAGAGTCTCTTGGTTTTTTGGCACCACAGCGCTGAGTCTGCAGCTCCACTCTTGCCCACCTGATTTAGGCAGATGCCAACTGGCAGAACTGAGAAGGCTCCAAGGTCAGGGACTTGTGATTGACTGCAGAGCCTGACGCCGAGCTTGACCTACAGGAGGGGACTGTGGAGAGCAAGGCTGGCCTGAGCAATGTTGTAATCACTTGGAAATAACAGTATGGTATGACACTCCTGCTATACTTAAGGAACAAAGGAATCTGGGACAACCTTTCATCCACTTGGCATGGGGAAATCTGAACTTTTGAGTAATTTCTGGCTTTTCCTGGGTCTCTATCGCCATCTATTGGCCAAGTCAGAAATTGGAACCACAAGGCTCCTGCACATTTTTTGGGGTCCTGTTGTATAATTCTTCTCAGGTTAATAGCAGGGGTGAAATGCTCCCAGTTCGGACTGGCTCGGGCGAGTAGGTAGTGATGGCGGCGGGCAGTTCGGAGAACTGGTAGCAAAAATCCCTGCCCCCGCCCCCCATGCCCAGCTGAGCCATGTGATCATCAGAGCCTTTTTTTTCTTTTAAATGGCTCTGACGAGCCAAGCTTTGACAATCTCAGCTCAGTTGCCTGCTAATCGGTAGCAAAAATCCCTCCCCCCCCCCCTCAGCTTGCTTATCTTAGCTGCTGGTCGCAATGCCTTGCTGTAATCCCTGCAATCCATTGCATAAGCAAGCAACTGAATCTTCCTGCCTGCAATCAAGCAGGCAGGGAGTTGTGGACTTCAACTCCCAAAATTCCTCAGCCAGCAAAGCAAAGCTGGCTGAGGAATTCTGGGAGTTGAAGTCTACAAGTCTTAAAGTTGCCAAGGTTGGAGACCCCTGTTCTATTGGGTAATTTTTTTCCCCCTTTGGGAGCTTTAAAAAAATAATTAATTGGGGTTTTTTTTTAGTTGTTCTTTTTTCAGACCTAGCCATTTAAAGTTTAGGAAGTTTTAAATTTAGCTGCTTTTATATAAAAATAAAATAAAATAAAATAATATTTGTGCAGCTTTCTGAGTTTTAGTGTGTTTCTGTAGTGTTTCACTCTAACTACACAAACACACACAATCTCACAAAGCTGTATGTGGAATTTTGTATGTCTAGCACAGCTGCTTTTACATTGTGGGTGAGCCTGTTGTGTTGTGTTGTGTTGTGTTGTGTGTGTAAAGTGTGAAAGTTGTTTTGGGGGCCTTTTTGTGGCTGTGTGAGGTTCCTGCTTGTTGCAGGGGCCATTTGGGGTCTAGCACAGCTGCTTTTATATTGTGGATGAGCCAGTTGTGTTGTGTTGTGTTTTGTAGGTTAAAAAAGGGCAAAGAAGTGACATTGACTTGGCCACAATCACCTGACCAACAAGCCACGCCCTCCCAGTCACCTTATCATTAAGCCACGCCCACTAATTAAGCCACGCCCACAGAACCGGTAGCAACAAATTTTAGATTTCACCCCTACTTAATAGCAATAGCACTTAGACTTACATACTGCTTCACAGTGCAGTTTACAGAGTCAGACATGATGGCAGGGTTCCCATATTTGAGGGGCTGCCACAGAGAGGAGGGGGTCAAGCTGTTTTCCAAAATTATGGATTATGGATAGAAACTGATCAAGGAGAAATTCAATCTACAAATAAGGAGGAATTTTCTGACAGCTCTTGTGACCTTCTGACCAGCAAAGCCAATTCACCTAACAACTTAACAAGCTAACAACTGCAATGTTTCGATTAACAAGAAGAAAAATAGTAAAATGGGGCAAAACTCACTTAAGAGATATCTCACTTAGCAACAAAAATTTTGGGCTCAGTTGTGGTCATAAGTCCAGGGCTGCCTGTATCTCACTGGTTTGCCAATGGACCAGGTAAGAAAATTAGGTCCAGCAATTCACCTGTCCTCCAGTGAATTAGATTTCTACACTGCAAACCAACTTCACCCAGCTGCTGCTCAGCAAGACAAGGCCCCTTACATGCATACAGGGAGTGTGACAGCAGTTCTCCAAGTTACCTGCATTTTCAGGTAGATAAGGGACTCACCAAAGACCCACGTTGTGGTTCACAAAGTAAAATATACTCAATAGGATAGGATAGGATAGGATAGGATAGGATAGGATAGGGGAGAAGAGAAAATAGAAGAGAAGAGAAGAGAAGAGAAGAGAAGAGAAGAGAAGAGAAGAGAAGAGAATAGGAATAGAATAAGAAATAGAATAGGAATAGAGAATAGAGAATAGGATAGGATAGGATAGTAAAAGAGAAGAGAAAATAGAATAGAGAAGAGAAGAGAAGAGGAATAGAATAAGAAATAGAATAGGAATAGAATAGAATAGAATAGAGAATAGGATAGGATAAGATAGGATAGGATAGGATAGGATAGAATAAAAGAGAAGAGAAAATAGAATAGAATAGAATAGAATAGAATAGAATAGAATAGAATAGAATAGAATAGAATAGAATAGAATGGGACCTTGGAGGTCTTCTAGTCCAGACCCCTGCTCAAGCAGGAGAACTTATACCATTTTAGATAAGTGACTGTCTAGGATCTTCTTGAAAACATCCAGTGATGGAGCACCCACAATGTCTGGTGGCAAGATGTTCCTCTGGTTAATTGTCCTCACTATTACGAAGTTTCTCCTTCGTTCTAGATTGCTTCTCTCCTCGAGTATTTCCATCCATTGCTTCTTGTCCTGCCTTCTGGGCTTTGAAAAATAAGTTGACCCTTTTCTCTTTCTGGAAGCCCCTCAAATACTGAAATGCTGCTATCAGATTAACAGAGTTGGAAGGGATCTTGTAGGTCATCTAGTCCAACCTCCCACCCAAACAGGAGACCCTACACCATTTCTGACAGATGGCAGTCCACTCCAGTCTCTTCTTGAAAGTCTCCAGTGATGAAGCTCCCACAACTTCTGTTCCACTGGTTGATTGCTTTTACTGTCAGAAAATTCCTCCTTGTTTCCAGGTTGAATCTCTCCTTGTTCAATTTCCATCCATTATTCCTTGTCTGGCCTTCAGGTGCTTTGGAGAATAGCTTGACCCCCTTCCTCCTCTCTGTGGCAGCCCCTCAAGTATTGGAAGATGCTCTCCTGTCTCCCCTGGTCCTTCTCTTCACTAGACTAGCCAGGCCCACGTCCTGCAACCCCTCATCGTCTGTTTTAGCCTCCAGTCCCCTAATCATCCTGGTTGCTCTTCTCTGCACTCTTTCTAAAGTCTCAGCAGCTTTTTTATAGTCTGGTGACCAAAACTGGATGCAGGATTTGAAGTGTGGGCTGGCCAGGGTGCAATGAAAGGAAGCACCATTATTTTGTGATTCTAGATTTTGAGGGCTGCAACTTAAGACTGCAGGTACGTCTTTGCAGAAGGAAGAAAGAAGTCCTCAAAACTCGGTCCTCCCTTTTCTCACCAGAAAAACTCAAAACAAATGACATCCTTTCATTCTATGGCCATTTTCTAATCTTTGGGGCTTGAAGGGTCTCTAAAAGGGTGGGGAAGGATGAGCTTCCCCTCATGGGCTGCTCCAGCTTTGCAGACTCTGCTTTCTCTTCTTCACTCCTGCATCAGGTTATCAATAGCAAAAGCCTCATATTAATTTTGATAATTCGTTCATTCAGCTCACTCAGCTCTACACCAGGGAATTTAGGCATTCCAGTCTATGGAGATTCTCAAGCTATCCAGGTCATTGTTGTCCCAAAGGTGCATTTTTCAGGAGGCAATTGGACTTTCTGTTGGGTTTTTTTTTTTTTTTTTTTTTGCTTTAATTTATATGCCGCCCTTCTCCGGAGACTCAGGACGGCTTACAATGCGTTAAGCAATAGCTTTCAGACTTTTGTATATTTTTACAAAGTCAGCTTATTGCCCCCACAAACTGGGTCCTCATTTCACCTACCTTTGAAAGGATGGAAGGCTGAGTCAACCTTGAGCCTGGTGAGATTCGAACTTACAGTAATTGCAAGCAGCGGTTCTTAATAACAGTGCTTAGCCCACTGTACTACAGGCTTTTCTTTGAAGAGGTTTCGCTTCTCATCCAAGAAGCTTCTTCAGCTCTGACTGGATGGTAGGGAAGGGAAGGATTTATATTCCTTGCAGAGAGCTGGTCCTTTGCATCCTTTTAGAGGGTCCTTGAGGCCACTTGGAGGTTGATCTGTGTCCTCAGGGTCATCTGAGTGGTGCAAATGGTTCCCATAGCCTGCAATTTTTTCCTCTGGAAACCCATTCCTTCTCCCACCCCATTCCAAGGGTCTTCATCCCAAATTGTATAGGTAAAAAGTCTATAGAGATTCTCAGTCCTCCAGGTCATAGTTGTCCCAAAGGTGGTTTTTTTTTTTTCAGGAGGCAACTGGGCTTTCTTGTTTTTTCTCTGAAGATGTTTTGCTTTGTTAGAAGAAATATCCTTCTGGGTTCAGCTCCAAGTGGGGAAAAAGACACTGAAAACATGGGGACTGCTTGGAAAGATCACATGGTTTGAGTTCCTGAACAGAAAAAGGGCGAGACGCAGCGAGTCCCCAGGTTTTATGCCCTCTCTGGCTTTGAACTTCCTGGGGCCCCGAAAGAGTATTCTGATTGGTTGTCAGACTCCCAGGGGTCTTAGCCAGCCCTGCTGGCTGATGTAATCTTCCCAGGTGCCATGTGGTGAGTTTCTGTCCTAGATGGGTCCCATTGTGTTGCAGATGAGGTCCATTGACAAAGATTGAGTTTCTGCCTCTGGGCCATTAACAAAGGGTGGGGGGCAGGAAGGTGGGAGCTGCTTTGTCTGTAAAATATGCTTCTCCATTTCTCATCCAGGGAAACATAAATATTCTGCCTTTTTAATATTTCCCAAAATATTTCATTTCTCTAGGAAAGGGGTGGGTGCTAACTTCCTACAGCTTCTCATCCAAGAAACTTCTTCAGCTCTGAAGGGATGGTGGGGAATGGAAGGATTGATATTCCTTGCAGACAGCTGGTCCTTTGTATCTTTTTAGAGGGTCATTGAAGCACTTAGAGGTTTATCTGTCCCCTAAGTAGTGCAAATGGTTCCTGTAGCCTGCAATTTTTCCTCTGGAAACCCATTTCTACTCCCACCCCATTCCAAGGGTCTTCATCCCAAATTGTATAGCTAAAAAGTCTGTAGAGATCCTCCATCATCCAGGTTGTGGTTCTCCCAAAAGTGCTTTTTTTTTTTTTTTTCCCAGGAGGCAACTGGACTTTCTGATTTATTTTTTTTCTTTTGAAGAAGTTTCGCTTCTCATCCAAGAAGCTTCTTCAGCTCTGACTGGATGATGGTGGGGAATGGAAGGCCGCAAAGGACCAGCTGCCTGCAAGGAATATCAATCCTTCCGTTCCCCTCCATCGTCCAGTCAGCGCTGAAGAAGCCTGCTTGGATGAGAAGCGAAACGTCTTCAAAAGAAAAAACAACAACAAGGAAGTCCAGTTGCCTCCTTGGGAAAAAAACAAAAAGCACCTTGATTTCATTTCATGTCATTAATTCCATTGATGTGCCGCCCCTCTCCGAAGACTCAGCGCGACCTTTGGGACTTGGTCGCAGCCTCCAAAACCTCTTTTGGATTGAGCTGCCTCGCTTGTTCTTTTCCGCCCTTGGAGAAGGAGCCTCCCTTCCCCTCCGCCGTCCGCCCAGCCGGGGCTGAAGAGGCTCCTTGCAGGAGAAGCCGGCGGGGGTGCGTTGGGGGGGGGGGGGAGATGGACGGAGGGGGAGGGGCTGCGGCTGCCGAGGACGGGGGCTCCTCCTCGGGTGAAGGGTCTCTGGGGACCCGCCGCCTTGGCTGCTCCGAGGCGCTTCGCACAGCCGCGGCGGTCGCTCCCTTTTCGGGGCTCTCGCTCGCTCTCGCTCGGCCCCCTCGGAAGGGGAGGAGGAGGAGCGGGCGGGCCCCGCAGGAGCAGCCGCTGCGTCGCCCCTCGCCCGCCTCCCTCCCTGCGCTTCGCCGGCTCCGTCCTCGCGCAGCGCAGCGCCGCCTCCCCCCGCCGGTCCTCCGCCGGGGGCTTTCCCGGAGCGCTGGGGCCGGAGCCGGCCAGGACAGCCCAGCCCAGCATGCGGCGGCTCCGGAGGTTCGTGCAGCTGGTGGTTTTCTGCCCGCTTTCCAAAGGCCTGCAGGTGAACCTGGGGGAGGAAGAAGAGGGGGAAGGAGGAGGAGGAGGAGAAGGGGAGGGGGAGGGAGAAAGAGGAAGAGGAGAAGGGGAGGGAGAAGGAGGAGGAAGAAGAAGGAGGAGGGGAGGAGGAGAAGGAGGAGGAAGAAGAAGAGGAGGGGGAGGGGGAAGAGGGGAGGGAGGGAGGAGGAGGAGGAAGAAGAGGAAAAGGAGGAAGAGGAGGAGGGGGAGAAGGAGGAGGAAGAAGAAGAGGAAGAGAAAGAAGAGGGAGGAAGAGGAGGGGGAGGGGGAAGAAGAAGAGGGAGGGGGAGGGGGAGGAGGGGAGGGAGAAAGAGGGAGGAGGAGGAAGAAGAGGAGGAAGGGAAGGAGGAGGGAAGGGAGGAGGAGGAGGAGGGGAGGGGAAGAAGCGGAGAAGGAGGAAGAGGAGGGGTGGGGAGGAGGAGGAGGGGAGGGAGGAAGAGGGAGGAGGACAAAGAAGAAGAGGAGGAGGAGGAGGAGGGAAGGAGGAAGAAGTGGAAGAGGAGGGGAGGGAGGAAGAGGGAGGAAAAGGAGGAAGAGGAGGGGAGGGGAGGGAGGAAGAGGGAGAGGAGGGGGGAGAAGGAGGAGGAAGAGGAGGAGGAGGGGGGATGAGGAGGCAGTGGTGGAGGGGTCTCTAGCAGGGATTGAGGGTGGCGCGGGAGGCGGGGGCTTTGCTGCAAACAGGGCCGCTTGGCACCTCCGGCCTTCTGCCAGCCCCAGGCATTGGGCCGCTTTGGGAAGTGCTGCCGGAGGTTGTGGCTTCTCCAGTCAGGTTGGACCTGGGACGAAGCCACCGGCCCTTCTTCCCCACCCCCCATCTCACCCATAACCACCACCCCCCCTCCCGATGACCCTCTAGGCTGGGCTGGAAGGCGTTGGGGGAGAGGGCCCTGGGCGTATTGCCCCGGGGGTGGGGGGCTGGCAACCGGGCCATCTCATGAAATCAGAGCGGGTCTTAATGATTTCTGGGAGGGTGGCTGATTATTGGATAATCAATGATATTCTAGGGTTCAAGATGGGTCGTGTGAGCCCAGCCTACTCTGCCCCAAAGGCTCTTGAGCAAAGAGGCTCTTGATCTTTGCAAAAATTCACCCGATGCTCTTCCTCATAAGGGTGGGTGTGTGAAAGAGAGGGAGGGAGGGAGAGAGTAAGAGACCCTTTGCCTTTCTTTTTTGCAGCATCTGTCCAGGTAGGAAAGAGCCTTAACATTAATTGTTCCCAGTTGTTATCCTTCTCTTGTACTCTTCTTCTTCTCTACAGCTGGCTGAAGTTGGCCCCAAAACTTGAGATTGCAATACATATATATATAGCTATATTTTGCAGACCTAGGTGGAAAATCCAATGTGTTGCAAAGGCAACTCAGCTCTTTGTTTCTTTGGTGTCCAGGAAGAAGAAGTAGTAGATATTCTGATTGGGGGTGGGGGGAGGGGGTGGTTGGGGGAGGGGTGCTGAAATGAAAGTCAGGACTATCCTAGGAATGACCTGCTGAAGGAAAACCACAAGCAAGCAGGAGGGATTTTCCACGAGGGAGTTTAGAAGCCCACATGGGTCCTATTATTTATGATTATTTATCCTGGTTCTATTATTTATTAGCCCGGTAGAGATATAAAGTTCGTTTGTTCCTGGGAACAAAATGCTTCCTTTTTGCAGGGGTCATAATGGGAAGGAAGACAGAGTCCTTGGCAATCTTTCCCTCCCACAAATTCTGGAAAAAATATGTGCATTTCCTACCAGGGAACGATCAAGATTTTTTTTTTTAATTTGATTTATATGCCGCCCTTCTCTGGAGACTCAGGGCAGCTTACGGTGCGTTAAGCAATAGCCTTCATCCTTTTGTATATTTTATACATAGTCAGCTTATTACCCCCACAAACTGGGTCCTCATTTACCTACCTTAGAAAGGATGGAAGGCTGAGTCAACCTTGAGCCTGGGGAGATTCGAACTTACAGTAATTGCAGACAGCTGGTGTTAATCACAATGCTTTTAGTCTGCTGAGCTACCAGGCCTGTGCTTGTCTGGAAATTATCCCTATTATTTTTACGAAGCAACCTCAGAGAGGAATCAAAAACTATAGTCCTAGACCAGTGTTTCTCAACCTTGGAAGCTTGAAGATGGGTGGACTTCAACTCCCAGAATCTCCCAGCCAGCTGGCTGAGGGATTCTGGGAATTGAAGTCCACCCATCTTCAAGCTACCAAGGTTGAGAAACATTGTCCTAGACTTACAACATTTCATTTAGTGACTATTCAGAATTATGTCACTGAAAAAAATTGACTTATGACTATTTTTCACATTTACGACTGTTGCAACATCATCCCAGGCTCAAAATTTGGATGCTTGGACAAGTGCTTCATATTTATGATGGGCCGTGGTGTCCCCAGGCTCACCTTTTGAGAACACTTGACCGGCAAAGTCAATGGGGATATTAGATCCACTTAACAATCGTGTCACTGATGTAATGACTGCCGTGATCCACTTAACGGTGGCAACAAAGGTCGTAAAATGGGGCAAAACTTACTTAACAAAAATCCCACGTAAATTTTAGGCTCAGTTACAGTCATAAGTCGAGGACTACCTGTAGTTCTCTGGTGAGTGAAAAGTACTCCACGTATGCTCAGGGACATTTCTGTTTGTGTATTTCTGCTGCGGAAAGTGGTTTTAGAGTCAGAACCTTTGCCCAGACCCTAATTTTGGAGGAATTCTTTCAAAACCCTCTCTCTCTCTCTTTTTTTTTTTATCTCCTCTGAGATCCGTGACGTTAATTTTTGCCCCCAAAATACGTAACCTGTTGTCCACACCAAGCCTATTGGGAATGGGGCTCTGTGATCTGTCCTGAATCCAGAAGATTGCTCTGAAAAATGTAAGATTGCTATTGTTGGAAGAAATACCCATCTGGTTCAGTTCCAAGTGGGGAGAAAGACAGTGGAAACATGGAGGCTGATTGGAAAGATGGCTTATTGATGGACAGGACCTGTGCAGCTGACCATATGGAGTGGAGAGTGAGGGTTTATTTATAACCTCTCTTGGGCCTTGCCCTTGAGCTTCCTGTTGCTGTGCAAGAAATGTATTCTATTGGTTGTCAGACTCCCAGGGGGCTATGCAGGGGTCATAGCTAACTTGGTAGGTTTTCTGAGTCAAGCTTGGTTGAAACTTGGGCTTATGCAAGGCAGTTCCTATTGTGGCTGAATGGCTTTGCCCTGAAGGATAATCCCATCATCCTGGAGATGAAGGCCTTTTGTCTTCTAGATAGGCTGGCCCAGTCCTGCTGGGGTTATTAAGAAAGATGGGGGCTGCTCTCCAAGAGTATGTTTCTCCTTTAGGACAATATAATATTCTGCCTTTTTTAATATTTCCCAAAATATTTCATTCTTCTAGGAGAAGGGTGGGTGCTAACTTTCTATACTGTTTAGAGTGGCCTGTTTAAATGATGCCAGGACTTTTCCCCCTAAACTATAGTTTGGCTGAAACTCAATTCAGTCACATTTGTGATCAACAAGGTAGAGAGATTAAGAAAGAGCATTCTGAATAGTAAAGGTTCTCTCCTTCTTCAGCACAGGGCTGGACTAGAAGACCTCCAAGGTCCCTTCCAGCTGATTCGTTCTAAATTGAATAACAGAGTTGGAAGGAACCTTGGAGGTCTTCTAGTCCAACCCTCTACCTTCCAGACAAATGGCTGTCCAATCTCTTCTTAAAAACCTCCAGGACCCACAGTTTCTGGAAGGAAGCTATTTCTCTGGTTAATTGTTCTGTCAGGAAGCTCTATGTTGGTTCTTTCCCTGATAAGCTTTCATCCCTTTACTTCTTGTCCTGTCTTCTCGTGCTCGTAGGTCGACCCCCCCACACTTCTCTGTGACATCCCCTCAAATATTGAAAGAGTGCTATCATGTCACCCCTAGTCCTTCTCTTCATTAGATTAGATATGCCCAGTTCCCTTAACCATTCATCATACAGTTTAGCCTCCAGATTCCTGATTTGTTGTGGTTCCGTTACCTGAGCCTGTGTCATCGGCAGGAGAGGACTCCGAGAGTGAAGGAGAGGAGTTGGCAAGGCCTCCCTCTCCAGGACCCTCCTCTATGGCAATGCCTTCGGTGTCCACCGAAGGGCAAGAGATAGGGCCGGGGCCAAGCATGTCCACGCAGCCACAGGTGGACAGTGATGAGGGTAATGAATCTTGGCTGGATCCATGCCAGCGTCGCAGAGATAAGCGCGCGCAACAGAAGAAAAGGCGTGCCAGAGATTAGGCTGAGTCACTGGACCACACCCCACAGGGTATAAAAGGGAGCGTGGTGGCCAGTCAAACCTTGTGATGAACAAAGCTGAAAGCTTCCACGCCATTCTGCATTGCCGGACTTTTGCTATAGACTTTGCTGGATTATATTTGGACTTGATTTACTCTGTAATTATTGAACATTTTACTTTGATGTACCAGAAGCGGAGAGACATTATCTCTTCGTGAGTAATAAACTCTTGGCAGTTAGCCACTAGGTTGCTGCCAAGTTCCGTTATCATAAGGAAAAGGATTTTGTTGGCTGGTTTGGTTTTTAACTCTTGGACGTCTGTTGGTGTGTGTGCCTGTGGGACGGGGACAGAACATGATCATCTTTGTTTCTCTTAACAGAACAGAGTTGGAAGGGATCTTGGAGGTCTTCTCGTCCAACCCCCTGCTTAATCAGGAGACCCACCATTCTGGACAAATGGTTCTCTAACTTCATCTTAAAAATCTCCCATGATTCCCATTCTAGCAGGCAGAAATGATACTCAGAATAATCTTCAGAGGTTTAGAGAGAGAATTTGAAAGGAACAGAATGACATCCCCCAAAAAATCAAAGGCAAAATTTTTAGCTAAATGGACAGCCTCAGATGGACAGGTGTCCTCAGATGGAATATGCCCCTGGCTTGACCTCACACCTCCATGAAAACCAAATGTAATTTTAGAGCTGCAACAGCAGAGGTGCCATTTCCAAATCGCGAGGAATCATCCTTTCACTTTATTCTGCTTTAATCAGATCCCATTGTGAATATTGCAGTTTTGGGCTCTGCATTATTTATTTATTTGTTTGTTTGTTTGTTTGTTTGTTCGATTTATATGCCACCCTTCTCTGGAGACTCAGGGCAGCTTACAATGTGTTAAGCAATAGCCTTCATACTTTTGTATATACCTGCTTAGTAGGGCTTTTGCCCACCCCCCCAGCGGTGTTCTATTTTATACAAAGTCAGCTTATTGCCCCCACAATCCGAGTCCTCATTTTACCTACCTCGAAAGGATGGAAGGCTGAGTCAACCTTGAGCATGGTGAGATTTGAACTTGCAGTAATTGCAGGCAGCTGGTGCTACTTAACAGCACTTTAGTCTACTGCACCACCATTAGGAGGCAGGGTGGATAAAAGTTAATGATTTAAAAAAAAATAAAAAAATTGGATGTTTAAAAACTTCAAATCGGAATTTTTTTTTATTTTTATCAAATTTATTTTAACAAAATGCTTTGGGAGTAAAAAAAAATCCATCTAAAGATAGTTTTCTATTTAAGATACATTAATAATTTAGTTTATTCAGCATGAAATGGAGCTTAGTTATGTAGCATGAGGAGGCTGCAGATTCCACAATATTGGGACTGTCGATGAGTCAACAGTGGTTCAGAGGAGAAGCTACTGCGGGACAGACGCTGCTCTTTAAAAATTATAATTTAAATCGAGCTGATTTAAATCAAACCTTTTTACTAGTGATTTAAATCACAATTTAAATCGGATTTAAATCGACTTGATTTAAAAGCCTGACTAGGTGGCTCAGTGGCTAAGAAACTGAGCTTGTCGATCAGAAAAGTCGGCAGTTCTAATCCCTAGTACAGGTCTCTTGGGTGAGCAGGGGGTTGGACTAAATGACCTCTAAGGTCCCTTCCAACTCTGTTACTGTTACTAAATCAAATCCACCCTGTTAGGAGGATTCAGAGACACTGAGCAGGAACAGAGAAGGCAGTGATGTCCTCTGAAAAGAAATGAGTATATCCAGGCTGGAAAAGGTAACTCTGGGAGGCAGCCTTCTCAAAACACCTGAAAGGATTCATGGTGTCTCGTGATCCTGCATGTAGAACATGGAATGAGGGACTTGCAGGCAGGTGAATGCTAGAAGAGCCTTCTCTCAAACATCCCAAAGGTGCTTTTTCAGAAGGCAACTGGACTTCGTTTTGTTGTTGTTGTTGTTGAAGACATTTCGCCTTTCATCCAAGAAGCTTCTTCAGCTCTGACTGGCTGGTGGTGGGGAATGGAAGGATTTATATTCCTTGCAGACAGCTGGTCATTTGCATCCTTTTAAAGAGTCGTTGAGGCCACTTGTAGGTTTCTCTGTGTCCTCAGGTTCCCCTGAGTGGTGCAAATGGTTCTTGCCGTCTGCAATTATTCTCTCTGGAAATCCATTCCTACTCCCACACCATTCAAAGCATCTTCATCCCAAATTGTACAGTTAAAAGTCTGTAGAGATTCTCAGTCATCTGGGTCCTGGTTGTCCCAAAGGTGCTTTTTCAGGAGGCAACTGGACTTTCTGGTTTTTCTTTGAAGACGTTTCACTTCTCAGCGAAATCCTTCCATTTTCCACCATCCAGTCAGAGCTGAAGAAGCTTCTTGGATGAGAAGCAAAACATCTGTCGGGGTTCCAAAAAACACCCCCAACGAAATAAAACTCCAAGGCAATAGATTCCTCAAAAGTTCTACTTTGTTAGAGATGTCATGTTGGCACATCTGGGAAAACCCGAATCTGAAGCTTCCAGGTTTCCCCCACCCAGTTGAAAGTTCACAACTCTGCTGCACACCCACAAGATCATCACATGGTCCAATCCATTCCCAGCCACTCCCATCCAGGCGCAGGCAAATGTCCTTGACTCCCAGAGTAAGGAATGTTGCAGCTAAGTTTCCACCACTCCAACAAAATACCCCCTCCCAATTTCCCAGGCTAAAAAATTGTGGCAGTCAGGAAGCTAAAAGAAAAAATGGCTTCCAAAACTGATCAACATCTTCAAAGAAAATACCAAGACGAGTTGCCTCTTTGAAAAAAACACCTTTGGATCAACCATAACTGAGAATCTCTACAGGCCTTCTTCTCAAACAGTTAAGAGCAGTTTGACTATGGGGCCTATGACCCAGAGGGAAATTAGAGGGCTGGAGGCTAAAATCATGATGAACAGTTGCAAGAACTGGGTATGTCTAGGCTGGTGTTGTGGCTCCGTTGCCTGAGCCTGGGCTATCGACAGATGCAGACTCTGAGAGTGAGGGAGAGGAGTTGGCAAGGCCTCCCTCTCCAGGACCCTCCTCTCTGGCAATGCCTCTGGAGGACACCGAAGGCCAAGAGATAGGCCCAGAGCCAAGCACGTCCCCGCAGCCACAGGTGGACAGCGACGAAGGAGTTAAGTGCTGGCTGGATCCTCGACAGCGGCGCAGGGAGAAGCGTGCGCAGCAGAGGGGAAGGCGTGCCAGAGATTAGCTGAGTCACTGGACCACACCCCACAGAGTATAAATGTGGGTGTGGTGGCCGGTTCAGTTTGTGATGAGCAAAAACTAGAAATAATCCATGATCTCTGCGTTACTGGACTTCTGCCTGCCTTGTTGGACTGCATTTGGACTAATCCTTGTATTGCTGAAACTTTGCCTGCTTTATCAGAATGCTTGCAGTCTAATCTTTGTTTTGTGTGAGTAAAGTCTGAATTGGCAGGTAGCCACTGGGTTGCTGCCAGCTTTATCTTCAAAGACTTTGTTGTGTGGCTTATTAACTCCGGGCCGTCTGTGGGGGTGCGTGTGTGGGACGGGGACAGAACAGCTGGTGAAAAGGAGAACTAGCGGTGACATGATAGCAGTGTTCCAATATTTGAGGGGCTATCAAAGAAGAAGGGGACAACCTATTCTCCAAAGCACCTGAGGGCAGGACAAGACGTAACGGATGTAAAATTATCAAAGAGAGATCCAATCTAGAATTAAGGAGAAATTTCATGTCAGTGAGAACAATTAACCAGTAGAACAGCTTCCCTCCAGAGGTTGTGGGTGCTCATTCACTGGAGGCCTTCAAGAAGAGACTGGACAACCATTTGATTGAGTTGGTATAGGGCCGTGATGGTGAACCTATGGCACGCGTTCCGGAAGTGGCACATCTCTCCGGGCACGTGAGCCGTCGCCCGTTGCTGTTCCGGGTTCTGACACGCCGGCCAGCTGGTCTTCACATGTGCTAGAAACCAAATGACCAAGTGGCTGGCGGGCATGTGCGTGCTGGAAACCGGAAGATCATCTTCCCGGTGCGCGTATGCACATCGGGCGGCTTCTCTTCCAGTTTCTGGCACATGTGGGCTCATGCGCGCGTGCCCCCATTTTGGCATTTGGTGCTGAAAAGTTTCGCCAATACTGTCCTAGCTAGAACCTAGTTTTTTTTTTCTTTGTCTCTTCTCACCAAGTCTTTCAAAACTTTAACGGGTCTCCTTTGCAAATCCAACATAACGAAACTGTGTCGCGGTATTCCAGGTGTGGCCTTACTAGGGTTTTGTAAAGCGGTACTAATACTTCACGTGATCTTGATTCTATGCCTCTGTTTATACAACCCAGGATTGTATCAGCTTTTTTGGCTGCTGCTGCACACGGCTGGCTCATACTCAAGTGATCGTCCACTAGGACTCCAAGGTGCCTCTCACAGTGACTGATTTTGAGCCACGTCTCACCTAATCTGTACTTTTACCTTTGATTTTTCCTGCCTAAATGTAAAACTTTGCTTTCCTCTACATTGAAATTCATTCAAAGGGCTTTTGGGGTTACAGCTGAGAAGTTAGGAAAACCTGCCTTTATGCGATCTACAAATAAAACCCTACAATCGTTAGCATGTTGGTACAAGGGTGTCATCTTCATTGTAGCAGTTGTGGTTCCTGCTGTGCACAGGGTTATCCTGGTGGACCCTGGATAAAGATTTGTGGTATAGACACCAGATGGACATCTGTGGAGGGAAGCAAGCTGCCAGGAGAGCTGGTTGAATGTTTCTGCATTCCTCTGTTGAGAGAACACACTTGTCTGCTTTTCGTTTAACATCTGTCCCCTAGGGAGGCCTCCTGCTTTGTATGCAAATTACATTTGAAGTGATTTAATCAAGCAATTAATCAGTTCAAAGGCAGGCATTAAACCGCTGCAGTTTCTGAATTGTGTGGCACAAGGACTGGGTTCACACAACACACTAGGTAGGGAAAAACTGAGGGTTCTTGTGATTGTTTGATGGGAAATCAGGCTTTCAAGCAGAGATTGGACAGAGTGGTCTCTTGCTTCAGCAGTGGGTTGGACCAGAAGACCTCCAAGGTCTCTTCCAACATTTATTTTATGTTATTGTCAGCACTTCAACCTGCATTTACTCTAGTTCTGACATAAGAAGGAGAAGCGGAGGCGTCTGGAAAGGGACGTTTGACTTTTTACCTACTTATTTTCCCTGGAGATAATATCCCCTAAGAGATGGGATGGGAGGGGGAAATTCCTTTGAGCTGGAGCAGTAGATTAGGGATAGAATGACTTGGAAGATGGCCAATGAGTGCAGGGGAGTGGGGAACGGAAAGGGAGGGTTTTGGGTCTGGAAGTCAGTGTTGGCTTCGATGGAGTCAGATTTTAGAATGTCGTGCTTAATAAATAGGAGTTTTCCTTCAAAGACTTTGTTTGAAATGCAATTTATTTGAGACGACCTCGAAACCTGACAATTATACTAGGAATGAATCCTAGCCAGAGCGTTCCATCACAACCCAAAGGTGAAGATGCTCCCAGTTAAACTTTTAATTGCACTTCTTAGCTTTCTTAAAAGGGACACGGTGGCTCAGTGGCTAAGATGCTGAGCTTGTCAGTCAAAAGGTCGGCAGTTCAGTGGTTCGAATCCCTAGTGCCGCGTAACGGGGTGAGCTCCCGTGTCTTGTCCCAGCTTCTGCCAACCTAGCAGTTCGAAAGCACGTAAAAAAATGCAAGTAGAAAAATGGGGACCACCTTTGGTGGGAAGGGAACAGCGTTCTGTGGGCCTTTGGCGTTGAGTCATACCGGACACATGACCACGGAGACGTCTTCGGACAGCGCTGGCTCTTCGGCTTTGAAACGGAGATGAGCACCGCCCCCTAGAGTCAGGAACAACGAGCACATACGTACGAGGGGAACCTTTACCTTTACCTAGCTTTCTTACTGGTCTTTCATTAGCCCCATCTGGCTTAGCTTCTGAGATCTGCCAAGCCATGCCAGGTGACACCACCCTCCATTGCAGCCAGGGATGTCCGGACTGGTGCCTTGTAGCTGTTGGAATGTGCTGACCCCCTTTGCTTTGTTTCTCTCCTATCAGAGCCGCCTTCCTGGCATCAAAGTGAAGTACCTCTTCTTTGCCTGGCTGGGCATTTTTGTGGGCAGCTGGATGGTCTACATGCATTATTCGTCCTACTCCGAGCTCTGCCGGGGACACGTCTGCCAAGCGATCATTGTGAGTGTTTCTCTTGGGAGGGGCTCCTCCGGCCAGCAGAGAAGTGAGGGCAGGGAAGCTTCCAGAGGGACCACAACACGGCAAACCCTCTGTAGTTGAAGCAATGATTCCTTTATTAGGAGCATCAGCAGCCCCGGCAAAAAGTTTCTCTCTCACACAGCAGGCTAACAAGTCTGTCTGACCATGAGATGAATAGTTGTCTGCCACATCTATTCATCTCTGCCCCCTGCCTTTTATCCCCAGAGCTAGGGTTTGTTTATTTGTTTGTTTGTTTATTTATTTATTTATTTATTTATTTATTTATTTATTAGTCCAATTTATATGCCGCCCTTCTCCGTAGACTCAGGGCGGCTTACAATGCATTATAGCAATAGCCTGCATACTTTTTTTGTATATACCTGCTTATTAGGGCTTTCGGGGGCCCCTAAGCTGTGTTGTTCTATACAAAGTTGGCTTATTGCCCCCACAAACCGGGTACTCAATTTACCTACTTTGAAAGGATGGAAGGCTGAGTCAACCTTGAGCCTGGTGAGATTCGAACTTGCACTAATTGCAGGCAGCTGGCAGCTAAGTGCTAGCACTTAAGAGCACTTTAGTCCGCTGCACCACCGAGGCTCTTATTGGTTGGGCTTCATTAGCAGTGGTGGCTCTTCCATCCCAAGGATCGGCCCCTAGATTTCCACTGCTCTCCTCTCCTCTCCTGTGCATCTGCGCTTCAGGCACTGGACCCAGCTGTTCCTCCTCTTCCTCATCAGCCATCTCCAGACCTGGGGGTTGACTCTCCATCTGAGAGCTGACAGACGGCCCAGGCTCTGCCTCTGTCTCTCTCTGCCAGCTCCATTCCCTCTGCCCCCTCGGAGCTCCGAGTCAGCATCCGAGTCAGCTCGGATGCTGACTCTAACTCCCAAGTCTCCTCCTTCTCTGATTCGGCTACTGGAGGGGCCATTATATAATAAGGAAGAAATTCCTTATTATAACGACTTGAGGACCTGTATTTAATAACTAATAAATTGCCCAGAGTCCTTTTTTTTTTAATTGATGGGAAGCAGTTTTCCAGTATTGTTAACTAGATAAATTATTCGTAGCCTGAGTTTATAAAGACAGGAAGTGCTCCTGATTCCTCATCATCCCAGCCAAAGAGATGCTCAGAGTTTCCCTCTCTCTCTCTCTCTCTCTCAGTGCGATCAATACAACAAAGGCATCATTTCGGGATCAATGTGCAAAGACCTTTGTGAGGACCACACCTTGGTGTTTGAACACTGCTTGTCACCTTCTCCCACCCAGCAGGTAAGTCCTGGGGAATCACGTGCTTTACGCTGAGGACAAGTTCCTTGTTTCAGACAGGGGCTGGGCTGTCTCTGGAAAAATGTGAAAAATTTGTTTTTTTCAGAAAAAATAACTTCAGAGAACTGGAAGAAAAGGTCGCCTGGTTGATATGGAACTCTATCCAAGATAATATTATCTTGGAATTTCTAAGAGAACTCAAATTCTCTGGGTTTTTGGCATGTCTGTGTAGTGTGGGAGGTTTCGTGATCTCTTCTCCAGGGTTACATCTGAAATCTTGCCCTTAAAAAGACTGCCATGACATAATACTATCTTCCAATATTTGAGGGGCTGCCAAAAAGAAGAGGGGGTCAAGCTATTCTCCAAAGCAGGGTTCACCAACCTTTTGGACCTCAGGGACCACTAAATTCATAATTTTAAATCCCGTGGACCACTAATATGATCTGCCTAATGATCGGCTGGGTGGGCGTGGCTAGGTAGTCATGTGACTGGGTGGGTGTGGCCAACTCAATGTTACTCACATCAAGGGGCACCTCGCCAGCCTCTACTCGCCCCTCCCTCCCAACCAGTCCTCACCTGCCCGCCCAGGCTCCTTAGGGCCCCAACAGGAAGCAGTTGTTGGAGCTAAGCATGAGAAAGAATTGGCAAAACAGCTCAGCTCAAATTGGATCTGACCGAGAAGGAGGCTCAGCAGAAGCACCTCACTGAGGACTATGAGCATAGGCTTTCCAAGCAGAGGGAACAACTGCAGGAGTGCAAGGCCAGGTACTGGCGCCTGGAGGCTCAGCAGACTGAGATGGTCAGCCAGTTCCAGGCCATGATGCAGTCCCTCTGGAACGAGGCCCTCCGGCTCTTTGCCACCAGCAGTGCTTCCCCCCAGTATTTGCCCAAGCTCCACACCAGGAGACTGAAACAGACCTCAAGTTGGAATTTCTCCCCCCCTCTGACCCGCACAAAAAGACCTCGAAGGGGGAGACTCTCTGCAGCAACACAAACATTCATTGCACATATCTGTCCCAGGGGCTGTAATTTGGGGACCCCTGATTTAGTGCAATATAAAAAATGCAAATAATTTTTCTGTGGACCACCAACATTTTCTCGCGGACCAGCAGTGGTCCACGGACCACCAGTTGGTGACCACTGCTCCAAAGCACCTCAAGGCAGGACAAGCAACAATGGATGGAAACTCATCAAGGAGAGAAGCAGCCTAGAAATAAAAGAGAAATTTCCTGACAGTGAGGACAATTAAGACAGTGCAACAACTTGCCTCCAGAGGTTGTGGCTGCTCCATCACTGGAAGTTTTCAAGAAGAGATTGGAGAGCCATTTGTACAGAATGGTACAGGGTCCTTTGCTTAAGCAGGGGATTGGGTTAGAAGACCTTTAAGGTCCGTTCCAACTCTGTTATAGTGCTATTCTATTTGTTAAAAAAAAATTAATATTCAGGGTCTACAGCTGTTTATTTATTTTATTTATTTATTTATTTATTTTATTGGATTTGTATACCGCCCTTCTCCAGCAGGACTCAGGGCGGGGAACAGCCGAGATAAAACAGAGCATACAACATTTAGAAAACAGTTTAAAAAGTAATTAAATATTTTCGGCCACAATTTAAAACAACCCAATTAAAACCAATTTCAAATTAAAACCGAAATGGATGGGATCAAGTCAGCCCGGCTAGGTGAAATAAATGAGTTTTCAGGGCCCGACGAAAAGTCCGGAGGTCTGGTATCATGCGTATCTCTAGGGGGAGGTCGTTCCAGTGGGAAGGTGCCGCCACAGAGAAGGCTCTCCCTCTGGGGGTCGCCAGCCGACATTGTCTGGCGGATGGCACCCTGAGGAGGCCCTCTCTGTGCGAGCGTACTGGCCGGTGGAAGGCTATTTGTGGCAGAAGGCAGTCTTGTAGATACCCCGGCCCTAAGCCATGGAGCGCTTTAAAGGTGGTCACCAACACCTTGAAGCGCACCCAGAAGACCACCGGGAGCCAGTGCAGCTCGTGCAGGAGAGATGTCACACGGGAGCGCCCCATCGCTCCCATAATCCCCCGCACAGCCGCATTCTGGACCAGCTGGAGCCTCCGGGTGCACCCCAAGGGGAGCCCCATGTAGAGAGCATTGCATAGGGATATCATAGAAATCCAGATGCTCAAAGTAACCTGTCGCTGATCCCTGGTTTAAATTATATATGAAGTAGGATGAGGCAGAAGCAAGTTGGATCTGAGAGGTCCCCAAGTGGGAGGAAATTCATACAAGGAGTCCTTGACTTTTTCCCTCCTCAGGGAAACCTCAAATCTGAAAATGAAGTGGTTTTTCTGCTTTCCAGAGCCAGGGGAACTTGAATATGTGTTTGTTTTTTTCAAATTGGAGCTCCGCCTCAAAACTCAAGTTTTCTGGCTGAATTGAGTTCTAGCACCAATTCTGAAATATGTCTTGGGACAGTGATGGCGAAACTTTTTGCCCTCACATGCCAAAAGCGGGGGTCACGTTTGTGCCCACACCTATAATTCAATGCACCCCGCATATGCGCCGTGACACCCCGCGCCCCCCCCCCCACTTTTGGCAAGTGATGGCCTGGTAGGCCCGTTTTTCACCCCCCTAGGCTCCAGAGGCTTCCTCGGAGCCTGGGGAGGGCGAAAACAGCCTTCCCCGCCAGGAGGTCCTCTAGAGGCTGGAAACGGCCCATTTGCCGACTTCCGGTGGGCCCGGAAGGCCCGAAAATCAGCTGGCCAGTACGCGCATGCGTGCTGGAGCTGAACTAAGGTAACACTCGCGTGCCCACCAATATGGCTCTACGTGCCACCTGTGGCACACATGCCATAGGTTCGCCATCACAGCCTTGGGAAAGCTCGGATCTGAAAATGAAGTGTTTTTTCTGCTTTCCAGAGCCAGGGGGACACTAAAAAAAGGGGCTTGTGACACAGATTCAAAGTTCTGTCATCCTTCTCTCCATGATTGCATTTGGGGCATTCGGCAACCAGCCCACATTTATACAGTGTCAAATCTCCAAGTAACATGCCCCAAAAGATAAAATCCAAAGCATCCATCTTCCTTTAAAGATCTATTTATTAGGTGCAGGTTAAACTGGCAAGGACTTTGTGTAATTCCGACTCTGAACTGGCTCTGGAATTACACCCAATAAAAGCAAAACTATGAAACTTTCCCCCCCTTAGCCACAATCTCCAATCAATTCCCAGTCCAACAGTCCGGTGACTTCAAACTCCACCTTCGGCCAGCTACAGGCCTCTTCTCTGTTCCCACGGGAAAGGAATGCCACCTAGACATAACATTCCCCCTTTATCTTTACAATCCCCCTTGCAACAGTTGGAAAGTAGCGAGCCTGAGGTAGTATTAAATTTTACACTTATAAACCTAATGTCAGGTTTCGATGCTATCTCAAAATAAATGAATTTCAAAACTGCTGATCTTTAAGGAAATGTTCTCTTTATTTGAGCACAGCGATCTGATCCTGGCTCTTCCGTGGACTGACCTTTGCCCCCCAATCCCTCCCTTTCCGATCCCCAATTCTCTGCTTCTCATTGGCTATCTTCCAAGTCACTTTCCTGATCTCTTCTTCGTCAGATCACAGGAATGTCTCCCCCCTCTCCCATCTCCGAGGAGACAGAATCTTCAAAGGGACTTAGTAGGCAAAAGTTCAAGCTTCTCCTCTCTTTATTATATGTCAGTGCTGGGACGCTGACACCTAAAAGCTAATAGAAAAAAAGCAAAATGAAAGCTTCAATAAAATATGGCTACACATATGTCATCTTCAGGGTCGACATACAGGGAAACAGTCCAGTGGTGGATTTCAAAATTTTTTACTACCTGTTCTGTGGGTGTGGCTCGGTGGGCGTGGCATGGCATGGATTGGTGGACATGGCTTTGTGGGCATGGCTTGGGGAAGTATACTGCAAAATCCCCATTTCCTCCCGATCAGCTGGGACTTGGGAGGTAGAGAATAGATGGGGGCGGGGCCAGTCAGAATTTTTACTACCGGTTCTCCGAACTATGCAAAATTTCCACTACCTGTTCTCCAGAACTGGTCAGAACCTGATGAAACCTACCTCTGAAACAGTCACATGACTGTGATTCGCAGTTTTTTTTCTAGAAACCAGCATGTACTTTCCGTTTTTGTAAAAAACAATGCCCCATAGTGTACAATGGGTTCAATTAATAACCGCTACATTTTCTTTACAACTGGCGTGCTCATTTAACGATGGCCACATTACAAAAAGTCATAAAATTGGGCACGGTCACCTGATGACACCCACTTTGCAACTGTCAGGACTTACCAACCAAAATTCTGGGCTCAATCACAGTCGTAAGTCGGGACAGTGTACATTGTAAGTCTCCAGCTGCTGAGGTTAAGGTAACTAACACAGTTCCCAGGCACCATTTTTGTTGTATCTTGCAGGTCTACGGTGGCCTCTGGAAAGAGAAAGAGGTGATTATCAAATGCGGCCTGGAAGAAGCCCTGAAGGCCGACAGCAACCCAGATACAGACCCTAGGAGAGACGTGGTCCTCTTCAACAAGCCAACGAGGGGAACTTCCATGGATGAATTCCGGGAGATGCTTCTGAATTTCTTGAAAGTGAGTGGCCTCTCCATTCCCAGGAGATGACCTTTGAACCGCCTCCGAAGGGGCCGATTCGCACATGCATTTATAGCTCACAGTGTGGCAGGCTGCCCCTTGCCACAGAATGTGTGAGCAGATGGGCAGAGGAGCGTGTTGAGTTGTCTTTCACTGTAAGTTGTATTGTGTTGGTGGGGTGCACAAAGGACGGCTCAGCCAATCTCATAGTACCCTGTTTCCCCAAAAATAAGACCCAACCGGAAAATAAGCCCTAGCATGATTTTTCAGGATGCTCGTAATATAAGCCCTACCCCAAAAATAAGCCCTAATTAAGTTTGTCAGCCAGACAGATGCATTTAGTACCGTATTTCTCTGAAAATAAGACCCAACCAGAAAATAAGCCCTAGCATGATTTTTCAGGGTGCTTGTAATATAAGCCCTACCCCAAAAATAAGCCCCAGTTAAGATCCTCAAACAGACGGAGGCGTTTAGTACTGTATTTCCCCCAAAATAAGACCTAACCAGAAAATAAGCCCTAATGCATCTTTCAGAGTGAAAATTAATATAAGACCCGGCTTTATTTTAGGGGAAACACGGTACACATGTTGTACTCTGACAATAAATTTGAATTCAAATTCAGAGAGAAGGCCTTTTTTAAGGGGGACTGCAACTGCCCCATGGAAGGAGGAGCTTCCAGATTAAAGGGCCATCTTGGAAATGATGAAATGAACCATCTCTTTCATCCAAGACTGCAGGATGAGACAGTTAGAAACAAGCCCAGGGTTGCTTCATTATGCAATTCAAGGAGGTAGTTGTCAACTTCAAAGCCTTGTCTGGCACAGAGCCAAGCGGTCTCTACAACCGCCTCTCCCTGGGAATTTCTGCCAGCTCCATCAGGCCGGATGAAGTGGGAGAACTCCAGCACGCGACTCTCATCTATTGGGACTTGGTCAGTGCTCCCTCTCCGTTGTGGCCCTCGTTCTGTGCAACCCCCCCCCACCAGATCCCACCCTTTAGGAAGACCTTTAAAAAGTTGGCTTCTTCCCAGGGATCGGGTGAGATCCTGTGAGGCTGGAGCCCAGGCACTGTGGATATCTATGCATCAGGGAATGTTGTTGTAGGATGCCAGCTTTTTGGGGGATGTTGAATTTTTGGGTTGTGTGTATCTTATTGTGTGTTTTGTTGTTGTTGTTGTTGCACTGAGCAACCCATAGGTAGAAAAAGCGGGCATCCATGTAAATTTCTTAAATAGATACATCCCTCTTTTATGTGCCACTGACTTCAACTAACATAAGAACAGTGGGGATAAAATGGTTTGGAGCTGGAGGAAGCCCATCTGGCATCTAGTAGGACAGGTAGAAACCATCTGGGATAAGAGGTCTCCAAGTAACCTGGCCCTGAGGGCTTTCAAGGTGAAAACAGAGCCAAGCTCCTCTTCATTCCATCATTTGGCAAATACCCGTGGTTAACTGTTCCTCTCAGCATTCAAAGTCTCCCCAAGCCACAAACAGTTGTCCAATTTGGGTTTGGCTAGTCTAGAGAAAAGAAGAATGAGGGGTGACATGATAGCAGTATTCCAGTATTTGAGGGGGCTGCCACCAAGAAGAGTGGGGGTCAAATTATTTTCCAGAGGCAGGACAAGAAACGATGGATGGAAACTGATCAAGGAGAGAAGCAACCTGGAATTAAGGAGAAGCTTCCTAATAGTGAGAAAAATCAACCAGTGGAACAGCTTGCCACCAGAAGTTGTGGGTGCTTAATTAGTAGTAGAAGTTTTTAAGAAGAGACTGGACAGATTAACAGAGTTGGAAGGGGCCTTGTAGGTCATCTACTCCAACCCCCTGCCCAAGCAGGAGACCCTACACCATTTCTGACAAATGGCCATCCAATCTCTTCTTGAAACTCCTGGGGATGAAGCTCCCACAACTTCTGAAGGCAACTTCTGTTCCATGAGTTGATTGTTCTCACTGTCAGAAAGTTTCTCCTTATTTCTAGGTTGAATCTCTCCTTGTTCAGTTTCCATCCATTGTTCCTTCTCTGGCCTTTGGGTGTTTTGGGAAATAGCTTGAGCCCTTCCTCCCTGTGGCAGCCCCTCAAATATTGGAACATTGCTGAAATATTGGAATATTGGGCAGCCACTTGTCTCAAATGGCATAGGCTCTCCTGATTGAGGAGGGGGTTGGACTAGAAGACCTCCAAGGTCCCTTCCAGCTCTATCCTACTGTAAATGTTCCTCCCTGCTGTTCCATGTTGTAATGTGAGATCCTCACAAGATGTCTTGGGTTGCTCTTTCTTTTCACAGGCTGGCCTTGGGGATCAAGCCTCCCTCACCAATTTGGTGAGCCAGATTATCGCCATGGCCGACGTCAGTCGGGACGGAAAGCTTTCTCTGGCCGAAGCGAAATCCATCTGGGCCCTTCTGCAGCTGAACGACTTCCTGCTGACCTTCTCCCTGCACGAGAAGGAGCACACCCCCAAGCTCTTGGGGCACTGCGGCGATCTGTATCTCACGGAGAAGATCCACCACACCTCCCTTCACACCATGGACTTTCCTCCCTTCCTGCAGCCGCTGCTGCCTTCCGCCGTCCTCAGAGTCATCCGCCAGTGGTTCTCCCCCGCTTGGCCCCGGCGAGCCAAAATCGCCATTGGACTTCTGGAATTCGTGGAGGAGATCTTCCACGGGACTTACGGCAACTTCTACATCTGTGAGGCCAGCTTCACCAACATGGGCTACAATAACAGATACGACTTCAAAATGGTGGACCTGAGGACAGTGGCCGCGGAGATGACCATCCAGAGGTTCCTTAAGGGCCGTCACTGCGAGCAAAACACGGACTGCACCTACGGGAAGGACTGCGTGGCGCCGTGCGATAAGCTCATGAAGCAGTGCAAAAGCGACGTAGTCCAGCCCAACCTCGCCAAGGTGTGTCGGCTCTTGCTGGAGTACCTGCTCTACGGGGCCCCGAGTGACTTGAAGGAGGAGCTGCAGAAGCAGCTGAAAACGTGCACCACGCTCAGCGGGCTGGCCAGCCAAATGGAGGTGCACCACTCGCTGGTGCTCAACAGCCTCAAGACCCTCTTGTGGAAGAAAATTTCCAACACGCAATATTCCTAGAGGCCCCTGAGAAGCCCAAGGACAAGGCCGGGGGGGGGGTGGGGACTCCCCTCTTCCCAACTCGGTCTAAGGCAGTGTTAGCGAACCTTTTCGGCACGGGAGCGCGCGCACGGGGGAGTGCCAGAAACCAGAAGAGCAGCTCCCCGCGCGCACTCACGATGCATCGGAAACCGGAAGAGCAGTTCCCCGGCTCGCATGCGCGCGCTGGGAAGCTGAGTTTCCGGTTTCTAGCGGGTGCATGTGCACCGGTCACCTGGTTTTGTGCTTTCTGGCGTGCATGAAGACCCGTTGCGCCTGTGCGTGCTGGAAATCGGAAGAGCAACGGGCGACGGTAGGCATGCCCAGCAAGGTGGCTCTGTGTGCCACAGACGGGAGAGAACTTTGGAATGGGAAGGGATGAAAAAGAAAAGCAGTTTTTGTGGAACTGACGGGGATCTCCAGGTGAGCGTAGCCGGGGTGAGTAGAGGACAATTGTCTATCTGATGTAAATAAATGGTCTCTCTCTCTCTCTCGCTCTTGTGCATTCTGCTTCAAGGACATGGCTGATCCTTCGCTGGGGGAGCCAGTTCAAAACAAAGGTTGAACATCCTCTGTGAGAGCCATGCTGCCAACTCTCAGGCTGGCTTCAAACAACTATAATTTTATAATATGTGGATTTCAATTCCTTTAGTTAACTGAAATGCTTAACGCATTGTAAGCCGCCCTGAGTCTCCGGAGAAGGGTGGCATATAAATCAAATTTAAAAAAAAAATGCATCAGCCAAAAATAAGGTTAATCCAACAATCAGGTTTATTGTGTGATGAAGTCAAATGCTGGCAGTTGTCTGACCAGACACCCATTTCTTGCAGTGAACTGAAAAATTAGGTTCCTTAGCTTCAGGAGACAGGCTCACTTTCAGCTCAGTAGCAGGCCACACGTTCACCAGGCCCTAAATAGAATAATCCGGTGTATGGTATCCATTGCTGATAGAGACTACTTACAGTTTGCAGATTAACAGAGTTGGAAGGGACCTTGTAGGTCATCTAGTCCAACCCCCCGCCCGAGCAGAAGACCCTACACCATTTCTGACAAATGGTAGCCTCTTCTTGAAGGCTTCCAGTGATGAAATTCCCACAACTTCTGAAGGCAACTTCTGTTCCATTGGTTGATTGTTCTGTCAGAAAATTTCTCATTTCCAGGTTGAATCTCTCATTGTTTCCATCCATTGTTCCTTGTCTGGCCTTCGGGTGGTTTTGAAAATAGCTTGAGCCCCTCCTCTGTGGCAGCCCCTCAAGTATTGGAAGATGCTCTCCTGTCTCCCCTGGTCCTTCTCTTCACTAGACCAGCCATGCCCAGTTTCTGCAACCGTTCATCGTCTGTTTTAGCCTCCAGTCCCCTAATCATTCTGCTTGCTCTTCTCTGCACTCTTTCTAGAGTCTCAACATCTTTTTTTATAATGTGGTGCCTGAAACTCGATGCAGGATTCTAGGTGTGGTCTTACTAAGGTTTTATAGAGTGGTATTAGGACCTCACGTGATCTTGATTGTATCCCTCGGTTGATGCAATTTAGGATTGCATTGACGTTATTGGCTGCCGCCGCACACTGTTGGCTTGCTCAAAGTGACAGGAGGAATTCTACACATGACAGAAAAATATTGGCTTTGCCTCCAGGCTGACCCCAGACCCAGCCTTTTCAACCTCAACCACCTGTGGTGCTGGCCTTCCCATCTATTTTAAAAAGATGACCACTCTGACTTCCTGTCCTGGAAGGAAGCAGAGCTGAGGCAGCTGTAGACGGAATCTTTGTTGAGTGAGCCATACCCGATTTTATAACCTTTTTTTGCGGTGGTGAAATCCAAATTTTTTTACTACTGGTTCTGTGGGCGTGGCTTGGTGGGCATGGTATGGCTTGGTGGGCGTGGCAGGGGAAGGATACTGCAAAATCTCCATTCCCACCCCACTCGGGGGCCAGCCAGAGGCAGTATTTGCTGGTTCTCTGAACTACTCAAAAATTTCCGCTACCGGTTCTCCAGAACCTGCTGGATTTCACCCCTGCTTTTTTTGCCACCATTAAGCAAATCGTTCGAGTTGTTAAATGAATTGGGCGATTCTTAAATGAAACTGCCAAATTGCAGGCAGCCGGCAGTCAGAAATAGTAGCCTGCAGCACTGCACTCTAACCACTGCATCCCTCCCAATCCTTGGATGAGGTGGCCCATCACCTTCTGGGCTCTCCTCTGTGCCTCCAGGATTGAGCTTAAACTTAAATTTGTGACTGCATATGGAATGGTACCAGCTGTTAAAATAAGGCATTCTGACATGCTCAGCTCACCCCACTTAAGGGTATAGATCAGGGGTGGGTTCCAAAATGTTTTACTACCTGCACCGGTCTACCCATGTTTTTCGAGCGCACTGGTCTACCACCACACTGCCTTTTAACACTGATCAGCTGTAGGGCGGCCCTTTGAAGCCCCGCGGCAAGAGTTTAAAGTTTTTTTCCTAGCCAATCAGCTGGGACTCGGGAGGCAGCGGAGATTGGGGGCAGGGCCAAATAAAAGGTAAGAATAACGTGGGTGGGGGGGCAGCTCCTGAACAAAGAGAACCGGTTCGGTGATGTCATATCGTCACCGCTACCAGCTCGGCCGAACCTGGAGGAACCCACCACTGCTCCAGATTATGCTGGGCTGTTGTGGGGAAAATAGAAAGAGGAAGGAGCACAGGACAGGTAATCCTCGATTTACAAGTTTATTTAGTGACCTTTCTAAGTTACAGCAGCACTGAAAAGTGCTTTGTGACCCTTTTTCAGTTTTGACCATTGTAGCATCCCTGTGATCATGTGATTGAAATTCAGATGTTTGGCCATTGGTTCTTATTTATGACGGTCGTAGTGTCCCAGGTTTCCACCTTCTGACAAGTCAACGGGGAAGCTAGATTCACTGAACAACGAACGGTGACAAGGAAGTTTGTAAAATGGGGCAAAACTCAAAAATGTTTCACTTAGCAACAGAAATTTTGGGCTCAGCTGTGGTTGTATGTTGAGGACTGCCTGTAGTATGCTTGCTGCCTTGAATTCCTTATAAATTAGTAAGAGCAGGATAAAAAATCTAATAAACAAACCAACTATTGGGGGATGGGCTTGTCAAGAGACTTTTAGAAAATTCTCTTGCAGCCAAAAGGCATTTTAGGGGGGACAAGGCTGTTGTTGGGAGATGCCTGTTCTCCCCTTCTTCAGGGACTGAGCTGGTGAGACCCATGTCTGTCGGGGGGGGGGGGCAGTCAGGATGGAGCCCCATGTGAGCCAGCCACATTCACGGAAGCCATTGCAACCTCCCATCCCCTCTTGAAGCCTCCCCCTACCTAGAAAGAAGCCCAGGTAGGATAAACACTGGGCCGAATCAAAACTTGCAGGAGTCATTGAAAACAGAGAGGCCGTTCTGATTTGAGGAAAACTTGATTTGCAACTTCTTTATATTTCTCTTCTATTCTGCATTGGCCAGCTTTCATTAGGATACTGGATTTAATTCCAGAATGTATATTTGAGGAAGGACAATAAACCCAGGCCGGGCGAGGGGCGGATCTGCTGCCATCTCCCTTTTGGGTGGCTTCTGGAGCCGCTCCTGGATTCAATATTTGCAGTAAACCTGGAGGCGCCTCTGTCTTCAGACAGCTACTCCATACAGGTTAATCCCCCGGTTACAAGCATTCCTTTAGCGAACATTTGAAGCTACATGGTCAGCACCCCACTAGTATTTCCAAACAAGGCCCGAAATGACGAATCTTGCAGCACCACAGCAGTTGTTCACCCATACAAACAACCACAGAGAGAAAACAGCTTTCCCCATCTGAATAAAAGACCAGCTTCTCTGCCATGAGGGCCCGCAGGTTAGTTTGGGCCCAGTCTGACCGGTAATAAGCAGTCTCCTGCTTGCTACTGATTGGCTAATAGTTCAAATGAGATTGGCTGCTGCTGCTGACTCAATCCCTGAAGCTGTCTTGGAGCAAAAGGCTGCTGTGGTCCTGCCCAGGCCTTTTCTACTACCAGAAGCCTGCTGGACACACAGCCCCAAGCCGAAGTCTTTTCTCAGAAGCTGGTGAAAATGTTTTCCTTAGATTTCACATTCTTACAGCTTCGCCACCATCTGAATAAAACACTTTGGCTTCTCTGCAAGTGGGTCAGCCTCTTCTGGACCTTTTCAAAATGTAAGTTATCCATGGGAAATGGGGTGGGGAGGAGTAAGTGGAATCCGCGACGCTAGCAAGGCAGGATTGGGGGGGGAGTAATTGTGCAGACCCCAGGAGAGTATGAAGTATTTCAGTGAATTTGAGGATGTCCCCCATTTCTTCCCCACTCTGAGATACCTCATGTGCATTTAATGACCTGCTCATTCGATTTACAAATGCATTGGGGAAAGCAGGGAGTGATCACATTCATTTGACGTGATTCAATCAAACGAATCCTTGGGTTACATTCATAACTCAAAGATTACCTGTATACCTCCACTTTTTTTTTTTTTTAATTTGATTTATATGCCGCCCTTCTCCGAAGACTCAGGGCGGCTTACAATGTGCTCAGCAATAGCCTTCATCCTTTTGTATATTTATACAAAGTCAGCTTATTGCCCCCACAACTGGGTCCTCATTTCACCTACCTTAGAAAGGATGGAAGGCTGAGTCAACCTTGAGCCTTGGCGAGATTCGAACCCTGCAGTAATTGCAGGCAGCTGGTCTTAATAACCAGCTTAATAACAGGGTGCCTTAAACCCCTGTACTACCAAGGCTCCACTAAGCTCAGCTGACAAAGGAGCTTAAAGAACACAAGCAAGTTGGCGCTCTCAAGGAGGCTCAGAACATGGCTCATTCGAAATCACATCTCCCAAGTGATGATTCTCCAAAAGTGCACATTGATGAGGCTAGAGGAAAGAACCCATGCTGAACTGAAGTGAAACTGAAGAGGAAGGTCACTGAAGGACGAATGGAGCCGGACTCCTTGGAAATCTCTCAGAACTGCATCCCATCTCGTTCCCATCACTTGCGCCATGACTCTGCTGGCCAGAAGGAAGGAACATCAAATAAATTTCATACTAATTCTTTATAATAAAAGTGTTGCATTTCAATAAAATAAAATAAACCCTGTCCAATGGGAATGCTGACCTCCATCTGCCAGTGATGCCACAACAGGAATCCTCCGTGGGTTAGGAGTTGGACTTCATGACTTGTCTGCTCCCTTGTAAGGCTCAGGACAAAACATCTTCATTCTGGCCCATGACTAGAAAAGTAGAGAGTCACATTACAGAATTGTCTATAAATATGTCTTCATTAAGTCATCAAGGAAAGCAAGGCAAAATAAAGGAGGGATGAGAGACAAGTAAAACAACTAAAAGATGAAATGCTCCAGCTAAGTGTGTATTGTTGACTTTTCAGCAAATATTTCTTCCTTCTAGACCTATTAAAATTGCAAGAATTTTTGTGGCAGACGTTACTTCGTAAAAACTACTCCGCAAAGATGCAAAAGAAAAACCTGTTTGCAGGTTTCTCTTCAGAGAAGGTACACAGAAATAGAGGCAGCAAATTTATAATAGAGGCATATATAAATATGAACATAGGCAGCAAATTTGTAACTTTAAGGCTTGTGAACTTCAACTCCCAGAATTCCCCAAGCTAGTATGCCTGGTTGATGAGTTCTAGAAGTTGAAATCCAGTTCTTAAAATCCTGTCTTAAAGAATGCACAATCTGCCAAGAACAAATTTTGTCAAGTTATTGTAGCCTCCAAATTCATTTGAACACTTACAGTACAATCTTACCTTTCAGAGCTCATTTTAAAGGTGTGTTGAAGAGCCAGGATCATGTCCCTATAAACAAAGCAGTTTAGTTAATTTGGATTCAAATCATTGTCCCAACGATTCGACAAAAACATGCTTTTTGAAAATTCCTAACATCGTGGATGAACGGAAACCTGAAAAATACTCTTTTTAAGATTGACCTGCATTTTCTAAAGTTAAGAGCAGTGACGTACTAGAAATGGCAGTGTTCCTATTCATCTGAAAAATAACCTGAATTTAATACCCCTCGGAAACAGTTTACAAGCGTAGTCCTCTTCCTTTCTTGGCATCCAATCCCTCTCAAATATTGGGGATCAGACCCTGCAATCCCCACAAAGGATCAAAAGAAAATTTGCAAATTCTGTCAGGCTAGTAATCATTCTGAGTGCCCACCCGTCAGAGCACTGAGCGTAGATCTAGCCTGTTTCTCTGTGCCACCTACTGACACAAACACAGCACAGAAGCCATGCCTGTAACGCCTCGTAGGGGCAGCCCCCAACCCCAGGAATGCCTTTGAGGAGGGGACAACCTGCAGGTGCCTCCCTTGCTTTAGTCACTGTACATATTTGCAGGTTGTTTTGACACTGCCTCGCTCTTTTAAAACCTCTCTTTTGCTGTGAAGCCCCACCAGCCCCATCCTGTGAGCTGGCCTTACCAGCACTGCCAAGGCCTTGCTGCAATTTCCTCTTTCTGCAAAGAGTTACTTCTGCAAAGGTGGTTAGCTGGTGGAATAATTGCAGTGCAACCCGTGAATTGGGGGGCAAGGATCTACCAGGAAGTCACAGACTCACCTCTGCTCAAGGGAGGACTCTCTTGGACCCATGGAGGCTTCTTAGCTCCAATCCTACAGTAGAATGAAAAGGGAGGAAAAAGTGAGTCCAAACCCACAATTGTCTATAATCCAAGTGGGGCTTCGTAGCACAAACACTTGAAGAAACTTAATTGCACCTGAAGGCCAGACAAGAAACAATGGATGGCAACTTATCAAGGAGAAATTCAAATTAGAAATAAGGGAAACATTTTCTGAGAGAGAACCACCAACCAGTGGATGGACTCAGCTTCAGAAGTTGGAGGTCTTTTAAGATGAGACTGGACAGCCATTTGTCCAGGCAGTGATGGCGAACCGTTTGGAGACCGAATGCCCAAACTACAACCCAAAACCCACTTATTTATCGCAAAGTGCCAACATGGCAATTTAACCTGAATACTGAGGTTTTAATTTAGAAAAAAAACAACTCATACATGAACATCTTTTGCCTTAAAAGAAAAACACAACAACAGAACTTTCAAATGATACAACTTTTTATTGAAAGGTAAAAGTTCGCTTTTGAACAATTAATGTGATTTTTCCTGTTGTATGCATGCTGATAATTTGTCTAACCTTGGTGCATACATTGTAAGTTTTAAAGCAAGACATGCAGCACTCAAAAAGTCATTTTTCTGGTGTCAAACAGCTGCTCACAAGCATAAAATGAGCCAAACAAAGTCAGGAAAGCAATCTCAAGCGCTTTCATTGACTTAAAATTATTTGGCAGAGAATTCCACACTTTAAAGATTTCATTTTGGTGTCAAACAGCTGCTCACAAGCATAAGATGAACCAAACAAAGTCAGGAAAGCAATCCCAAGCGCTTTCATTGACTTAAAATTATTTGGCAAAGAATTCCACACTTTAAGGATTTCATTTTCAGAAGTACCGGCAACCGTGTCAGAACTAACTGTGCTGTCCTTTGTCATCCTTTCTATCTTCTCAAGTGTTTCACGCAGGTCGTAGAATTTATTTTTCCAGATAGAGCTTTCTTGAAATTCCAATAGCTCCATTTCCAGATTCTCTAAATCTAACCAGTGTAAGCAGGAAAGATCGAGTTCTTCAAATTTGGCTTTATCTGGAGAAGTAAGAAAAGCCAGGGTTGTCTCCATCTTACGGAACTGTAAAAACCTGTTACTAAAATTCACCTTTGCAGCTGCTACAATGCTAGAAAATTCCTTGTAGATTTCCTGATGGCTTGTAGGATTGTCTGCAAATGTTGTAGAATTTTCTAAATGCCTTTTTAGGTTTGGAAAATATTTCAGCTGCCCACTTTCGAGGTCTCTTTCAAAAACCTGCAGTTTTCTCTCAAACGTTTTGATATCACAAAACATCCTTTCTGCTGTTTTCCCTACACGTTGTAGTTGTTTGTTCAGCACATTGAAGTGTAGTGTAAAATCTGTAAAAAACATGAGGTTGGTAAGCCAGGCCATATCAGTGAGCTGTGGATATTCCTGCCCTTTTTCATTCATGAACAGCCTAATTTCATCCAAGCAGGCTACAAATCTCTCCAGGACTCGTCCTCTGCTCGGCCACCGGACATTATTGTACATAGGTAAACAATTATTCTGGGCCTGAACCTCCTCAATAAGTGCTTGAAACCATTGAAAATTCAGAGCACGAGCCATGATATAATTCACCATTTTTGTGACATCTTTAAGGATATTGTCAAATTTTTTGCTGTTTTCCTTGGCACAAAGAGCTTCTTGATGTATAATACAGTGGAACTGAATGACTTGATGTTTTGTTTCTTTAACAAAGAACTGTATGAAACCAGATGTTGCCCCCACCATAGATGGTGACCCATCGCTAGTAATGGAAACCACTTTTTCTGGCTTTATGTCGTGTGACAAAAAAGCCTCCATCACAGCATTGTAGATATCTATCCCTTGTGTCCTTTCAGGCAAAGACACCAGTTTCACCAGCTCTTCTCTCATTTTGTCACCAACAGCATAACGCAGAATTACTGCTAGCCTTGCATGATTATTTACATCTGGGCTTTCATCCAAGCACATGGAGTAACAGGCTGCCTTTTGTAGGTCAGTGGCGAGCTGCTGACCTACATCACTTGCCATGCGCTGGACTCGATCCTTCACAATCCTTCTGCTAAGTGGCGTCTCAGAGATGCGTCGAATGATTTTATCCTTGTTTGGGAAATCATGAAAAAGGGCATTACTTCCAGACAACATGGCCATTTTGATAATATCCCCATCAGAGAGGGGCTTGCCATGTTTTGCTATGCAGTGTGAAATTTGAAAACTGTCAGCTGTCAGATGGTTTGTTCTAGAAAGATCGTCGCAAAAACTAAGATCCTGGGAATATTTCCTCAATTTCCCTTCAAGAAACTCTCTTCTTTCAGTTTCACCAAGTTTGGCAACACTTTTGTGGTTGGTGTCTAAGTGCCGTCTGACACTTGATGTGCGACACACAACACTTTCATTACACAGAACGCATAACGCTTTCCCATTGTGTTCAATCACTCCAAATGACTCTGTCCAGGCCTCTTGGAATGATCTTCCACTATCTCTTTTTGCTTTTTTTGCTGCACTCATTTTTGGGTGGTTCAAGACTTGGGAGTCTACAAAAAGACAAAATTAAAAAAAATAAAAAATGAAGCACCCAATACAAATCTATCCCTATATCAAAAATAGCTAACACTAAAGAAATGGCTATTCCCTGAATCAACCATCCACGGCAGTGATTCTCAGCTGGGGGTTCCTTTTGAATTTGCTGACCACCAGCGCAAGGGGACAATGCTCCACTGACCACCAGCTTTTGATCTGCTCTGAAAAAAGGCATCTGAGTGCATTTCCTACCTTTGATTCACCTCCGCTGTACATGTGTTGAGCCTACTTCTTGGGAAATAAGATGAAGGGGAGGTGTAAGCAACAAGGCAGGTGCTGCAAAGCCCGTGCCGTGGCCCGAAGCGCTCTGCTCCCCTCCAACCTAACCCCCACCAAGGGAATCACCTTCACCCGACTCGCACCCTCATGGCGCATGTGAGCTGCCCGCCTTACCCCAGACAGGGGAGGGAGGAAGCACTCCCATTGGGCTGCTGGGCAGAGGGGCAGGTGATGAGAAATGTCCTCGGACATGCGTGGAGAGGGGGACGGAAGCAGTCTGGCCCCGCTTCCCTCTGGCTTTCTAATAACAAACTCTGCCGAAATGTGCTGGGGCAATGGTGCACATGCCCACAGAGATGGCACTGAGTGCCCCCTCTGGCACGTGTGCCATGGGTTCGCCACCACTGGTATAGAGTCTCCTGCTTGAGGAGGGGGTCGGGCTAGACCTCCAAGGTCCCTTCCAACTCTCTTTTTCTGAAGATCTCGCCGTCAATTCTGACAGAAGTAAAGCAGAAACAGGATGGAAACGAGGTGAGTAGGAAGCAAAGGTTTTTTGAGCTGAACTGTGGAAGGAGCTGGAGAAGACCGCGCATCCAGTTTTGGTCACCCCATTACAAAAAAGGTGTTGAGACTTTAGAAAAAGTCCACAGAACAACTACTAAGATGATCAAAGGCCTGGAGGCTAAATCATAGGAAGAACAACTGCAGGATTTGGGTTTGGCTAGTCTAGAGAAAATAAGAATTAGGGGTGACATAATATCAATATTCCAGTATTTGAGGGCCCGCCACAAAGAGGGGGCCAATTTTATTTTCCAAAGCACCAGAAGGCAAGACAAGAAACAATGGATGGAAACTAATCAAAGAAAGAAGCAATCTGGAATTGAGGAGAAACTTCCTAACATTTGAGAACAATTATCCAGTGGAACAGCTTGCCACCAGATGCTGTGGATGCTTCATCACTGGAGGCTTTTAAGAAGAGACTGGGCAGCCACTTGTCTCAAATAGTAGAGGGTCTCCTGCTTGAGCAGGGGGTTGGACTAGATGACCTCCAAGGACACTTCCAGCTCTATTCTGATCGATTGCAAGGGAGCTCCAGCCCAAGAAGTCTCCCACTCTCCCCATTTAAAGTGACAAGTTTAGTTTACTCTACTAACTCCGAACAATTTCTAGCTCCAGCTGCTTTTTCCTCCCTAAATGCACCAAACCGGATCGGGGTCTTTCAAAAGAGGGGCTCCTCTCCCCCCCCCGCAGAAAGTGTCAAAAGCAGCAAGAAAGGCGAGGGAGCCGCTGCTTCATTCTCCGCTCTCCTGCAAAAGAAGTCCACGCCGGAGGCTGAGCTGGGATCGGGAAGCGAGCTCCACTTGGCAAGATCCCGCGCGGGTGGGTGGGTGGGCGTGGAGAGAGCCCCCCCGCATGCCTGCTTTAATTGCAAAGCGGGTCCCGTCTTCCCCAGCCGGCTGGGGACGATGGGAGCTGTAGTTCATACACCCCTGCCTGCACCATCCCCGACAAGCGCCCTCCTAACGCCGGAGCACGTTAAAGGCGCTCTCGATAGAATTCGCAGCGAAAGCGTTTTATACGACCAGCAGCGGACTGACCTGCGCTCACTCCCGAACCCAGCAACAAATGGCCGAATGCACGTGGTCTCCGCCTTATATAGGGAGAGGGGGGGGAGTGGGTGGAGCTATTGAGGAGCTCTCGCGCGCTCGACGGAAAACCTCGAGGAACAAAAGGCCTCCTTTTTCGCCATTTTTTTTTTTGTTAACTTACTATGTTGGGGAAAATTACAGATGGGAGGAAATAGAATAGAATCGGGAATAGAGCTGGAAGGGACCCTTGGAGGTCTTCTAGTTCAGCCCCCTGCTCAAGCAGGAGATCCTTATAGTATAGGTGGCTGTCCAGTCTTTTCTTAAAAGCCTCCACAATTCTGGTGGCAGGCTGTTCCACTGGTTAATTGTCCTCAAATTTCTCCTTAATTCCAGGTTGCTTCTCTCCTTGATTAGTTTCCATCCATTGTTTCTTGTCCTGCCTTCTGGTGCTTTGGGGAATAAATTGACCCCTTCTTCTTTGTGGCAGCCTCTCAAACATTGCAACATTACTATGATGTCCCCCCTAGTCCTTCTTCTCTCTAGACTAGCCAAACCCAAATCCTTATAGAACAGTAACAGAGCTGGAAGGGACCTTGGAGGTCATCTAGTCCAACCCCCTGCTCATGCAGATGACCTGTTCTAGGGATTCAAACCGCTGAACTGCCGACCTTTCTGATCGACAAGCGCAGTGTCTTAGCCGCTGAGCCACCTGGTCAGGCAGTTCTTCGTATGTTTTAGTTTCCAGGCTTTTGATCATAGTTGCTCTTCTCTGCACTTTTCCAAAGTTCTGAACATCTTTTTTTTGTAATGTGGTGACCAAAACTGGATGCAGTATTCCAGGTGTGGCCTTACTAGGGTTTTATAAAGCGGTACTAATACTTGACGTGATTTTTTTTCTATGCCTGTTTATACAACGAAGGATTCTACTAGCTTTTTTGGCTGCTGCCACACGCTCTTGGCTCTTGTTTAAATGATGGTCTACTACAGAGGTCTCCAAACTTGGCAGCTTTAAGACTTGTGGACTTCAACTTCAACTGTTGAAGTCCACAAGTCTTAAAGCTGCCAAGTTTGAAGATCCCTGGTCTACTAGGACTCCCAAGATGGATTTTGAGCCAGATTAGGTTTTGCCTTTCCTGGAGGTTGAAGTTCAGAAAGAAAACACCTAATTAATGGAGATGTGGACTTTTGTAGAAATTAGATTTTATTACTGATTTAGAATTCAAAAACAAGAGAGTTTAGAAAACCAAAACATGTCTCAGATATTTTGTTGAATGATGTGCACAGCTGCTCAAGATGGAAACATGGGTGCTCACTTTTCCTCACTCACAGGGTTTTTTTTCTTTCCATCTGAATAGCTATATATATACATCTTTAACAATTTTTTAAATTTTTTTTAAAAAATGTAAACTAAAATAGCAGTTTCTGCTTTCAGAGATCACTCACAAGCAAAAAGAGTTTCCTGGGAACTAAGCTCAAATTTCCAGGGAATTGGGGTTGTAGTTGTTTTGCCACAAATGAGATTCCTTAAGACAGGCGTCTCCAATCTTGGCAACTTTAAGACTTGTGGACTTCAACTCCCAGAATTCCTCAACCAGCCTTTCCTGGCTGAGGAATTCTGGGAGCTGAAGTCCACAAGTCTTAAATTTGCCAAAATTGTGGAGACCCGTTTTTTTTAAAAAAAATTATTTTCCATTTTTCCAATTTACATAACAATAAGCAATTTTTAACAGTACTGTGTCATGTGTCTCTTACAGTTATCTACATTTATTTCTATACATTTTTGTTTCTCTGTTCTAACCACTTATACCACTTATCCCAAACCTTGTAAAATTCTGTTTCTTCCTTGCCTTTTACTTCTAGTGTGAGCTTATACATCTCGGCACATTCTAATATCTTATGAATAATCCTCTCATCGGCTAGTATATTTTCAAGTTTCCAACATCGGGCATAAACAATTCGTGCTGCTGTTACTATATGTAAAATGATATGCTGGAGTTGCTTCTTTATCTTTTGATTAATTATTCCTAATAAAAATAATTCAGGTTTAAATTCAATTTGTTCTCCTGTTATCTCCTGTAATCATCTCCTTATCTGTTCCTAATATTTCTTTGCTTTGGGGCATTGCCACCACATGTGATAAAATGTTCCGTCCTTATATTTATACTTCCAGCAGTCCGGTTTCATATTTGCGTACATTTTAGCCAATCTCGCCAGTGTTAAATGCCACCTATAGAACATTTTGTACTGTTTTTCTTTATTGAGGAGACCCTTGCCTTAAGAGATGGAAAGCACCAGAAGTTTTGGGGAGGTGGAATAACATTTTGATACCAAAAATCCTCCCACAGAAAGGAAGCATGCCAGCCAGAAATATGCAGCACAGCTGGATGAAACTCAGAATGCATGTCCCAACTCTTTTTGAGTTGTGGCTACTTACAGATAGTTCTCCACTTACGACTGGTCACTTAACAGCCTTCAAAGTTACACTGCAGCCCCATGAACAATAATCCCCAAAGTTTTCCGGCTTTGCATGTTGTGTCTGCGCTCGCTCACTGCTTCTGTTGACTGGGTGCATGGTGTGTCTCGCCCGCCAGTTCTGTGGCGACTTCCAAATGGGTTGTAGCCTGGTACTGGGACTTCTGCCCCAGAAGACACTTACAACCCAGTTCCAACAGCCAGGATTCTCGCACACTCATGTGATTTTTGGATGCTCAGCCATCAGCCCATATTTAGAGCTGTTTGCAGTGCCCAGAAGTCATGTGGCCACATTTTATGACATTTTTTTTGCCAAAACCCAGCATTTATTTCAATTTTTTTTGGCAAAGAAATAGCAAAAAAAAAAAAAAAAGGGGGGGGGGGAAGGTTTGTGTTAACAACCGCAGCATTTTCCTTAACCACTGAAAAAAAGAAAAAAAAAAGATCAAAATTGGGATGGTCATGCAGATGATCTGCTTTATGACCGTCACGACTTATGACCGTAATGGGTAGGCTCCATTACGGTCATAATTCAAAGACTACCTGTATATACTTTGGGGAAAAACATGGCTTCATTCAACAATTTAAGGTAAAACTTGCTCTCCACGGAATTAGCAAAGCTAAATGGTTGCAATGGGTTTCAATGGTAGCAGGCAGCCACTGGGTCTCCACTCCACATTCTTTTCAAGAGAATAGAATAGGATAAGCTGGAAGGGACCTTAGAGGTTTTCTAGTCCAACCCCCCGCTCAAGCAGGAGAACCTACACTATTTCAGATAAGTGACTGTCTAGACTCTTCTTAAAAACATCCAGTGATGGAGCGCCCACGATTTCTGGTGGCAAGCTGTTCCACTGGATAATTGTCCCCACCGTTAGGAAGTTTCTCCTTAATTCCAGGTTGCTTTGATTAGTTTCTAACCATTGTTTCTTGTCCTGCCCTCTTGGTGCTTTGGAGAATCATTTAATCATAATTTAATAACAACTCCTAAATTGGCATTTTGACCGCCAAGATGTAAACCAATGAACTGGTGAAACCAAAATACCGCCCAGACAATTTATTCCTTCAGCTGCCAATTCTTGAGCATCTGGTGCATCCAATAACATTCATAATTTAAAAAATTAGCAGCTCAAAAGAAGAGAAGACTGAAGTGGGAAGGCAACGCATAGAACAGGAGGAGGGCAGGGGACCTTTGGCCCTCCTAATGATTAACTACAGGTCCCAGCATCCCTAATAGTTAGAGTCTGAGATCTGCAACCTCTGCTTCCCAACCTTGTAGTAGAGGCAGGCTGAGAAATGGGAGAGGTTAGGTTACAGTCCAGCGGGTATGTAGAGACTACAAGTCCCAGTGTTCCTAATCCTAGCTTGAGGAGTCGGGATGCCCATTTTCCTCATCCACTCTAGGAATTGGGTGTTGGAGGGAGGCCTTGGGCCTGGCAGACTTCTTCTGCAGCCGGAATAAAGCCTCGAGATGCCTCCGCTTCTCCTTGGCCCTCAGGATGGTGGTCTTGAAGAGCGAGAGGTAGAGGTTGATGGCCGAGGGGCTGTCGTCATTTCCCGGGATGGGGTAGGTGATGAGGGAGGGGTTGGCATTGGTGTCCACCACGCCCACGGTGGGGATGCTCATCTTGGCCGCGTCCCGGATGGCCAGGTGAGGCTCAAAGACGTTGTTGAAAGTGTTGAGGAAGATCAGGAGGTCCGGCAGGCGGACCCCCGCGCTGTACTGGATGGGGGCGTTGGTCAGCAAGCCGCCTTGCCAGTAGCGGGTGTGAGCGTACTCCCCGCACTCCTTGGCCACGTTTTCCACCTGGTGGGACGTCTGGCGATGGCGACTGATGAAGAGGATGATGCCTTTGCGGAAGGCGACGTGGGCCGTGAAATTGAGGGCCAGCTGGAGGTGCTGCGCCGTCTGTTCCAAGTCGATGATGTCGTGCTCCAGGCGGCAGCCAAAGAGATACGGCACCATGTACCTGCAGAGGAAACAAGCAGCCGGTCTGAAGCCGTCCCCAGGCCAGATAAAGAGGCAAACAAGGACTACCGGCCGAAGGGGTCAATCTGAGGATGCCCCCCCCCCCGGTGAAAGAGATGCCGGCTGTACACGTAGCCCTCAACTTAGGATCACAAACGAGGCCAAAATCTATGTTGCTAAGCGAGACATTTGTTAAGGGAGTTTTGCCCCCATTTTACAACTTTTCTTGCCACCGTTGTTAAGTGAATCTGTTGTGGCCCGTCAGCAGCCTGTGCAGCTAGTAGCTGATTCCGACAGCGAGGAGGCTGGTGTGGTGCTGCACCAGCAGCCTGTGCAACTGGCACTCGAGTCAGACAGTGAGGAGGCTGGAGAAGATGTGGTGCCAGAGGCGGGGATTCAGCCAGGGCCTTCAGAACCTCCAGAAGCTCCCATAAGTGAAGAGGACGAAGAGGAGGAGCCTCTTCTCGATACACAGGCACGCAGTGCTGCCAAAAGGCAGGAGTGGCTCCTCAGGAGGAAGTCTCCTCGAGAGTAAGGCTTGGGGCTAATTGGCCACTCCCATAGCCTATTTAAGGAGGAATGCCGACTGAAGCAATTTGCAGGTAACAACTCCATTCAAATACCTTTGTGTCTTGTCTTGCTTATTTTATCAGCTTTCTGCAAATTGCTTCTGGGCATTCTGCCAACCACAGTAAGCTTTCAGTATTATTCTGTGAATTCTTGGCGGCTGTTAATGCAGTTAATTAACAGCCGTTGTTGTAAAAACTGGTTTATTTAGTAAACTAAGGTTTGAACGGACTTTGTATGTGCTGCTTTCTTTGGGGTCCGTAGCTGGGGCAGAACAGAATCATTGCACTTGTGAAGCTAGTAACACGGTTGTTAAGTGAACCCTGCTTCCCCATTGAATTTGCTTTCTCAGAAGGTCCCAAAAGGGGATCACGGGACCCCGCGGACACTGCGACCGTTATAAATGTGAACTGGTTACCAAATGTCTGAATTTTGATCACAAGGGGATGCTTCCACAGTTGTTAAGTGTGAAAAACACTCCTAAGTCACCTTTTTTTCACTGCGGTTTTTTTTTTTTTTTTTTTTTGCTTTAATTTATATGCCGCCCTTCTCCGGAGACTCAGGGCGTTGTAACTTTGAATGGTCACTAAATGAACTTTTGTAAGTCGAGGACTACCTTTAGTGGGAAGAAGGTCTGGGCCTTGAAGGACAAGGGGAAAAGTCGCTACCAAGGCAGATAAAAGAAATGTGAAGCTAGGACAGGGATGTAACCTTTGAAAGCCTCTCAGCAAGGCCCTCCCTCATTGTCACAAAGATAAAAGCAAGGGGGGGGGGGGAGAAGCACATTGAGACTTTAAGACTGTTCTAAAAGTCATATTGATCTGTATGACTTTGGCTTCCTAGTCCGGCCTACCTTGAAGGGCTGAGAAAAACCCAGAGACCGATGGACTCTTTCCCTTCGTCCCCAAGGTCATCCACTCCTACATTACAGGTAGTTGATTTTCAATTTGAAGTGACAACAGACTCAAAAATAGTTACTTACAACCCACCCTCAAAGTTACGACGGTCAATAATCACGTTTTGGGAATCTGGCAACAGGCTTGCACTTATGAAGGGTTGCAGTGTCATTAAATACAATCACATTTTCCCCACAAAAACCACCATTAGATAAGCTGGGTTCAAACTTATGACATGTGATTTGCTTAACGGACATTGGAAAAAAAACAGTCGTAGAATTGAGTGTGGTTACATAGTGACTCGACTTACGACCACAACAATCTACAACAAATTTCTGGCCTTAATTCTGGTCATAAGTCGAAGACAACCTGAACATCTTCCATATTTCTATTTTACCAGGCAGCAATGCTGAGTTTTTGCAAAGAGGCCGAATCAACCAGCCGGGCATAAGAACCTAAGTCAGTGCTTCCCAAATCTGGGTTAATTATCCAAAATTGGGTAAATGTTTTTTGGGGTAATGATACCGAAGCCCATTATACAATTATAACAGGGACATTGACTTGAAAGTGTTTTACCTACATTGGGAAAAAAGACTTTCTAGTAAGCAATTTTGGGTAATGAAAGAAAAGAAAAGTGAAAAGCAATGGGTGGGACCTCAGGCTCCTCTTGCCCAGCCATCTATTTTTACAGTGGTCAGCCATCTGTGCCAGGAACCCTACCAGTCTGCCTGCAGGTGGCCTTCAGTGGGCATCACACCCAGGCGGTGGGAGAGCCGCAGGAACAGTTACAGTTCCCTCACTATCTGAAAGGCAGCCAGCTGGTAGCCAGCATCTCATCACATGTTTTCTTCCTGCTCTTGACTCAAGCAGGCCCAACCATACTGAGGAATGAGCTTTAAAAGTGTCTGTGTTTGAGCAGTTTTTGGTCTGTACAAGGAAGAAATGGATTTGTTTCAGGTTAAATAAAGCTTAAAATGAGTGTCAGCAGAGCTAAAAAACAGGAGGCGGAGAATAGCTATATAAACAGCATGGTGTTTCCCCAGGAATATGCAAATCTTGCCCTTGGACAAGATCGTATTGCGCTGTATATAATATTCTATGTAAAGATTCCCAGTTAACCAAATTATGCTTCACTGAAATAACCAGTTCCTCTATTCACACAGCTATAACTGAACCTTGTTAATATCTAACAGAGATAACTAACATCTCAGCCCCCAAAATATCCAACTATATTTTATCTTAGCGAGTGGAGTGGGAAGGAAGTAAAACACATCTCCCCGTCAGTTACGTGCTGAAAGTCCCAAACTGAATCTCAGGAAAAATCTGAGGACAATCCTAGTTAGAAAGGCAGGAAAGCTGTGTGAGCAATGCTTAGCTCCAAAGCTCTGACCCAATATTCAAACAATATGCCAGTCTAGGATACAGTGGGTGGCAACCATGGTTGTGGGAATGCAGGTACAAAAGCCGTTTGCTGTCTATTTAACCCATCAGGGTTTATTTCTTTGGACCTAAGCAAAACATGGCAACTATGTTTTGGCAATCCGGGCTGAGGCTTTGAGTGGGCCTAGCCAGGGAGTTTGCTCTGTCGTGGTTTGCAAGCCCTGGGGAAGAACTGACCTGTGGCGGCTGCTCTTCTTGTGGCCAAGGTGGACTCGAGCGTCGAAGAGCTCCTTCAGAGAAAACAGCTCCTGAAGATTGAAGAAGTCCGCATGCTTCAATGGCTCCCGCAGAAGCTTCTCCTCGATATCTAGAATAGAAATAGAAATAGAAATGGAACAGAACAGAACAGAATAAGGAATGGAATGGAATAAATTTATTGTCACTTCTAATGTACACTCATCAGCATACATTAAAATGAAATTCCGTTGCATACAGCTTTCAAAGGGTCACCACCTCCAATATACACTACATAAACATGACAAAACAAATAAATAAAAAATTATGCATATACCCATATATATTATATGACACAGAGAAACAACAGAGTCTAGTTCGGATGTATACCTGTACATCTGCAAGAGGAAAACCAAGAACAGCTCCAAGGAGAAGCAGCCACTAGAACCAGGCCTCAGTTTCCCCCACGGGCAAGCATTCCAGCTGACATCTCCCATACCTTGCTCAAGGATCCTCTGCTGCTTTCCTCACGGTTTTGAGCCCCCAGCCCTGGAGAATCTTACCATCCTCTGGCCGGCTCGCTGCTGCGACCAAGAGGGTCCCGTGATGCCTCAGGAGTCCGGATGTGGATCTCGCGACGGTCCCACACCTGCTGGGCCGAAGAATGGCTGCTGTAGGGAAGAGAGAGAAGGCGAGGGGTGAAGGGGGTGATCTCTTAGTAAGCAGGAGATGACACTGTAGTCCAAAGTGCCTTATGTCAATCACAGGATTGGGGGAGGGGGGGCGGATACCAGTTTCTGAACCCCACAACCATAGAGATTCTTGAAGCCTGCCATACCGCAGCCCCCTCCCCGTGTCTCCCCCTTGCCTGCTTTAAGATGCTGGACTTCACACTGGCCGGGCCATTCTGGGAGTTGGGAGTCCAGCATCTTAAAGTGGGCTGGGGGGGGTGGGAGAGAGACAGGCAGGCTGGGCAAATAGAGGTAGTCCCCGACTTACAACAGCTTCATTTAGGGACCGTTCAAAGTCCCCACCTCACTGAAAAGTGTAACTCGTGCCCGTTTTTCACAACGCTCACGACCCTTGCAGCATCCCCATGGCCACGTGATCAAAATCCGGAGGCTTGGCAACTGGCATGTACTTATGACGGTTGCAGTCCCCTTTTGCGACCTTCTGGCTAGCCAAGTTAATGGGGGGAGGAGCCGGATTCGCTTAACAACCTGGTTACTAACTTAACGTCTGCGGGGATTCGCTTAGCAAAGGTCGCAAAACGGGGCGAAGCTCACTTAATGGTCTCACTCAGCAACAGAAATTTCTGGCTCCACTGTGGTCGTATGTCGAGGACTAGCTCTATGCGCCAAGAAAGCCAGCGCCAGAGACCTCCGACTCGTCCGGCCTGCGGACCCCCACCCCGCTCGGAGCCGAAGCCCCGTCTGCCCCAGGGCCAAACGCCGGAGCCCCGTCGCAGCGCGACCCCGCAGTCATCCCCCACCCCACCCCGAGCGCAGTTTCTCTTCCACCTGTCCGCCAGAGGAGCCTGGAGGCCGCCATGTTGGTCTGCGGCGCAGGCGCAGTTCGTTCTCCTTCCCCGCGCGCCAGGATCCCGGGCGGGGCGAGCCGGAGAGGCTCCGCCCACCCCACCTCATGGCTCCGCCCACGAACTCGGGCGACATCGGAGGGCCTCGCCCGGGCGTTGCTAGGCAACGTCGCGGGTTCGAATCCCGGATGGCCGAAACGTCGTACCCTGATTTTCCCCGCCCCCCCCCCAGATTGGACACGTGGGGGGTGAACTGGGGCAGGGCTGGAGGGGGGCGCCCCGTTACTCTTGTCGAGGTGTGCTTTGGGCAGGCTGTCTCCTGGGGGTGGGGGCTGTCTGTCTTGCCCCCCCCCAACCCACCCTCAGCATTCAGCCTCACCTGCTGCCAAACCTGGAAAAGCGAAATTTTAATTTTTTTTAAAAAAAGGCCTGGACTAAGGAATGGGCTGCGTCATTTTTGTTTCAGATTGCAAACTTAAAAGGGCTTCCCCACCACCAAATGGAGAGAGGAGAGAGGATTCTGCCCAGTTTGGGGTCTTGGGGGTCCACGCAGGCCAAGTTCCTGTTTAAGAACAGATGCATTCAGAAGGCTTCTCTCGCCTTGTAAAAGATTAATATCATGAAGGAAGGAAAGGCACGGAATGAGACTAAATCTGACTAATTTAAGTGGAATTACTGCATATATAGTGTAACTACGGTTAATGCAGTTATTCCATCCATCGTTGTTGGTCATGTTGAAAATTACAATTTGCAGGCAGCTTTGGGAAATACTGATAGAGCTATTCTATTCCTATTTTCCTATTCTATTCTATTCTATTCTATTCTATTCTATTCTATTCTATTCTATTCTATTCTACTCTATTCTATTCTATTCTATTCCTATTCTATTTCTTACTATTCTATTCTATTTCTTATCCTATCCTATCCTATCCTATCCTATCCTATCCTATTCCCTACTCTACTCTATTTTCTCTTCTCTTTCTCCTCTCCTCTTCTATTTTATTTTCTATTCTATTCTATTTTCCAATATTCTATTCTATTCTCCGATATTCTATTCTATTCTATTCTATTTTCCAATATTCTATTCCTATTCTGTTCTGTTCTCTGATATTCTCTTCTCTTCTCTCTTCTCTTCTATTTTCTCTTCTCTATTCTATTTTCTCTTCTCTTCTCCAATATTCTATTCTATGCTATGCTATGCTATGCTATGCTATGCTATTCTCTATTCTATTCTATTCTATTTTCCAATATTCTATTCCTATTCTATTCTATTCTATTCTGATATTCTATTCTCTACTCTATTTTCTCTTCTCTTCTCTATTCTATTTTCCAATATTCTATTCTATGCTATTCTATGCTATTTTCTATGCTATTTTCTATTCTATTCTATTCTCATCTCTACTCTGTTTTCTCTTCTCTTCTCTTCTCTTCTCTTCTCTTCTCTTCTCTTCTCTTCTCTTCTCTTCTCTATTCTATTCTATTCTATTCTATTCTATTCTATTCTATCCTCCTCACTTTTGGGTCTCCTGTGATGGATTCGCTTCCTGCTCCTCATCGAGCAACAGGTTGTAGGTGGGTGGGTTTCAGTGTCCTTTGTCAAATTGGAAGAAAAGGGGATGCAGACTTCTGCCTTTCCCATCCCCCCATCAAGCGCAGGCTAATGCCTGTAAGTTGCTGTTGCTTTAAATGCACTAGAATGCCTGAAGCAATTTCCTAGCAACCTGGGTTTGGTTTCCTAGCAACCTAAGCTTGGTTTCCACGCCAAAGCTGGCGGGTGGGTACCAGGCTGGTCTTCCACCCGGCTCTTCTCTTCCTTCGGACGGAGGGGCTTTGCTCTGAGCGACCCCCACCCGCCCAGCAGTTCCCATGGCCGAGGAGCCCAATCCTGAAGCCACCGCTGCCGCCTTGCGCAGCACGGAGGAAAGTTGCGCAGGCCAGAGAACCAGCGATCAATACCGGGTGAGCCAGGACTTACCTGCCCGGTTCAACCACCCGGGATGGTTTCGGGGTTACAGGTGAGTGGAAGGAGCCCGTAGCCCGTTGGAGCGCCAGGTTAGAGAAGCAGGTGGAGCTGGCAAGGTCGGGACAGATGCATTTGAGATGCATTTCCTGGCAGGAGGGGCATTTTGGTTCAGTTCGGCCCAGACGGGCACATAGCTGCCAACCTGATGGGCACAAAGCCAAAGGGCAGAGTCCTGGCAGTGAGCAGAAGGGAGAGAGTTAGTTGGGTGTTGGCTAAGCGTGATTTGGAAACCCAGCCATTGTGGTTAGTAAAAACATCTGTACAGGTTAGGAAACCATACTTTATAGGAGCCCCCTGAGTCTTCCTGGAGGGAATGAGGCTGGAAAGGTTTATTTATTGTATTTATTGTATGGATGTATGGATGTATGGATGAGAGGGTTTCAGCAGGTTCTGACCAGTTTTGGAGAACCAGTAGCAGAAATTTTGAGTAGTTCGGAGAACCAGTAGTAAAAATTCTGATGGCTCCGCCCCCGTCTATTCTCTGCCTACCGTCTATTCTCTGCCTCCCAGGTCCCAGCTGATTGGGAGGAAATGGGGATTTTGCAGTAACCTTCCCCTGGAGTGAGGAGGGAATGGAGATTTTACAGTATCCTTCCCCTGCCATGCCCACCAAGCCATACCACACCCATCAAGCCACACCCACAGAACCGGTAGTAAAAAAAAATGAAACCCACCACTGGCATGTATGTATGTATGTATGTATTAAATATATATTCTGCCTATGTTGCTGTTATGCAGCTCTGGGCAATTTACAATCAGGCAAAACAATATTATAAAAGCGTTTTTTAAAAACTTTAATCTAAAATCAATAAATCTGGACCTTTTTTCTGTTTAGGAGGAGTGGTTTAAGGGGCAAGGTGTACAGGAACTGGCTTGCAAAGGGCTTACAGAACACAATTTCAAACATGATGGTAACATGGTTTGCTGGTTGAAGGTTTAGGTATGTGTGAACGGAACCCTTGATGGTGAAACTGGTTCCTTTGAGGAGGGGAAAGACTTATTCCGAAGAAGAAAAAAAGGAGAGTGGGCAATGATTTATTTCTGAAATTAAAAAAAGAGCAGAATAACAGAACAGAGTTGGAAGGGACCTTGTAGGTCATCTAGTCCAACCCCCACCCAAGCACCATTTCTGACAGATGGCAATCCAGTTTCTTCTTGGAAAGCAGAGAAGAGAGGAGAGGAGACGCTGAATGCTTAACCTCCTGACATCATTTAGAAATAGAAATTTAGAAATCATTTAGAAATAGGATTATAGGGCTGGAAAGGACCTCAGAGGTCTTCTAGTCCAACCCCCTGCTCAAGACAAGAGACCTTATACCAAGGATCTCCAAATTTGGCAACTTTAAGACTTGTGGACTTCAACTTCCAGAATTCCCCAGCCAGCTATTCTGAGAGTTGAAGTCCACAAGTCTTAAAGTTGCCAAGTTTGGAGATCCCTGCCCTTATACCATCAGGTATAAGGAGACCTTATAATCTTGTCTTAAAACAACGTTGTCTTGTCTTAAAACAATCTTGTCTTGTCTCCAACGTTGGAGCACCTACGACTTCTGGAGGCAAGTCGTTCCACTGATGAATTGTTTTCCCTGTCAGGAAATTTCTCCTTAGTTCTAGATACTCGATGTTACTCCCTTAAAATTAGTAAAGTATTAAGAAAGAATCCTACTGGCTGAGGTGGTGGTTGTCATTTCAGAGTGAAAGAACGCAACCCATTGTTCAGGACGACCAACATGGATTACGGAGCTAAACCACCAACAGTGCACGAGATGCCGGTTAGTATTGAGATCTGAATATTATGGTGGCTGGTCCTTGATCAGGAAGCTCATGAATTGGTTCAGCGAGGAAATAAACCGGCTTTTAATGCATTTGCTTGGCATGGCATGTGATGTGAATGCAAGCAGGTTCCTACAATTTGCCACGCCTCAAATTCCCTAGTCTCCTTTCAGCTTAATTTAGTGTTATTTGGCCATAACAGAGCCTTGGTGGCGCAGCAGACTACAGTGCTGTTAAGTAGCACCAGCTGCCTGCAATTACTGTGAGTTCAAATCTCACCAGGCTCAAGGTTGACTCAGCCTTCCATCCTTCCGAGGTAGGTAAAATGAGGACCCGGAGGGGCAATAAGATGACTTTGTATAAAAAAGAACACCGCTTAGGGTGGGGAGGCGAAAGCCCTACTAAGCAGGTATATACAAAAGTATGAAGGCTATTGCTTAACGCATTGTAAGCCGCCCTAAGTCTCCAGAGAAGGGCGGCATATAAATCGAACCAATAAATAAATAATAAATAGTTCCTCACCCCTGGTGTAAAAGAATATGGCTCCAGCCTTGAGAAGGAGAAGGAACTTGATGGCCCTTGAATTAACTCTTAACACAATATTGGCTAGGCTAAGTAAACTACCATCCCTTGTTTAGTCTTGACATGCTTCTAAACATTTGCAAGAGGGTCGGTCCTCTTCCATGGAGGTCTTCGTTCTATCTCCCGTGGGGCACATTGGGCTGAGGGGCAGTAGCCAGCCAAAGTCCTCCAAGGGTGTTGTGGCCTGTTGGCCACCAGCCCCTCCAGCAGCCGAATCAGAGGAGGAGGAGGAGGAGGAGGAGGAGGAGACGTGGGAGTCAGGGTCAGCATAAGGCAATCTGAGAGCGGGAGAGGGAATGGAGCTGGCAGAGAGAGAGAGACAGAGGCGAAGGCTGGGCCAACCGTCAGCCCTCAGATGGAGAGTCAACAGCCCCCAGGTCTGGAGGTGGATGATGAGGAAGAGGAGGAACAGCTGGGCCCAGTGCCTGACGTGCAGATGTGCAGAAGGCAGAGGAGAGGCGAGCAGTGGAAATCTATGGGCCAGTCCTTGGTAGGGAAGAGCCACTGCTGCTAGTGAAGCCCCCACCCTAGCTCCGGGGATAAAAGGCAGGGGGCGGAGATGAATAGGTGTGGCAGACAACTATTCATCTTCCGGACAGATGGACTTGTTAGCCTACGAGAGGAACATTTTACAGGGGCTGCCGGCATTCCTAATAACGGAATCTTTTGAGTTAACTTCAGAGGGTTTGTCGCATTTGGGGAGCTGGATCAGAACAAGGGGCCTCACGTGGCTGAAGGGAGATTTGCATCTCGATCTCCCGATCTATCTAACCTCTCACTACCCCATCCGGATTCTTTCAGGTGAGGCTCAAGCCTCCCAAATTGGGGATTATTCGGCCTACGAACACCTGTGGGGATTCTGGCACCTACCATGAGGCCGACGCTCCAGGTGATGTCAATGGCCTCTTTTCTGATGACTAAAAGTTTGCCCTCCTCTTTCTGACTCTTCGCAGACCAGCTTCCATGTCAGCCCACATGCCTTCTCGAACCGTCTCATCACGTTCGGCATGTACAGGAACCATGGCATCAACACTGTCATGGAAAAAAGCTACGTGACTGGCCCCGACAACTTCATCACTTTCCTGGATACCCTCAACTTCCACCCCAGTTACCGAACTAAAGGACCCTCCCTTTCGGAGTGAGGGGCACCGGAAGGCTTCCTGCTCTCCTTTAGCTTTTTACTGTTCCAACCACCAGACCAAAAAAATGATTCCTTGAAATCTTTGTAAAGCCCCCACCCCCATTTTCCTTGGATTTTTTTTTTTTCCAAAGGTGGCTTGCACCAGAGAGACTCCAAAACACTCCTAAGGGGGCTTGAAGCTTGCAAAAACAGTCTTAACCTCTTTCTTAATACGATGAACATGTTAAAGCAACATTACCTGCCATAAAAACGTTGGGAATCGCTGGGTCTCTGTGCGTGGTTCCAAAATTAGCTCAAGACCTACTTTGCCGGTCAAGGATTCCGCATCTGTCCCACAGAAGCCACAGCAACTGATAAGAAGAGACTCTTCCTAGCTCACGTTTGAACCATGGGGTCCTTGATGCTCTCTGATCTTGGTGGTTTTCTCGCAGACATTTCATTGTCAGTCTAGCACTGAGGATGTTACCTAATTTGGTAATAAGATGTCTGCAAGAAAACCACCGAGCTCGGAGAGCACCGAGGACGCCATAGGAACAGCTCTGAAAATTTCCCCTCATTGAGATGAATCAACCAGAGCTCTGTGTTCAGGGCAGTTTCCCAATTTTGTGGCAGCCGCTTTGGCCGGGCCGAGGACCGTCTCACTTTTGAATGATGCCTGCAATCCAAAGAGAAATGAGTTGGGGGGAAAAGAGAAAATCTGGATCTGATCATTCAGTACATTGACTAGGGAAGTGCAGCGCTTCAGATATGAAGCCAAGTGGGTATGCTGGGACTTGTTAGGTGCACACATGGCCCCTGACTGCAATTTGTTAAATCCCCAGAAAAAGATGCAGCTGCTTTAAGGAATGGTGGGTGGGTGGGTGGATGGATGGGAGCAATCTGGGGAGCTGTTGGTGGCTCTGAAATGGAGGGGGCGTGAGGACACTCAACACTTACGAACACCTCCTTACAACCTGCTAGTACCCCAGGACTCATAGGTGTTTTTCTGGAGCCAGGAGTTAGTGCGTGAGGAGAAAAATTAATCGGAATAGAGCTGGAAGGGACCTTGGAGGTCTTCTAGTCCAACCCCTTGGCTCAAGCAGGAGACCCTTTACAATTTGACACAAATGGCTGTCCGGTCTCTTCTTAAAGACCTTGTGATGAAGCATCCACAATGTCTGAAGGCAAGCTCGTTCACTGGTTAATGGTCCTGTTAGGAAGTTTCTCCTGAATTCCAGGTTGCTTCTCTCCTTGATTAGTTCCCATCGTTTCTTGTCTTGCCTTCTGGTGCTTTGGAATTTAGGTTGAATTTCCCCCCTCCCCACTTTTCATTGTGGCAGCCCCTCAAATACTGGAATAGTTCAGCTGCCTCCTGGAGCTGTGGATGCTCCATCCCTGGAAGTTTTCAAGAAGAGATTGGACAACCATTTGATTGAGCTGGTAGAGGAGGATGGTTAAGACAAAGCAGGGGCTTGGACCAGATGACTACCCAGGTCTCTCCCAGCCCCCGCGGGTGTCTCTATGTTCTATGAAAAGGCATATTTGAAAAAGAGGGAAATTCCACACTGGTCAAGCTCAACAAGAGCTCTAAATCACAGCATTGTCATTTGCGCAATGGGTTTAATATCCATTTATCTTTCTGTCAACCCTGAAGCAGTCTCGCCAACCTTTCCTAAGCATCCGTTTCTCTCAAGTGAAAATCTGGTAAAGTTTATATTTCCTTTCTGAAAGTTTTTATACAGTTAAAAAGATAAAAACTAATGAAAACAAAAGATAAAAAAGAAAAATAGCAAGTGCAGAAAGGAAAATATAAGAAAGGAAAAGTAAGAACATAGTAAAGAAAAAGAAATGTGTAAAGAAACGACTTCCCTCTTCATCACAAAAAGTATGAACAGTTTTAGCAAAATATCACCTCCTTTTAAAATGAAACACATGAGTTTTTCTTCCCATATCCCATCTTATCTATAAACAAATCTTTAAAGCTCTCTGTTTCAGTACTGATCAGCAAAAGACCATTAAGGGTTACAGAGATAACATATCTATTTTAAATTTGATCCAATAAACCAACTTTATATTCCTTCTTGCTAACAATCTTGATATTTAGTCCCTTCAAACGATGCCCTAGAAGAGTAGAAATAACCATGGGTATATGTGTGACCCTTTAACCACCAAAATTAAAGAGAAGTGAAGGATATGGAAGCAAGTGGCAAGAAGCCCCAATAGCTAGTCACTAGTGTATTTCACAAACAATTGTTATGCAAACTACTACCGCTTAGTGCAGCAGCTTTGATAAAAGCTTGTTACAGGCAATGCCAGCGAAAGTGATCACGGCAAAAATGTCCCATCTCCATTTTTTTATTGACTCTGCTGTTGTGGTCTTGCCAACCCAGAATCCAGGCAACGTAGATTTGTTAAACAAATGACAGCTAAGAAAATTGGGGCTTAGCTTAAGAATGAACTCTTTCGATCGGGTGCTGGCTTAATGTCAAAATACACTCTTACAGAATCAATCTTCAATTCCCATAAAAATTACTGTTTTCCTCTCTGTGATTGGACCAAAGAGAATTTGGGCCCATGGCTTTCCAGGTGAGACCTGATGCAAAATCCATGTTTTGGAAAGATTTTTCCTTCTTTGGGGCCCTGTCCAGATTCCCTAAAGTAGAGAAGACCCTGTGAGGGTTGCAGGGAGTGCTAATGTGCCAAGGTTACCAGAGCAAGCAGGACAAAAATGTTCACAGAACTCTGAAGTTGAAAGTACCCAACCAGCAGCTTACTGCAGAATTCAAATTCAGGGGTCACCCAGCCACTGCCTGAAAAAATAGTATTCCTGAATCCTCTTTGGAATATGGACAATCGAAAAATAAGCTGGGAATTCCTCTTCAAATTATATGACAAAAAAATAAAAACGGGTTTGGATCAACGGTCCATGATCTGAACTCAGTTTATTAAATCTTATAAATGTACGAATGTACACCATTTCTTATATACAAAACAAGGTTTCTTAATTTAAAAAGTGCATCTTCAATCAAGGGGCATTGAAATTACAAGCTACAAAGTTTTGAAATTCAACAGGAAGTGAACACAGAAGGCTCCAACAAACACCCCAATCCCTAAGGATGACCATGAGAGGAATGTTCAGTAGGGTTTACCCAAAGGAGAAACAGATTAACTGGACAGAACACAGGACTTCAATCCTATAAAAAGCAGCATGGACAGGAAAAACAGTGCTACTAGAAAAAGATCAGGTTAAATTTCAGTTTGGAATTAAGGCTGCTCTTTTAAACTCGCTGCCCTTCAGTTGATCAAGCTAAGAAATAATCTGAAGGGTTTTTTTTTTTCTTCCAAAGAATCTGAAAGAAAAAAGGTGCTTCTGGTCTTGGGACCCCCTCCCTTTGGCATTATCAAGGATGCTGGTTATTTTGAACTGAAGGAAGTTTCCAGAACAGAAAAGGGGCCTCTATGTGATTCTTTAAAAAAAAATCTGTATGACTTTCAGTTATAAAAACACATTTTTTTAAAAAAAATGTGTTTTTACAAGTGGCCCATTCGTTTTCACTGTTCTGCCTCTTTTGTAACACTTTCTCTACTGCTGATAACTGTTTTAAGAGGGTACCAGAGGACTCCAAATTCTAGCATTCCTTTTGTATCCAGCCTGATGGTCTTTTGTTGAACCGGCTCCCATAATAATCCTGTCTCTCCAAATCTTGCAAGCTGGGGTCAAGAAGGCTGCAGGGCAAAGAGCCCCGCAGACCTGGAAAGCTTACTAGAAAATGGCCTGAAAACACAGTGACAGTATTCGTCTGCTATGAAAATCCATGGTAACCACAGTTAAGCATGCTGTAGAAATTGTCAGATAAAGGTTTCCTTCCAGCGTTGCCCTTTCGTATTTAAAAAAAAAATCACTCTTATCAAGAGAGACAATAAAAGCTGGATAGGTGTAATTGGAGAGGTATTTCTTTATAAGTGTGGGCATCATGGATAGTATCTCTATGGTCACTGCCTCTCCTGTCAGTTTCAGGTTCTCTAAAATATAATCACTTTGGTTGCTATGCCATCATGACATCGTGTTCTCTAACACAGACGAATCTCTGTGACGAGGTATTTATTTTCATTCACTACAAAGGGATGATCTGAGCTCTTAACGCAACAGGAACCTGGATCACTCTTTGCATATTATCTCTTCCAACACAGATACTAAGTTTTGGGTGAGAAGCATTAAGTTAGAACGTAGTTTTTGATTTAGTTGCCTTTTAGAATGCCAACCCCATAAAATAAAGAAGTTAAGAATTGGAATTGTTTTCAGGAGACAGTGGGTTATTCCCCCACTGGCCCAACTCTGCAGAACCTCCTTCTAGAAGATTCTGGGTTTGCTCTTCTGCTGTCCTACCTTGGCTGATCACCTTTCCTTTCAGGGATAAATCACAAGGGCCTTCGGGAACCTCGCCCTTTGCCCAACTGGGGCTGTACTCCAGGGGTTTCCCTCTCCTAACAGGGACTTCAATACATGGTACCCCTAGGCTAATCGTGGTCTCTTCTATGCCAGGCCCTTGCAAAAGGAGGCTTTGGCTGGCATCTCCTTTGTGGCTTTCCACACGATTATGTTTGACCAAGTTCACCACTTCAGTGGTTACGATGGTCTCCTGGGTGCTTCCATCCCTTCTTTCCTGCCTGCAGGTATGCAAACTTCCTGCCTGGAACTTGGGACCTTGATCTGCTTCTCTTACTCCTGCCTCACTTCTGCAGCCCACAATCTCTTTGGGCAGAGACTCCTCCCCAAACAAATTTGCTGCCAAGGTCCCTCCATGCTTGTTGAGCAAAGAAAGGTTGATGTCCTGTTGTCTTTGGCCTAAAAGCTCAGATTTCCTCTTATTCCCACCCCCTTTGAGACCTGCTAGAAATTTGCTGGATGTTTTGAATTCGTGCGAGCGCTTCCTTTCGAAAGGGGGCGCGGCTTTAAAATAATTTTGCCATTTACAACATTCCTCCGCTTTGCCCTTCCCGGAGGAGAGGCTCCCTTGATCAATCCTGTCCTCCCAAAGGTCCTTTCTTTGGACTGCAGCTCTTCTTACAGGCAGCTCCATCTCCTTGGTATCCGCGGCTGGTGGGTTTTCCACTGGAGCCTGGCTGCCCCCATCTTCCATGAATGGTCTGGCTTGTTCACTGGGGTGAGATGCGTTTCCTTCACTCTCTCCTGCGCATCTCCGGTGGCTGCTCACCTCAGAGCCTGGTGGGTCTAACCTGCCCACCTTTTGACCCTCTTTCTCTGAGACAGGGCTTCCTTGCCCGAATAGTTGCCACTCTGCTTTCCACAGAGCAGCCTGGGGCTTCTCAGCTCCCAAAGTCCCAGCAACTCCAGTGGCATCTGGTAATCCCCCTATCCTCGTAGCGGCTTTCGCTTTTTCAGCCAAGAACTTCTGGATTTCTTCTTCAATGCTGTCATCACTGTCTATGGAACTACTCTCATCTGTCAAGGATGTCACAGCCCACAGACATGAATGGGCCTTTGTGGCCTGTTGGATTTCCGCTCCAGAAACTAGTTTGGTCTGGTATTCCTTTTTACATTCAGGTTCAAACTCTATGGTACTTTTCGGTTTTCTCAGAGGCCCTTTCTTTACATTCTCCTCTCTAATGTCTCTCCTGGAACGTACAAGACACTTTTTTAATAAGGTGGGAGTTTCGGATTGGCCATCTCTCTCATTCTTATAAAAAATATGCATTTCATCGTCACCAAATGGGCCTTTCTTTTTGCAGTGAATTCTTTGGTCTTTGGATTTTTTCTTTAGTTTCCGTTTGGATCTTAGGAGATCTTTGATAGCTGTATCCAAATCTTCATCGCTATCAAATGAGCTGCTTTTATCATCTGCTCCGTATTTCTGCAAACCTAGTGCTATACTTTCTACCAGACTTCCAGAGTCATGAGGTGTGTGGGACAAAGGGCATGGGACACTGGTAGAACGAATAAGGGTTTGAGTGCCTTTTGGATATATAACCATCTTTCCAGTTCTTTCATTTTTCGGTTGGGTCACAGAGGATTTTGGAAGATTCTTATCCAAATAGTCCATCTCTGAGATTAATTGTGCATCTTCATTCTGGGGGGCTATTTCACTTTTCCTTCTAAGAGTCTTTTTGTGATTCAGTGGCAGTTTTAGGCATTTGGGGAACGTTCTCTTGGAACTCTGAGTCCGCTCGCTGGACTGCCCCAATGACAGAGGCACTTGGAAAGTGGATTTTGCTAGCAAATGCTTGGTCCTTGCTTTGACAGCCAAGAAAGCTCTTATCTCCTGCTCAATGCTATCATCGCTGTCCACGATATTGTTGTCACTTTCATACTGGGAAGGTAGCGCATTCTGCGAAGAAAAGGGAGGACTAGTTGAGAATAGTTTATGATCATTTGCTGTCGGGGGAGGCAAAATAGTTTTGGAAATGTCCAGTATGGCTTCTGCACACATTAATTCAGCAGCCGTGTCTACTCGACACGAAGCCTGAAGTGTGACTGCGCATTTGGCAAAACTGTTTTCTGGAGAAGAAAACCTTCTGCTTTTCCGCAGATGATTACAAGGTGTGCCAGGCCTGTTTATCGCCGCTGCCTTCATGCTGGCATCCTTCCTCTTGCAGCACTGAGCTTTCTGAGTGATTTCTGGCAAGGCACTTGTCAGACTTGGAGGGATATTCTCTGCCTTGTTGATGCTGAACCCTTCCTTCTGCAAAGAAACACAGCCCTTTCTTGACTCCGCAGCTTTCTTCATCTTCTCAAGCTGATAACGCTGAATAGCTTCTTCGATCCCGTCATCGCTGCTCGAATCAGATAAATCTGTACACTCAACTCTTTCCTCTCTCCGGGCGTTGCAAAGGATCGGCCTTTTCCTACTATTTTTGCTTTCTTCCAGACAGGAAGAATCACGAACTGTCGGAGTTGAAATGCCTGTTTGCCTTTCCGTTTTGCAGACTGGAGGCTCTTCGCTGGTTTTTGACTTCAAGCACGTAGCCGTGCCAATGCTTTGTAGTTCAGGATGCCGTTTCGAGAAGTACGCCTTGCCTCCTTGCTTTAAAGAACTTTGATTCCCTCTGTTCATGCTGCCTTTCTGACTGAGGCCTAGCTTCTCTTGAAGCTCTTCTTTCTGGTGAAACGGCTTATTCCTCCTCGGGATCTTCCTCCTTGCTTGCTGTTTCTTTTTCTTTAAGAATTGTTCAATCTCGGCTTTTATGCTCTGTTCAAAAGAGTCGTCACTGCTCACACTACTAGGGGAGGAGGCCCACCGGACAACATTATCTTCGACGTGACCGGGAACGACATATGGTTGGGCCAAGCTGACGGGGCCACAACCAGCAGGAAATAAATGACAAGCGGCATCATGTGAAGGGAATTTCTGTTGGACTGGATGATCTTCATCCTTACTAGGCAAATTCTTGGTGTTATTTGGTAGCGAGGGAAGGTTCTGGCCCTTGTTTCGCAGGTACTCTTGAATGGCTTCCTCTATATCTCTATCAACAGAATCATCACTGTCAGAATTCAAGGCGAGAGGCCCAAACTCTGCGCTCTCTTCCATGTCCATTCCATCCGAGTCTGTTGGATAGCTACGAAGGGTATAGTTAATATGTTCCTGTAGCAGCTGGTCATTCCTCCTAAATTTGTGCCCTCTCTCCTTTGCTGCCTTCTGTTTCTTCTGTACAATGCAGCCATATTTGCTGCTGGCACCCAGGGCGACTTCTTCACTTTGCAGATTGTTTATGATCATCTGGACTTTGGCATTGACAGCTGTTCTAGCCAGATCTTCTTCAGATTCTGAGAAACAGACCGGATACCTGCAATTCCTTGACTGAGGAAAGGGCTCCCATTTTCTCGGAAGGGCCACCAAAGGAGAAGTATTCATGAGAAACATCCTCTCGGGTGACGTGAAGGCTGGAAAATGTATTGTGTGTCAGGCAACCCGCTCCTCCATTCTAGTAAAAATATAAAAAAAATAAGTGGATAAAGCAGCTGCAGAAACACAAATATTTCTTGAGTATTTGCAGGATAAGAGTATTTGCTTTAAGATTAGATTTTCTCTTAACATTAACTTTGCATTATATTATCTGAAGTAACAAGACTAAATTAAAACAATCATTTATGGGAGCTTCTTTATCAATTAGATAATTTTAATTTTCTTCTGTTCTGGGTTTATTCTGGAGGAAGAGTTATATTAAAATAAAAACAAACATGTAAATAACAGTAATTAAATAGTACCATAAAGAATTGCACTAAGTTTTTCCTATCAAATATGTGAAATCTTTAGTCCGTGCTTTTTTTAATTACTACAGTTGCCAATCAATACTTGTTTATCGAGAAATTGGGTAACCTCAAGTAGCATAGTAATTATTATACCTTATTAATCTTTCACAACCACAGCCACATACAAATAAAAAGAGGAACCGAAATCTTTGATTTTACTCCTAGGAGGCAATTTACAACCTGCTGAACTGATCAAAAACTACCTCAGCATTTATCCAGTTTATTTTATGGGCAAATTAACTCAAAGAAAATCCCAAACCGTGAAATGCCCGGGAACTAAACAGAAATAATAAAGACATGTAAAAATAATGGGACTGGTAAAAGAAAAGTCGAAAGAGCTATCAAAAGGCTCCAAACTCTATAGAAACCAGTACAAACATATATATGGTGGCAATGAGATTACGAATTAGTCCAGCGTCTGGGGAACTTTCCTGAACTTTTAAGTCTTAAAGTGAATAGGCAGGAGATGTATAAAACTGTGCCAAGGAGAACATGTAGTACCTAAACCAGTGAAGCTAAATGGTTACTGGAAAAAATTTTCTTCTCAATAGACACAACTCAGAAAGCTACTCCAACACTTGCAATTAAAACGCTTGGGAGACTTGTGTGCTAAGCCAGGGTTTGTTTTAATCACAGTTTGTGATCCAACTGGCTGTGTTCACACAATATATTCTCAGAAAGTCACTGGTAGCAAACCAGAATTTGGGGAGTACAACACCCAACACATCACCAGGAAACTCTGAGAATTGTGTTTCAGGTATATCAGAGGTGTCATCCCTGTTCAACCCACAACAGTCTCCCTGCATTTGACCCTGGCACGATGATGCGTTGTTCCCTAGGTTGGCACATGAGTTCAACCTTCAGCACATGCTAATAGGGATCCCTTGCTCTTTGCTGCCAAGACCAAAGTTATTTCTAATGGGAAATAAAACACTGCCAGGCTGGGTCTTTTGGGCCGCAGTGGCCCCTCATCAAAAATTGTGGGCCTCTTTGCCACCTGATTGCCAAGCTGTGCCCACTCACAAAATGGTTGCCTGGCTCGTGGTAAAAGCCAACTCAGCGTCTCCCCCCCCCCCAGTACAAAGACACTCTTGCAAAGCACAGAAGGCTAGATGTTGCGGTTACATTTTTACATATATATGTATGCATGCATGTGTATGTGTATTCTTTATTTTATACACACACACACACACACACACACACATATATATACCCTGCTTCCCCTAAAATAAGACATCCCCTGATAATAAACCCAATTGGGCTTTCTTGCTCATGCACTAAAATAAGCCCCAAAATAATAAGACCTTCTTGTAAATAAGGCCAAGCGCTTATTTCAGGGTTCAAAAAAAATATAAGACAGAGTCTTATTTTCTTATATATTTTAAAATCTTAAGTTCCAGAGTTCGCACTGTGTCTGCTTCTTTTTTTACTAATATACCTGGAACTCGTATTTTTTGAATAGTTTGTAATACACACACACACACATATATATATATATATATATACATACATACATACATACATATATAAATATACATATACATATATATTTGTTTTCATAGATTTTCATGGGTAAAGGTATGCAAGTTTTGGTGTATTTGGTCTTTTCCCATGTAAGATTGAGAGTAAGATTGAGATACTCTCAATTTTACACGGGAAAAGGCACAAATACACCAAAACTTGCATACATAGGTTTAGGTTTATTTAGGTTTATTTAATTTGTATACCGCCCTACTCCTGAAGGACTCAGGGCGGTGAACAGCCAAACAATAAAATACATAAATACAAAATTTTTTAAAAACCAGTTAAAATCAAATGAAATCATTTTGGCCCAGACAAATTAAAACACCCCAATAATTTAAAAACAGATTAAAATTTACATATTAAAAGAGGGAGGGGATTAGGCCAAGCCTGCTTGATGGAATAAAAAAGTATATATATATATATATATATATATATATATATATATATATATATATATATATATATATATATATATATATATACACACACACACACACACACACACATACACACACACATATATATATGGCTAGAACAGTAATGCATTATATACATACATACATACACACACACACACACATATACATATATATATATATATATATATATATGCATACACGCGCACACACATATATATATAAACACACACACATACACAAAATAAAAAATACACACACACACACCTATGCATGCCAAGGTGGCAGCCTACCTTCCTTGCCCCTTTATTTATTTATTTCAATTAAAATCACCTTGTAGCGCAGGTGAGCCAGAAACCCCCCCTCCCCCAATTTGCGAAGGAGACCCAATCCCGTAACTCAGCTTCCCCCCCCAGCCGAAAATTTCCGAGGCCCTCCCCCGGGCCACCTCAGCTACTGCCCGGCCCTCCCCACAGCCCACCGAAGTCGGGTGAAGCGGCGCTGGCCCGGATCCCAGCCGCCCCTCTCCGGACACCGCCGGCGGGGCCCCACCACCACAGACACCCCCAGGGCGCCGCCTTGGAGACCCGGCCCGTGTGGCGGGCCCGTTGCCATGGCGACCGCGGTCTCCCGGCCGGGCCTCCTCCTGCTCACCTGCCGGGCCGCGATGGCGCCTCGCGGGATCCGCCGCAGCCGCGAGGACAGGCGCCGCCCGCGGGGACGGAGGGAGGGAGGGCCGGCGGCGGACGGGGGCGGGACCGGGAGGCCATCGGCCGGGCCTAGTCTCCCGGCCGGCCTGGCGGACCCGCCCCCTCCTTTCTTCCCCTCCATTTCTCGTCCTTCCTTCTCCTCCCCTCCTGGGGCTTCTTCTCTCCCTCCTTCCTTCCTTCCTTTCCTCTTCCTATCTGCATTCACCCACCCAGGCCGCTATGGCGCCCTTTCCTCCGCTTTTGCTTTCTGAGGGGTCTCGTTTTTTCTTTCCTTGCAGACGTTTCATGACCCCACTAGGTAACATCATCAGTGCTGCAAGGGAGTGAAGTTGGCTTTTTTGTTTTAATGCAAGTGGCTCGCCTTACTGGACTATAAAATGAGAGGAAGCCCCGCTGCCTTCTTGCACTGATGATGTTACCTAGTTGGGTCATGAAACGTCTACAAGGAAAGCCACCCAGCTCAGAGAGCACCAAGGACCTCGTAATTCCAATCTCTGAACAGGTGGGAATCCTATTGATCTCCCCTCCACTCTAGCACTGATGATGTTACCTAGTTGGGTCATGAATAGGAAAGGAAAACAACCCAGCTCAGACAGCACCAAGGACCCCGTCAAGTCAACCCTGAGCTACAAATATTCTTCCGTTTTGTTTCTGACTTATAGGAGTCAAGGTTAATGTGGGCTTGGAGAATTGACAGCATGATGAACCTTGATAGTAAATCATAGTTCAACAAACCAAGGCTAGCAGTAGAGAGATTATTTCCTGGCATTTGTTACTTGCCTGTACATTAATTTTCTTCTTGAACTCTCCGCTCTTCTTTTGAAGAGCAGGATTGGGATTTTGGTTTGCCATTCCCAGGGTGGGCCGAGGGACAGAAATTGGGAAACGTATATCCCAAAGGTGGAAACTTTTTTGAGTCCTGCGTCCATCTTCCACTTCCTGCCTGTGTCCCTTTTCAGTTTATTATTTTTTATTTGAAAAATAAATATAACAAACACTTGCAGGATCTGGTCTATCCTAATGAAGAGAAGGACTATGGATGACATAATAGCAGGCTTCTAATATTTGATAGGTTGTGTAAAAAAGAGGGGATTAATCTATTCTCCAAAGCATTTAAGGGCAGGACATGAAGTAACAGCTGGAGGAGAGATCATTTGATCATTTTTGCTGCAAACTTCCCCTGGATTACATGGGCGTTCTTGAGCATTTTAAAGCAGAGAGATCTTCAGAGATCTTGCGGTCCTGTTGCAAGCTAAAAGTCCTGCTGTCGTGCATCCGCAGTAGTGCATCTCCAGAAGATGGGCTTGTTATGACCTTTATGAAGCTCGAATTGCATTACCCTAATTTGTACAAGAAAATTAATGGGTATAAGACCCATCCAAGTCTTCTGAGATGTTAAGCAACATTTATTAGCCTGACAGCTGTCCAGGTTTAGCATGTCTGTTTTACCCTCTGCATAGCTCACTCCTCCAAGCATTCTGATTACAGCATTTATATTTCACAGTAGGGGAATCCCACTGAAATCATTGTAATTTATGTAATTTTGGCTCCTCCAGATGCACTTCTATAGAAGTTGCTGGTCTACAAGTGCTTTCTGAATTTATAAAATCAAACAGCAGTCCAAGATTGGGGTAAGAACAATATTGTCAATGGACATGAAGAAGAGAGATTTAAACCTTCTCTCCCACTGGTGATATCTGTTAATGAGTCAATAAAGGAGAATGAAGATAAGTGCCACATGGATCTCTTCCTCCCAAAGCAAAGAGTAGCTCAAAAATGCTAATCAGAATTGAAACTTATGTCCAATTTAGAGTCCTTCCCTTTGCGGCCTCCATTGTATTTTTAAACATAGTTGGAAGCTGCATTTAAATGTTAGATTTTAATGTGAAATTGCAACATCATGTCTGGTTTGAACACTACATTCTGTTTTTGAAGAGATGGAAGTTCTTCACTGTGTGTTATGTTTGGGTCTCCAACAAAGTGTCAGACATGCCAAGAACTAAATCTGGTTTCTGGCCCTGACTGTAAGAGCATCAAGCGCATTCCAATATTTAAGGGGCTGCCACAGAGAAGAGGGGGCCAAGCTATTTTCCAAGGCACCCGAAGGCCAGACAAGGAATAATGGATGGAAACTGAACAAGGAGAGATTCAACGTAGAAATAAGGAGAAATTTTCTGACAGTGAGAGCAATCCACCCATGGAACAGAAGTTGCCTTCGGAAGTTGTGGAAGCTTCATCCTTGGAAGCTTTCAAGAAGAGACTGGACGGCCATCTGTCAGAAATGGTGTAGGGTTTCCTGCTTGGACAGGGGGGGTTGGACTAGATGACCTCCAAGGTCCCTTCCAACTCTGTTAAGGAAAGCACCAATATTATTGGAACGTCGAAGGAAAAATGGCATTGTCCCAAATGGCATGTTTAGAAAATATAAAGATTGGAGGGAGTCTGGGGGTTGGTTTGGAAGCGTTAAGGAAAAAATGGCAAAAATGGGGAGAAATGGAAAGGGACAATTTTGGAAAAATGGGTTTATAATGACAGGCACCTCTTCTGCCTGGGTGCCCCCCCTCCAAGGGAGAGACCCCCGGATGGGGAGGGAGGGAGAAAGTCGCAGCCCCAAAAGACCCCCTTAACCTCCGCATGACGGAATTGGGGGGGGGGAAGAGAAGACCACACCCCACAATTCAAGGGAACCCCCCGCCCTCTCTCCCCCCTCCCCGCGGGACCACGACGGCCCTCGGCACTGCGCAGGCGCCATCTAGCTGAGTGAGGAAGGACGCCGTCGATTGGTCGTTCCGGGGACGGCGGCGATTGGCAGAGGCCTCGTTGGGGCGGTCTCTAAAGAGGAACAGGAGGAGCTTCTCGGAAAGGGCGCGCAACGAGGTCCCGCCTCCACTTCCGGGATTAAATAAACGACTGAGGCGATTAATTGCTTCGGCTGCGGACGGGCTCGGAGAGCGGTAGACCGCCGTCTGAGGGGCGGAGAAGGAAGCCCGAAGCCTGGTCTGGCGAGCGGAAGCTTTGAGGTGGAGGCTGTATCCGCCTCAGGTCTGCTCGGAAGGCCCGTGAGAGGCGGAGGCGGAGGCCTGGGCCTCCCCTGAGGGAAGGGGACGCAGCCGTGACCTGCCTCTCTTTCTGCCCTGCAGGAGGATCGCAGCGGATGCAGAAAAGAGGCACCGCCCGAGAGGAGGAGGAGGAGAGCGGGCCCCGCGGAGCAGCCCTGCCCGGTCCTAGCGCGGCTTCCCCGGGAGACAGCGGGGAAAGGCCGGGGGGCTCCGGGGCTGCAAGAGGGAGGAGCCCAGGGGGAGCCCAGGAAAGGCGGCTGCCTGGAGGGCGATGCGGGGAGGAGGAAACGGGCGGAGACCCCGAGATGGGCCTGGAGGGCGGAGGCTCCTTCGGAAGACCCCCAAAGGCCCGAAGGATCCAGGAGGAAGCAAAGGAACATCAGTGCCCGGAATGCCAAAAATCCTTCAAAAATAATGAAAATCTTGAAAACCATCTGAGGATCCACAAAGGAGAGAAGAAATATCAATGCCCAGAATGTGAAAAATGCTTCAAAAGAAACGACCATCTTGAAAGCCATCTAAGAATCCATTCAGGAGAAAAACCTCATAAGTGCTTTGAGTGTGGAAAGAGCTTTAGTCATTTGGGAAATCTTTATAGACATCAAAGGATCCATTCCGGAGACAAACCACACGAATGCCTGGAGTGCGGAAAGAGATTCAATTTGAGGGAAAGCCTTTATAGGCATGAAAGGATCCACACTGGAGAAAAACCATACAAGTGCCTGGAATGTGGAAAGAGCTTCAATGTGGTCGGAAACCTTTATACACATCAAAGATTCCATTCAGGAGAAAAGCCATATAAATGCCTGGAGTGTGGAAAGAGCTTCACTCTGAGTGGACATTTTTATACACATCAAAGAATCCACACAGGGGAAAAACCCTATAAATGCCTGGAGTGCGGAAAGACCTTTACTGAGGGTGGACAGCTCCATAACCATCAAAGGATCCACACTGGAGAAAAGCCATATAAATGCCTGGAGTGTGGAAAGAGTTTCAGTGAGAGCGGAAGTCTTTCTAAGCATCAAAGAATCCACACAAGAGAAAAACCATACAGGTGTCTGGAGTGTGGAAAGAGCTTTACTGTGGGTGGACAGCTCCATAATCATCAAAGGATCCACACTGGAGAAAAACCATATAAATGCCTTGAGTGCGGAAAGAGCTTTACTGAGGGTGGACACCTACGTCGACATCAAAGGATTCACACTGGAGAAAAACCATATAAATGCCTGGAGTGTGGAAAGAGCTTCAGTCAGAAGGGACAGCTTTATAGACATCAAAGAATCCACACAGGAGAAAAATCCTATAAATGCCTGGAGTGTGGAGAATCCTTCACAACAAGCAGAAAACTCAGAAATCATCAAAGAATTCACCTGAGGGAAAACCCCTAAAAATTCATGGAGTGTGGAAAAAGTTTCAGTCAAAATACATTTCAGTAAAAATTATAAACTGTACACACAGAAGAAATTTTTTAAATGCACAGTGTGTGCTAAATCCTTCAGAACAAATGGCAATTCCAAAACCACCTAAAAATCCATATGGGAGAGAAACATAAATGGACTGATTGTGGCCAGCAAATTCTGCAGCCCTGGATCACATGCACAAGAGTTTCTCTAGTGCTAAGAACCTGCTTAAGTACTTATCACAGACCTAATTACAATCCAATAAGGCACAGGTGTGGATATTGCCCATTCAACCTGGATGTATACTGTATTATCAGCCCAAACCTTCAAGGATATGCAAACTTGGAAACAACCATTTTACTATTTTTTTTATTATCATGGTTTGTTTAATATCCTAACTTGTGAAACCTAATAATATTGATTTGAATCACATGCTGCATGGTCATTATTTTCTTACAAAATTGTCCACCTCTTGAAAATTCTGCAAAAATTCTGCCTAAACCTATGAGTGCCAATGTATTCAATTCCATATACTGATACCATCACAAACTTATTCAATCCATCATCGGAACAATGTGGCTGTAAAAATACGTGGGCTACAAACTCAAACCATTTTAGTGCTGAGGGAAATACATTACTTGACTTGGCTATGAAAGAGCTCTTTGCTAATTCTTTCATATAATCTGTATGGGTTTTCCAAATGCCAATAGTATGTAGGACCATCCCAGATATTTTAAAATTCTAAACTTGTCATTTGGTTGATGCTTTTTTGATTTTATTTTTTAAAAAAACCAAAAAAACATCGCTACAAGGAACTTTCTAAGGCCAACTAAGGTTTGTTACCATAATAACAATGTCATTGAATATAAGAAAAGTATAACTGGGCCCACTGAATGAAGCAGAGGTAAATTGGAGGCAGGTGACCTATTAGGGAATGTAGGTTAAATTCTACAAAGGCCACATCTAATGGGGTCCTTTATGATTATATATATCAATTATGAAAGAATTGAGTATGAAAAGCATAAAAAGCTCAATGGTAGCACACCTAAAGCCTGCGTTTTGTTGTCTTTACACAGTCCTGCAGTTCCCTATCTAGAGGGCGTGTACATAATGTACTAAGGATAGTCTACACAAGAGTACGTCATAGCCAAGGACAAACTGGCTGAAGGCTAAGAGGCCAACAAATAGGAATACCCAAACCTTGAGGTGCCCCAGATTAAGCATGCAAAGCTCTCTTTGGCAGAGGTTCTCGAACTATGCGTCATGCTTCCTGGGGAGAAATGAACAAACTGGGGAGAGGTGCAAACTGGGAGGGCTTGCCCATAAAAAAATAGGTTGATGTAAGAATTAACTCCATTTCTTTCTGAACAACTGGGTGGTGATCCCATGGATTTGTAGCCTCCAAAACCCGGGCATTGCAAATTCGGCATGGAGCTGATAACCTGATCCCTGAATTTGAGAGAAACTTTGACCTTTGCAAAGGGGCTTATTTGCCCACCCAAAAATACGAATCCCCAAATAACTCGGGCAAAGCAAATGGCATTTATTAAGGGGGAATCAAGTCGTCTGCCTGTATAAAGTACAGAAATAAATGATAAGATACGTTCAGTACATTTCATGTGTCTATAAGCAAATGATCAAACAAAGATAACCGATTGCACATGAGACTTGAATAGCAGAAAACATAAGAGTCTAGGGGTCCCCAATCTGTGGGCCATGGCCCACTACCGGGCTGTGTGAATGGCTGGCCTTGCATCTGTGCGCACACCTCCCCACTCGCGCTATAATTCTTGCCACAGATGTTAAGTGAATCACTGCAGCTGTTAAATTAGTAATACGGTTGTTAAGTGAATCTGGCTTCCCCATTGCTTGTTAGAAAGTCGCAAAAGAGGAACAAATTACCCCTGGACACAGCAGTGGTCATAAGTATGAGTCAGTGGCCAAGCATCCGAATTTTTATTGTGACCACGGGGATGCTGCAATGGTCATAAATGGGGAAAACGGCCATAAATCCCTTGTTCAGTGCCATTATAACTTCAAACGGTCACTAAATAAATTTGTAATTCTAGGACTACCTTATATAAGGACTACCTTATATTAAAAACATTTAGGAGAGCAGGCCGCTCCATCCTCGGCATCCCTGCAGGCTGCACAGCACTGCCTGGAAGTGCACTATTTTCAAAGCGGCTGCAAAAAATTGGCCATCTGAAATGTTTCCCACTTCTGGCATGGAGTCACATGGGGCAGGGACAGAGAAGACCTCTCTCCTTCCCCAACATCTCTGGAGATTCCAGAAGATCTACAGCAGAATTCCCCAACCTTCCTGGCTTTGTGGACTGGTTGGGGGGGATGGTTCCACATGAATGGCCAGCAAATTGAGTGTGTGTATGTGTACGTGCTTGGTTGCTGCTGACGCACAGGATACATGCATGTGTGTGCGCACGCTCACCTACCGCTTCCACAGCCCGATTCCGAACAGCTCATGGCCCAGTAGTGGCCCGTAGCCCAGGGATTGGGGACCCCTGATCTACAGTAAAAGTTGAGTGATGAGAGTGCTCAGCCAGTGATTCTGGGTGGCATACCACATAAACGCACCAGGAATCAAAAGAGAAAAGAAGCAACAGCCAATATATAAACAGAAAATCTGGAATCTGAAATCCAGATGGTGGATGGGTTGGCTAAACCCCGTAGCCACTGAGTCTTCTTTGGCCGGAACCCAAACCTGCTCCAGATCCCCAAGTCCTTCAGACGGTGGGAAGGAATCTGGATAGCATCATTACGTCAGCTGGATAGGGATGTAAAATCTAGGTAGTCCCGGCAAAATAATTCACTTATTTAGTCCTCCCGCTGCCCATGTTGCTTGTGAATGAGAAGAGGATGGGTTGGAGATCAGTTGAAGAGTCCCCTAAATTCTCCACGTCTCCCTCCAGGTAGCCGACAGGTCAGTCAAGAGCCTTCGGTGTCTGTGTTGTCGCTTCCTGAGGAATGTTCCCAGTAAGCTTCGTGATAGCGGCTCTCCTGCACCCTTCGTAGAGCTCTCTTTCTGCAAGGAGATTCCACATTGGTTTAGAGCAGGGGTCGGCAACCTTAAGCATTCAAAGAGCCACAAAAGTCCTAACCGGAAGCCCTCCATTCAATTCTGGAGCCGACCGGAAGTCCAGTTCCCCCACCATAGAGACTCCTAGCACGGCATCCTTTTTCCTCTACCTGTCCTAACTGAAAGCCCTTTCAATTGTGGAGCTGACCGGAAAACCTGTTCCTAACCATAGAGTCTCTTCCTGGTTCGCCATGATTCCCACCCCCCCAAACCAGAAGCTCCTCTCAAAATTGTGGTGCCAACCAGCAATAGGGAGCCGCAGCAGAAGGATGAAAGAGCCACATGCGGCTCCAGAGCCATGGGTTGCTGACCCCTGGTTTGGAGAAAGAAACATAAATGCTGCTTCCGTCAGGCTAAAAACATATAGATGACCTCTGGCAACTCTTGCCAGTTTGTGGTGTTCACCTGGCCTTGAAAGGGCAGAAGGCTGAGCCTGGGAGTTCAGCTTCTCCAGTGACTGGCTCTTGAAATGATGCTCAGCCTTTCCTTCTCGTGCCAACCATCATGGCTGTGCCCACCCCTCTCCTGTCCTCAAAGGACCATGGATGTTTGCAGACCCCGGCTGCAGGCAGGAGAGGCGTCTTTGTCTCTTGCAATCTGCCCTCACGGCTCAAAACTCAGCAAGCTTTTGAAGGCAGGAAAAAATCTCTACGACTTGCAAAACTGCCATGGTTTCTCTCAGGAGCAACAAACAATATGCTGGTTTGGGGAAAAAAAATTCTTTTGTCTTAAGAATAACTGATGGGACTAACAGGTGCTCTGCCTCTCCGATGGCACCCTTAACTAACCTTGCAATCCCTAACCCTTGGCAGGGTCTTCACTCTGACATGATGCCCTCCAGGGATGGGGTCTATTTACTTTTACTACCGGTTCGCAACGGAGCCACGTGCATGCTCTTCTGCGCATTCGCAGAAGCGTTCTGATGACGTCGGGGTCGGTGGACGGAGCCTCCCACCGGTTTTATTTATTTATTTATTATTTAAAGTTCTATACCGCCCTTCTCCTTTCGGACTCAGGGCGGTGAACAGCCAAAATAAAAACATTTATACATAAAGTTACAGTTAAAAATAGATTTAAAATAATTAAATAAATTTGGCCCATAATTTAAAACTTATCAATTTAAAATCCGTATCAAATTTTAAAACCAACCATAAAATCAAGACAGACCGGCTAACTGAAAAAAATAAGTTTTTAGGGCCCAACGAAAAGTCCGGAGGTCGGTTCTATAGGACCGGAGGCAATCCACCACTGATGCCCTCCCCTCAGGGATGTGTGAAGGCTGATCCAGGACGACTCTTTCCCCAGGAAGGCAAAGCCCTTCTGACTCTGGACACACAGAAACAACAGACCAAGTACTTCCCCTTTGCCTGTACTACAGAAACCTTCGTACGAGACTCATCTCACCATTACTTTATAAATAGCCAAGGCTCCCAGGACAATGGAGTGGTGCAGTGGCCTAGAGACGAAGCTGTTGTCTCGCAATCGGCTGTGAGTTCGATCCTAGATAGAGGCAGATATTTCTCTCTCTGGGCACAATGAGAATATATCAGCTGCGAACTCCGCATTGGCGACAGGAAGGGCATCCGGCCAGTAAACACTCAGCTCCATTCAGTTGGTCAGACTCCAGCCCATTGCAAGGGATTATGGGGTCATTAAAGGACAAACAACAACAAGCTAGGACAATTCCACCCTTCCCTGGAGTTTGCAGGGGCTAATCCTGCTACAACATGTTATGTCCCAGGTTCTGTGCAGCAGCTTAAATTCCACCAGGTGATAACAGTGGCATCACCAGATCTTAAAGAGCCTCGGTTCCATGATTAAAAAATGATTTCTACTGTGATAGATTTTGTCTGTCATATTCCAGATTGCTAATTTTCTGATTAGTATTACTAACGTTAGTATAAAGAAGCTACTAATTTACTACAGGTAGTCCTCAACTTACGACCATAATTGAGCCCCAAATTTTTGTTGCTAAGTGAAACATTTGCTAAGTGAATTTTGCTCCATTTTATGAGCTTTCTGGCCTCCGTTGTTAAGTGAATCAGCTGTTACGTTAGTATCACAGCGGTTAAGTTACATGATTCTGGGACACCGCAAGGGTCATAAATACGAGTCAGTTGCCAAGCGCCTGAGTTTTGATCACATGACCATGGGGATGCTGCAATGGTCAGTAAGTGTGAAAAACATTTGTAAGTCACTTTTTGTAGTGTCATCATAATTTTGAGCGGTCACTAAATGGACCTTTGGAAGTCGAGAACTACCTGTAATTACTTGTATCCATAATAAATATTTGATTTGATTTGAATAAGTGATGGGGAAGGGCTTTTTTCTGCACCAGGGATTCAGTGCCGAGGGAGATTTACCTTCGATAATGCTCAAAACTGTCCTTCATTCGCCGATGCCCTTTCTCTGGCACGTCTCCATCCGCTGGGCTCCTTCCTGGGGGAAGAGAGTAGAAATGAGGCTCTGAGTAGTAAGAAGTTACAGAATTAGGAAGCTCTCAGCAACTCAAGAGAAGGTGAAGACTGCAGGACCTTTCAGGGTGGAAAGGATGCTCAAGGTTTGACTCTGTATTGTGAATTTGGAATTTCTGCAAATAAGGGAGTGGTAGGGGATGATAATCAAGTCTGAAAACTGGCCACCAAAATACACTTAAGGGGGCTGCAAATACCTCCCCTTGCGTACAAGTCTAGTTCAAAAGGGTTGGAGCAGTGGTGAAATCCAAATTTTTTTACTACTGGTTATGTGGGCGTGGCCTGGTGGGCGTGGTGTGGATTGATGGGCGTGGCAGGGGAAGGATACTGCAAAATCCCCATTCCCTCCCCACTCCTGGGGGAAGGATATTGCAAAATCTCCATTCCCATCCCACTCTGGGGCCAGCCGGAGATGGTATTTGCCGGTTCTCCAAACTACTCAAAATTTCTGCTACCGGTTCTCCAGAACCTGTCAGAACCTGCTGGATTTCACCCTTGGGTTGGAGAGAGAACCGATACATGAGACCAGACAAAACGGTCTTGTGGGATAAAGGAAGTCGGAATGTGCTCCAAGTGTCTGAATGGGCAGTTGGCCTATTTCTGGGCATGGATCTAGCTGGGTTCTGAAATAGGGCTAAATTTGTGCCCCAAACAAGCTTGGCTGACAATTCACTGGTGTAGAGGAGGGACGGGGGTGGTAGATCATGGTAACCTTTCCTGATCCATTGGTAGAACTTCCAGGATCAAAATCCTCCTTGTGGTTGAATTGCAGAGCAGGAGAAAAAGAAAAGAAAAGAAAAGAAAGAGAGAGAGAGAGAGAGAGAAGAATAGCTAATCACAGTTGAACATACTTGGCTTGGTGCCTTTCCTATCTTCGTCTGGATTTCCCTGGGGAGTCAGCTACGAGCAAGAAAGGGGGAGAAGGGTGCAAAATGAGAATAAATTCTATTTTTGAAGGAATATTATTTTCCTTTTTTGGTTTACGAAATGCAAAAAGTGATGTTTCCTGTAATAATTTTGAAATAAACCTGCATTTAGAACTGCAGAAAAAACAACTACTAGCAACCTGCCTTCCATGGTGGACCTGTCTACTGCACGAGTCGAAAAGAGGGCTGTGAAAATAACTACAGACCCCTCACATCCTGGACATAAACTGTTTCAACTCCTACCCTCAAAATGACGTTATAGAGCACTGCACACCAGAACAACTAGACACAAGGACATTTTTTTCCCAAACACCATCACTCTGCTAAACAAATAATTCCCTCAACACTGTCAAACTAGTTACTAAGTCTGCACTACTATTAATCTTCTCATTGTTCCTATCACCCATCTCCTCCCACTTATGACTGTATGACTGTAACTTTGTTGCTTGTATCCTTACAATTTATATTAATATTGTTTCCTAGTATGATTTGATTGCTTATTCGTACCCTATGACTATCATTAAGTGTTGTACTTTATGATTCTTGATTAATGTATCTTCTCTTTGTATGTACACTGAGAGCATATGCACCAAAGACAAATTCCTTGTGTGTCCAATCACACTTGGCCATAAAGAATTCTATTTTAAGGTGCTATCAAGGCACAGAACTAAACTTTAAAACGAAATCCATCCTACGAATGCAGAAGAGATAGAAATTTTATGTCTCATCATTTCAAAAATATAGCAAATTCCTGATGTACAGTAACTCAACATTGCTTGGTATTTTTTTTTTAATGTTTTGATTGCAATGCAATGGGTTGGTCGTTCTTAAACTTGGAGCAAGCAGAAATCCAGCCTTTTTGCTTAATGTATGAGTTGGTGTATGTAAACCCACAAAAGGTGAAGTTAGTAAACAGCGGTAGTGTGCTGTGTGAATGCAGTCTCTGCAACATAAGCAACTAGGGATCAGACCATTTCCAGATTCTCCTTCTTTCTCCCATGTGACCCCCAGTCTGTGGCTGTGAGAATCTGCAGCGCTGCCCAAATGGGGCAGGAGGAATAGTAAAAATAGGGAAGCAGATACTCATAACTCACCTCTTGAGAGCTGCGGGATGAGTTTTCTTCAAGATCTGAAGCCTGGAACAACAAGAAGTTAATTGGCAAGATGTTAAAAACAGTTCATTAAGGTTTCTTATAATACTACGTATTTATTATTCCTGCATGCTACCCAGAAACCTTTCCACAACAGAAACCAGCAAGGGATACGTCATCTCTTGGATACCATCCCTCCCACTGTTGTAACTGGCCATGAATGAACATTCATATGAATAGAAATAACACTTATATACTGCTTCCCAGTGCTCTACATCCCTCTCTAAGCAGTTTACAGAGTCAGCCTCTGGGTCCTCATTTTACCCACCTCAGAAGGATGGAAAGGCTAAGTCAACCTTGAGCCGGTCAGGATCGAACTGCTGGCAGTCGGCAGTGTTAGCTTGCAATACTACATTCTAACCACTGCGCCACTACGGCTCCTAATGCAACATCCAATCAGCTACAGCAATAGCCATAGCCCTTAGACTTATATCCCACTTCACAGAGCTTTACAGCCCTTTCTAAGCGGTTTACAGAGTCAGCCTCTTGTCCCCAACAATCTGGGTCCCCATTTTACCCACCATGGAAAGATGGAAGGCTGAGTCAACCTTGAGCCAGTCAGGATCGAACTGCTGGCAGTGGGCAGAGTTTGCCTGCAATACTACATTTTAACCACTGTGCCACACCGGCTCCTTTCCCGATGGCACTTTTCCCGACAACCTACCATGGCGGAGGGATCGCGACACAGCCGTTTCAGCTGGGTTTCGGCACTCAGCAGCCGTCCCTCTTTCTGGAAGAGCTGGAGCTGAAGTTCGTCACAACGTTCCCCGAGTTCCCGGATCTGCTTCCGGTAGCTGTCTTTCTCTCTCAGGCCTTGGGAGTATTGCTTGTGGCATTCCTCCTGGGTCAGAAGAGCCTGCAGTCATCCCGTCAGGGAGTAGGGAAAGAGAGTTGCCAGAAAAGCCCACCAACCGGGCAGACTGAGCCAGCCAGCACAGAGGCAAGGATCCCCAGTCCTGGCTGGGCTCACGCAGCACACTGAACCCCGAATGCGAGCTGATGGAACACAGCTGCGGTGCTCATGTAACACGTCACACCCAAATAATGTGTTCCCCACATCTGACACGGAATGCTTCTCACCGGATGCTGAATTACAAAGCACGCAAACCCATTTTAGCTCGGCTTGTGTGTTGGGCCACCTCAGGTCCCATCGGTCGAGGTGCCATCCTTGGGATCTAAGTGCCCCCTAGGTAATTCCCAAAGCATGTTTCCATTTCCACGGCATTGTTCTGGGGCAAGGTCTTCCCTTTGACACAGGGGTGTCAAACTCGAGGCCCGGGGGACCGGATTTGGCCCGCAAGGTGCTTAGATCTGGCCCGCAGGGGTGACCCTGGAAACAGCAAAGGAAAGGCCCACCATGCCTCTGCCAGCAAAAACGGAGCTCGGGATGGCCATGTGTGGACCTCACGAGCTCTGTTTCTGCTGGCAGAGGGTTGCAGGAGGCCGCTGCAGCTGAAAACGGAGCTTGGGAGCCCGTTTTCACTGGCAGAGCACTCGGGCCACCACAGGCGCCCCCCAACATGAGTGACGTCCAGCTGGCCATGCCCAACCTGGCCACGCCCCCAGCCCACCCCCCCGCCATGAGGTCAAACACAGCCCTGATGCAGCCCTCAATGAAATCAAGTTTGACAGCCGTGCCATAGCAGAATCAATTGACTATCCTTGCTCTGCGGGGTTCCTCAATTTCCTCACCTCCAAGCTTGTGGGCTAGTACTGTGTCATCCCCACTTGGAATAATAGCCACAGGGCATCTGCAGTCCACACGTGGGTTGAGCTTCTTCTCCCAGAATGATGTAGAAGTAACTTTTCCATAGAGCCCTATAGCTTCCTTCTGCTTTGAAACTGCAGTATCAAAATCAGCCACCAGTGGGCAGCATTGACAAATCCTTTCCCAAGTACTGGTGCTCTGCAGTTTCAGTACCTACCCTCAGTCAACAGAGGGCAGAATTTTCCAATGTATCGCAGCATTTCCCCGATGTGCATCTCAATTCCCAGAATTCTCAACAATGGCCACACACTCAGGCTGGGGAATTCTGGGTAGTGAAGATCACACGTTGAGACATTGTAAGGCTGACAAACACGGACTGATCCCTTCCTATTAAAAAGCTGAAACTATGCTATTCTTCCATAGTTATTTATTTCTAATAAGATTCACTGATTTTTAGGAGCCTTGTTAGGTCTTCTTGGGGAGAGGGGTTGGACTAGATGACCTACAAGGTCCCTTCCAACTCTGTTAGTCTATAAGAGAAGAAAACTGAGGGTGATACATTCTGGGAGTTGAAATCCAGTCCATCAGGGGGCACCAGGTTGGGGAAAGACAGGGTGATCCTTACCTGATCTCTTTCAGCAGCTACCTCTTCCAGCTGTTTTAAAATAGCCTTGATACGATTTTGGTAAATTTGATTATCATTTTGCAAGGAAGTGCATCTCAGTTCCAGGAGCTCCTTTTCTCCTACAAGCTGGCAAAACAATACAATACAAGTCAGTGGAAGAATCTCTGGTTATTGTCTCAGGCAGAGCAGAGTTTCCTTAGCTAGATTTTGAGTGAGAAGGGGAATGGACATATTCACCTAAATCATCAACATCTGCTTTTAATGACCACATAATCCCTTGCGGGGTAGAGTCTGGGCAACTGAATGAAGCTAACTGATGCCCTTCCTGTTGCCAATGCGGAGTTTTGTTCAGCAGCTATAATCTCATTGTGCCCATAGAGAGAAATATCTGCCTCTACCTAGGATCAAACTCACAGTTTCCTGATTGTGAGGCAAGAGCTCCACCTTTAGGCCACTGCATCATTCCCGTATTCACCTAAGTGGTCCTTTTAAAAACCTTTCAGAAAAGAAACAAGAATGATTCTGCTCGAAACATCAACCAGGTAGCTTCAAATTCAAAGCAAGGCTCTGAGCTGCCTCTATCCAAACTCTGAAAGTTGGAGAAATCTTGGAGTCCAGGTGAATCCTTCCCAATGGCCTTCAGGACTGACCATCTGCCTTGGCCATTTCAATCTCGAGTAGAATACAACCTTGTGAGGAGGGAGGAGATACTGAAATGGTGTCAGGGGTTTGAGTAAAAAAGTAGAAAGGGCTCATTTCTGCCCCCCCCCAAAAAAAGTCTCTGTTAGGATATGGTTTGAGCCTAACAGGTTGTCCAGGCAATATATGTGTTCTGTGACTTTAACATGAATATGTATTGTGTGACTTTAAAGTTTTACTGCTGATTCATTGTAATGCTGAGTCATGCTGTAATTAGATAATCACTAGTTGTAAATGTATTTAAGAAAGGTACTGTAACGTATTCAGTTGATGATATGCTACCATTGTGTGTGGAGTTGCTACCATTGTGTGTGGAGTTGCTACCATTGTGCTATCATCGGTGGATGGATCTGCTACCATCGTGGTTTGTTACCAGAGTGAACTTGTTATTCTAACCAACTACTGTTTGTATGGTAAGATTATTTTTGTATCACTGGACTGATTTAACTGGCAAAGACTTGGATTGTTTAAAGACTATGAGATTGTTTTGTCTCTATAAAGTAAACTTTTGATAAACCAGTTTGCACATCTCTTATTCATTGCTCTCAGCAACGTTTCTCTGTGTTCTACACTCTGCTGGTTAGTAACACAACAATATCCTTAACAGTCTCTACATATTCTGGGGAAAATATGGGGAGAAAAACTGCTTTTAATAAACAAGAAAGGAGCTGCCCTTGTCAGGATCACAAAACACTTCCTTGGACTCGTTTTTAAACCAGGTTTAAAGCAGAAAAGGTTGCCGAGAAAATTACAGGGACTTGAACTTTTAGTTTCCAGTGATTTGAGAGTCAAAAAATCATGTAAATTAAATGCCACAGAAGGGTAGAACGTAGTTTAGCCATCGTGGTTCATATAGCCCTGAAAGCTAAGATAAGCAACCCATGATAGTATTTTGATGAGATGTGCAACCTGGAGAGTTGGGTCTTAATATTGTGGAAGAAAAATGTGGTGGTAGGTTGCTGATGAGAGGATTCATTCATTCAGATTAACAGAGTTGGAAGGGATCTTGTAGGTCATCTAGTCCAACCCCACAACCAACCATTTCTGACAGATGCCAGCCCAGTCTCTTCTTGAAGGCTTCCAGTGATGAAGCTCCCACAACTTCCGAAGGCAACTTCTTTTCCATTGGTTGATTGCTCTCACTGTCAGGAAATTTCTCATTTCTAGGTTGAATCTCTCTTTGGTCAGTTTCCATCCATTATTCCTTGTCTGGACTTCTGATGCCTTGGATAGTACTTTAATCCCTTCTTCTCTGTGGCAGCCCCTCAAATATTGGAAGGAGGGGGATCTTGGTTCCATTTTCAGGATCCCCAGGTCAGACGAAAGAAAGAAAGAAAGAAAGAAAGAAAGAAAGAAAGAAAGAAAGAAAGAAAGAAAGAAAGAAAGAAAGAAGAGAAAGAAAAAGGAAGAAAGAGAGAGAGAAAGAAAGAGAAAGAAAAAGGAAAGGAAAGAAACAAAGAGAGAAAGAAAAAGAAATAGAAACAAAGAAAGAAAAAGAAATGAAAGAAGGAAAGAGAGAGAGAAAGAAAGAGAGAGAGAAAGAGGGAAAGAAAAAGAAAGAAGAGAAAGAAGGAAAGAGCGAAAGAAAGAAAAGTCTTCTATAAGTCTCTCTCACCCTTAGGAGGAGGAAGACGAGCAAAACCACTTCTGAAAAAGTTGTCAAGAAAACTTCAGGGACTTGTGCATTTAATCTCCAGTTATTTGAGACGGTAAATCAGCTGTCTTTCTCATGGAAACAAAAGGTGCACTGGGAGGTTTAATTAATGCAGATTAAATACAAATATTCATCAGTGCCATGGAAACCATTATCCCCATGTTGGTGGTCACTCTTCTCTCCTTGGACAGCATTTGGGGAGACACTAGAGCTTCGCCTGGCCTTTGTGTCCACTTGCGGGAACGACGTCCAGTCCGATCGGGAAAGGATGGACATAGGTGAAGCCAGGCTCAATTCTAAATCTGATTCGCTTTCATTGACAAGGTCAAGTAATCCAGTAAAACACAGGGATTCGGCTCTTCCCCTTGGATTCCATCTTTAACCTTCCACACATCGATTCAGAATTGCAGTACTAGAGAATGAAGAATTCCTTCATTCCTTCCAGATTAAGAACTGCAGTTGGAGGAATCTCCTGGAGGGAAGTGGAGGCATTTGCAGAGTTCTTGTCATGGCCCTGTCAGAGCCTGGGTCTGAGGAGGAGGATGAGACAGAGCCGGGGATGATGGAGGAGGATCGTGTAAGGGGGATCCCCCCCATCCCTTGCACCCCCCTAGCACGATTCTCCTCCGTGGGCTCCGGCTCTGTTTCGTCGTCCTCTTCGGACCCAGGCTCCGATGAGGCCATGACAGTTCTCAAGGGCTTCTCGGGGCTCCTGGTGAAGTCTCCATGCTCTTCCTGTTGCCTCCAGTTGTCCCCCTTGAGACTCTTCCTGCCTCCAGCAATCTCCCCCATACCCTTTCCGAAGCGATTGGTGTCCCACCAAGACATAATGTTGTGGCTTTGTAGGCCTGACCGCTTACTTTATCCCGCCCGTCTTCGGCTCTCTGGAGCGCTTGGCGTAAATCGCAGGTGGTGTTCACCAGCTCCTGCTGCTCCTTCAGCACCCGCCTCCACTCAGCCTCAAGAGCCTGGAGGGAGACCCCGTCCTTCTCGGAGCTGCCGTTCTTGGTGACCTAGAAGAGAGGAAAGGCACAAAATAGGCACCCCTTCACATTTCCCTCCCCAGCCTTTGTGAGCCGCGGTGGCCCAGTGGTCAGAGTGCACTACTGCAGCTATTTCTGTTGACCGCCGGCTGATTGCAATTTGGCAGTTCAAATCTCACCAGGCTCAAGGTTGACTCAGCCTTCCATCCTTCCGAGGTCAGTAAAATGAGGATCCAGATTGTTGGGGACAAGAGGCTGAGTCTTAGAGAGGGCTGTAAAGCACTGTGAAGCAGTATATAAGTCTAAGTGCTCTCTCTCTCTCTTTCTCTCTCCCTCCCTCCCTCTCTCTCTCCCTCCCTCTCTCTCTCCCTCCCTCCCTCCCTCCCTCCCTCCTGCCCTCCCTCCCTCCTGCCCTCCCTCTCCCTGTGGTGGTGCAGTGCTTAGAATGTAGTATTGCAGGCTAATTCTGCCCACTCCCAGGAGTTCAATCCTGACAGGCTCTATATATCTATACATCTATACATCTATATATCATCTATACCTATACCTATATCTATATATCTATCCAAGAGCCACGGTGGTGCAGTGTTTAGAATGCAGTATTGCAGGCTAACTCTGCCCACTGCCAGCTGTTCGATCCTAACCTGTTCTATATCTATATTTATATCTAGCTCTAAATCCATATCCATATCTATATCTATCCAAGAGCCACGGTGGTGCAGTGTTTAGAATGCAGTATTGCAGGCTAACTCTGCCCACTGCCAGCTGTTCGATCCTGACCGGCTCAAGATTGATTCAATCTTCCATCCTTCCGAGATGGGTACAATGAGGACCCAGATTGTTGGGGGCCAGAGGCTGACTCTGTAAACCGCTTAGAGAGGGCTGTAAAGCACTGTGAAATGGTACATGTATCTAAGTCTAAGTACTATTGCTAAGTGCTATTGCTATAAACAGCCAGACTATTTGCAGAGATCCCTTTCAGCGAATCCTTCCTTTTTGCAAAGCTGTCAAACTTAAATTCAAGAATTTAAGACTTTCTCGTAGAGTTCCCATCAAAATTTGCATCCCATCAAAACCTTTTATCTGCAATTTTGTTCAAGGGGCCGCAGATATTTGCGGACCCTCTTCCCACCCCGTTCTGCCAGACGTTCCCCCTTCCTGAACCAGAAGGGACCTGCAGGGTGCTCTCCAGCTCCTTGTTCTTGGCCAACAGCAGGTCCTTCTCCCGCTGGATTTCCCACACCGCCTCGTGGCTAGGCCGCTGTTCCATGGCTTCCTTCAGGTTTAGCGTGTGCTTCCGTTCCAGGCTGCAGTGATCTTCAGCCTTGATCAGGCTGTGCCGCAGGCAGTCGATCTTGGGGGGGCAGGAAAGGAAGGACAGATCATTGGAGGGGGGAGATAAATTCCTGCGTGTGGCCTCCTTTTTTAAAAATCAGTTTATTTACAGTAGTGGCCAAAATTATGGAAACCGTTTGGGGAAAAGTGTATTTTCTAAAACTAGCTAATAATGCCACTTTTTTTGGAGGAGTACCATAAAATTATATATCAATGGAAAGATAATTTAACCAACAACGTAATGCAATAATTTTTATGATGGATTTGCTATTAGAATAGCAGTTACAGTATATTTTAGTATGAATGACGGCCTTACAGCGTCTTCCCATGGAGTGAACCAAGTCTTTTAGTTCTGCAGCTGTTATAATGTGAAACCAAGATTGAAGGATGGCTTCTATTAACATGCAGGCATGCACCTCCCACCGGGCAGCTGGTTTTTGGGATGTGCAGGGGGCGCATGCAGGAGACAGGTGTGCATTCGTGGAGGGTTGCAGGTGCATGTGCAGGGGATGAAGGGAGCACGGGGGTGCCCCCCCATGCCCCATTTTTGGTCCCAGGAGGCTGCAGAGAGGCCTACAAGGTCCAAAACGGGGCACTGGGAGGTGCGGTGTGTCCCTCCCCCATGCCCCATTTTTGTTCCCAGGAGGCTGCAGGCCTGCTAGGCCCAAAATGGGGCCTGGTGGGAGAAACAGGACAAGAAACAATGGATGGAAACTAACCAAGAAGAGAAGTAACCTGGAATGAAGGAGAAACTTCCTAACAGGGAGAATAATTAACCTGTGGAACAGCTTCCCTCCTTAAATTGTAGGTGCTTCATCACTGGAGGTTTGTTGTGACCCCGACTCCTGTCCTCACAGAGGAAGAGGACTCAGAAGGTGATGGGGAGGAACTGACAGGGCCTCCCTCTCCAGGACCCTCCTTTCTGGCAATGCCTCAGTTTCCATCCTTCTCACCTGGACTACTGTAACGCTCTCTACATGGGGCTCCCCTTGAGGAGCACCGGGAGGCTCCAACTGGTCCAGAATGCGGCCGCACGGGTGATTACGGGAGCGACATGGCGCTCCCATATAACACCTCTCCTGCGCCAGCTGCACTGGCTCCCGGTGTTCTTGCGGGTGCGCTTCAAGGTGTTGGTTCTCACCTTTAAAGCGCTCCATGGCTTAGGGCCAGGGTATTTACGAGACCGCCTGCTGCTACCGATAACCTCCCACCAGCCAATACGCTCTCACAGAGAGGGCCTCCTCAGGGTGCTGTCCGTCAAGCAATGTCGGTTGGCGGCCCCCAGGGGGAGAGCCTTCTCTGTGGGAGCACCCGCCCTCTGGAACGAGCTACCTCCCGGAATACGACTAATCCTGGATCTCTGCACTTTCCGTAAGGCCCTGAAGACATTTTTATTTCAGCAAGTCAGCCTGGCCTGAATAGGTTTTATGGGTTAATTTTTTAATTGTATAGCTTGGGGTTTTAAATTTGGAGGCTGATTAATTTAATTTATTTTTAGTTATCTTAACTTTTATATTGTATGTTATTTTAATTTTCAGCTGTTCACCGCCCTGAGTCCCTTCGGGGAGAAGGGCAGTATATAAATTTAATTAATAATAATAATAATAATAATAATAATAATAATAATAATAATAATAATAATGTGCCAGAAGGAAGGCATATCGGAGCACCAATTGATACGGAGCGAGGATGATGAATCCTGCCTTGATCCCAGGCAGCATCGGAGGGAGAAGCGTGTGCAGCAACGGAAGAAGTACGGGAGGGCCAGAGATTGAGCTGAGTCACAGAGCCACGCCCCACCAGGAATAACACTGGGTGGGATTGCTCTTCGGGCTTTGTGACAGACAAAGTTAAACCCTGAAAGTCACATCGTGATCTCTGAAATTCGGCTTGGATATATTTTGGACTGAACATTGACTAAACTCTTGTCTCGTGGATAATTTGTTGCTCCTGGAATGGACAGAAGACCTATTCTGCTTTATGGGAGTGAAAATGGTCTTGGCAGGCAGGCATTCGGCAGTTTGGCAATTCTTGGTCTGCCAAGAATTCTAATCTGTTTACCTAATAAAATATTGGCAGGCGTGCTTGGTATGACGTTTGCCTGTGTGAGAAAGGGGGACAGAACATCATCCATTGTTTCTTTTCCTGCCCTCTGGTGCTTTGGAAAATAATTTGACCCCCCTCTTCTTTGTGGCTGCCCCTCAAATACTGGAATGCTGCTATCATCCAGTTGGCTGCGGTAAGTTGGCCATGTCGCTTGGGTTGTGGGGAGTTGGCCGCGGTGATTTGTCATAGACAACCCCCCCCCCAATAGAGGGTAAACCACAAAGCACATCCTGACATGAAAATAACCAAACTCATAGAAATGTGGGGCCAGGTTTTAAATCGGCCTGGCTAAATGGGTAGTATAAACACAGCTCATGCAGAGGTGGGTTGCAGCAGGTTCTGACCAGTTCTGGAGAACCGGTAGTGGAGATTTTGAGTAATTTGGAGAACCGGTAAATACCACCTCTGACTGGCCCCGCCCCCATCTATTCTCTGCCTCCCAAGTCCCAGCTGATCGGGAGGAAATGGGGATTTTGCAGTAACCTTCCTCTGGATTGGGGAGGGAATGGAGATTTTACAGTATCCTTCTCCTGCCACGCCCACCAAGCCACACCCACAGAACTAGTAGTAAAAAAAATTGAATCCCACCACTGAGCTCATGGTATGTATACCAACTCATGGCAGAGTTGGTATCGGAATTCAGGTATTCCCAGATTAAGTTCACATCAATTCTAACACCCCATCCCTGGCCTGTTCTGTTTCTCCTTGCCCAAGGGAAGCAAGGAGTGGCAACAAAGCATCCTACCTCCAGCTGTAGGTCCCGGTTCTTCATCAGGGCCACGTTCTTCTCCTCACTCTGCTTGGCGTACTTCATGGCCAGCTTGTAGTTCTCCTCTCGGCATAGCATCAGTTCCTTGCTGAGGGAGTCCCTCTCCTCCTTCACCTTGTGCGCCCGCTCCTGGTACTTGCGCAGGACACTGTCCCTCACCCTCATCTCCTTGATGGTGTCCTCCTTGGTACTGAGGGCCACATTCAGGTCCTGGACCTTCTGCCTCTCTTCTCGGACAGCCGCCTGCAGCTTTGAGACCTCGCTCATCAGCACTTCCATCAGGCCGGACTCTCCTGCTGTGTCTGCAGAGTAGAGGAACCCTGGTGGGTGAGAGCAAAGCGGGGACCCAAAGAGCACGACAGAGGTAGACCAAGGTGTTCCCCAAGTTTCATTACTTTGCCAGATGCCTCCCATTGCTGAAATCTTGACTGTCAAGCTTCAAAAGACATTTTTGCTATTGCAACTATTATCACTTCTCAGCTTGCCAATGAACGATGGGGGGGATGGGGGAGGGGAGAGGGAAAGGGTACATAGAAAGTAAGAAAGTTTCAGGCATCAAGATGGGAACCAAGGACATTCAGCAGGCATTTGCCAGAACTTTACCAGACATTCCCATAACAATATCAAGAAACTCCATTGGATAATGTGAGGTGGTGGGGAGCGAAAGGGTACATAGAATGTAAGAAAGTTCCAGGCATCAAGGTAGGAACCAAGGACACTTCAGCAGGTGTTTGCCAGAACTTTACCAGACATTCCCATAACAATACCAAGAAACTCAATTGGACAATATGAGGTGGGGAGGAGCGAAAGGTGTTGTGACTCCAACTCCCGAGCCTGTCCTCATGGAGGAAGAGGACTCAGAAGGTGAGGGGAAGGAACTGACAAGGCCTCCCTCTCCAGGACCTTCCTCTCTGGCAATGCCTCAGGTTCCATCCGAAGGCCAGGAGAAACAGCCTGGGATGTGCCAGGAGGAAGGCATTTCGGAGCACCCACTGATAGAGAGTGATACTGATGAATCCTGGCTTGATCCCAGGCAGCGTCGGAGGGAGAAGCGTGCGCAGCAAAGGAAGAGGCGTGGGAGGACCATGGATTGAGCTGAGTCACTGAGCCACGCCCCACAAGGGATAAAAGGGGGCATGATTGCTCGGCAGGCTTTGTGACGGACAAACTTTTAAACTCTAAAGAGTCACATCGTGAATCCTGCACTTCGGCTCAGATATATTTTGGACTAAACTCTTGTGGATAATTTGTCGCTCTGGAAACGGACTGCAGATAAGGCCTCTCCTGCTTTTTGGGAGTACTAATTGGATTTGGCAGGCGTTTTACAAGTAGCTGCCAGAACTCTCGTCTGCCAGAAATTCTGGTCTGTTTAGTCAATACATTATTGGCAGGTGTGTTGGATATTGCATTTGTCTGTGTGAGGACGGACAACAGAACGAAAGGGTACATAGAATGTAAGAAAGTTCCAGGCATCAAGGTAGGAACCAAGGACACTTCAGCAGGTGTTTCCCAGAACTTTACCAGACGTTCCCATAGCAATACCAAGAAACTCCATTGGACAATATGAGGTGGGGGAGGAGGTAAAGAGTACATAGAAAGTAAGAAATTTTCAAGCATCATGATGGGAACCAAGGACACTTCAGCAGGTGTTTGCCAGAACTTTACCAGACATTCCCATAACAATACCAAGAAACTCTATTGGACAATGTGAGGTGGGGAGGAGCGAAAGGGTACATTAGAATGTAAGAAAGTTCCAGGCATCAAGGTAGGAACCAAGGACTTGCTTAAAGCATTGTAAGCCGCCCTGAGTCTCCGGAGAAGGGCGGCATATAAATCAAATTAAAAAAAAAAAAAAAGGACACTTCAGCAGGTGTTTGCCAGAACTTTACCAGACGTCCCATAACAATACCAAGAAACTCCATTGGACAATGTGACTTGGTCTCATAGAGGGAGGGAGAACCTGAACTTGAATTACATGGGTCTGTGTGGGAATGAGTTAGATCTGGTTTTGCTTTCATTCTCTGCCAAAATATTGTACTCAATGTAGAGTACACTATTTGCATGAAGAGATTGGATCGTCTCGTCAGTGCTTGCTAGATTGGGTTCATCATTCAGAACCTTGACATTGACTTCAGTTGACCAAAGATGGAACTGTGATGTCAGCAGAAGACCTCAGAAGAGCTACCAGAACAAAGTATTACCTATTATCATGGAGAAGACCCGGGTGGGCTCGTTGCCTGTTATTTTCTTGTAGAGATGTGGGTAGTACAATTCCAGACTCTCCAGGAAAGCCACAAACCCCTTTTTGCCCGTCCTCTGGAGGAGATCTAGGAGCAGTCCTGAAAAAGATGGATAGAGCACAAACTGTTTAAAACCTCAATTTCTGGACTGGACAGATGGTTGAATTCAGTGGTCCAGCACAAAGTAATTTCTAATCTTTTGCCTCTCTTTAAATGCCTAAAGATAACAAAGACATTCCAGATGGGCTCTTCGAAGCCCAGTTATATATAAATAATAGTAACAGACTTGGAAGGGTCCTTGTAGGTCATCTAGATCAACCCCACCCACCCAACCAAGCAGGAGGCTTGATACGACACTCAATTCTCAAGAAACAGGTGCACCGATTTCTCCATAGCTTCCTGTCAGATAAATATGTTCATATGGAGCCTATGAGATACAAAGTGCAACTTTATCTTGGCTTAATTTCAGATTTCTACTAAAGTGTGAAATTTACCAAGTATTACTGATCTTTTTTGGGGGGGAAATCGGACTAGATGACTTACAATTTCCCTTCCAACTCTGTTATTCTTATTCTAAAAAAGATCCCCTAATTGCAGTTATGAATGATGAAATGCAAAATTCAAAACGATCAGAAGAAAGGAGGAGTCAAGAGTTTTGCAGCCACCAAAACCCTCAATTTTAGCCACAGGTGTTAACAGAGATAAGCGTCTGGCATTGAGGCCATCATTCTGAAGTTTATGATTTTAACACCATGCAGAAAATATAGTATTTTTCAGAGTATAAGATGTACTTTTCCCCCCTAAAAGAGGGTGAAAATTTGGGTGCGTCTTATACACCGAATGTAGCCCCACCCACCCACCGGCCCCCACCCTTTGGCCTCTGCCTCCCAGCAATTTGCCTCCTTGCAGCAAACAGCAAACAGCCCGTTTCAGCTTCCGCACAGCCTAATTAGCACAAGCAGCTGATTGTCGGTTGGATCGGCCTCCCAACCATCAGCTGTTTCAGGCTGCTGGGATTGCCATTGCCTATTGCTGCATTTTCGGCCTCTGCTGTTTGCTGTTTGCTGCAAGGAGGCAAATTGCTAGGAGGCAGAGGCAGATTTTTTTTTTTCTTGTTTTCCTCCCCAAAAAAGGTAGGTGCGTCTTATAGTCCGGAGCGTCTTATACCATATATAAAAATACGGTACTTTCTGATGTTGATGGTGAAGGGAAACAGTAATAAGGATATAATAAATATATCTTTGGCATTCTGGTGACTCAGGTATATTTTGGGACCTTACAATGGCTTGACTCATTTTAATATGCTCTGCTTTAGACAGTTTTATATATTCTTCAAAAAGATTCTAAGAGAAGAGTTGACTTTCTTCTTGTTGTAGAATCGCTACTGTTCTTGAGGAAGGCAGGAAGATGGCTTCCCAGATGGGCCAGAGGTTTCAGCCACGGGGATTGCAATGAAGCTCAATTTTAAGGAGGAGAATTTGGAAAAAGGATGAAAAGGAAAAGAGGCAGAAGACTTTCTGGTCCCTGTCAGGTTCTCCCCAGGAAGAAGGAAGGATGGAAGATCAGATAAGGTTGCCTCGCTCCTTTTGCTTCTGATTCTTACAAAAGGTGCCAGCTAAAACTCCCTCCTGGAAGCTTCTTGTTTGATATTTACGGAGATTCTCCGTCCTCCAGGTCATGGTTGTCCCAAAGGTGCTTTTTTCAGCATGCAACTGGACTTTCTGTTTTTTCTTTGAAGACGTTTCGCTTCTCATCCAAGAAGCTTCTTCAGCTCTGACTGGATGGTGGGGAATGGAAGGATTTATACTCCTTGCAGCTGGTCATTTGCATCCTTCTATTGTCCACCATCCTGTCAGAGTTGACGAAGCTTCTTGGATGAGAAGCAAAACGTCTTCAAAGAAAAAACAGAAAATCCAGTTGCCTTTTGAAAAAAGCATTTTTGGGACATTCTTGTTTGATATGTTGTGCAAACTCAGATTCCTTGCAAAGCCAGAAAATCGGCGGGTACCTGTTTTCCTTTTCCGGAGTACCAGGCTGGGATCATTCAGGACCTGCTCCTCGTCATCGTGGTTGATGACTCGGCACTGCCGGAGGTAAGGCGTTATTCTGAAAGGGTCGATCACCGAAATCAGCTTCACACGGAAGCTTTCCAGGTTGTTCCAACAAGTTTCACCATCCTCATCCTCCGGGTCCGACATGGTGGAGGCAGAAAAGATGAAGCTGGACTCAGGATCTTCTCAGAAAATGCAGGAGGGGGTTATCTCCAACTGGGAAGCAAATGGGACATTAGCAGAATAATAGCTTCTTCATGAACTTTCCTTCCTTCCTTCCTTCCTTCCCCTCCCTATCTCCCACCCAAGTTGTCTCTGACATCATTACATCTCTCTCTTTCTCTCTCTCCCTCCCTCCCTCTCTCTCTCTCCCCCCATGTCCACTTTCTATCCATCTGTGTTTGCAAATACGTGAATAAACTTCTTTGCTGCTTTCAAGTTATTGTCTCGGGTAGTTCCATATGCAAACGTGCACTGTTTATAACAATTCTATTCCACTATTTCAATCAATCAACTGGAATAGCGCTGGAAGGGACCATGAAGGTCTTCTAATCCAGCCCCCTGCTTAAAGAGGAGACCCTATACCCGTGATGCCAAACCTGTGGCTAATTCTGCCCACTGCCAGGAGTTCAATCTGTCCAGCGTGTGTTAGGACATCAGCTCTACATTCCTATGAATAACAGGATTTTGGTGTGCAATAATCTAATCTCTAGATTAGTGATGTCTAACCTTCTTGTTGTTGCGTGGCAAGAGCAAATCGTGTGCGACCCCCTGCATGCGCCCCGCCCGCTGCATGACTCCCATGCATGGACGCGTGACCCCTGTGCATGTACATGTGACACACACATATGTACACAACTCCCCTGTGGAGCTGGTCTGGGGTGATGGCTCGTGTGCCCACAGGAGAGGGCTCTGCGTTCCACCTGTGGCACACATGCCATAGATTCGCCATTACGGCTGTCAAGGATTTGCAAGCCATTGGCACATATGTCCTATAGACGCCAGTGGAGGCGGAGAGTGTCTCCACCCCTGTGTGGAAAGGAGGGGCTTACCCTGAGTATAAAACCCCTCCAACCTTTTCCACCTCGCTCTCTCTCCATCTCTCTCACTTTTCGTGTTTGTTCCTCATGAGACTTGATCTCTGTTGTACATAGGGTTTTTTTGTTTTGTTTTTTTGCTTTTAATTTATATGCCGCCCTTCTCCGGAGACTCAGGGTGGCTTACAATGCGTTAAGCAATAGCCTTCATACTTTTGTATATTTTATACAAAGTCAGCTTATTGCCCCCGCAAACTGGGTCCTCATTTCACCTACCTTAGAAAGGATGGAAGGCTGAGTCATCCTTGAGCCTTGGAGAGATTCGAACCAGCAGAAATTGCAGGCAGCGGTGATAATAACAGGGTGCATTAAACCACTGTACCATCAAGGTTTTGCATGTTGTGTTGTGTTGTGTTGTTGTGGTAAAACCAAAAAGAATTTTAAAAAAGAAAAAGAAAGAGACTGAGTGAATAAATTCACAGATTTTCTGGATAAACATTTAAACTGAACAGCGGGGACAGAGAATTAATTGATACAGAATATTTCTGTCCCCAGCAATCTAAAATTAAAAGGGTTATCAGTGCATGTAACATAGATGTTTGTATGGGTAAGATTATCAACCTTGCTGTCAAGCAAAACCAAGCACTTAATAGTTTTGTTTTGTTTTTTTAATTTGATTTATATGCCGCCCTTCTCCGGAGACTCAGGGCGGCTTACAATGCATTAAGCAATAGCCTTCATACTTTTGTATATTTATACAAAGTCAGCTTATTGCCCCCACAAACTGGGTCCTCAATTTACCCACCTTAGAAAGGATGGAAGGCTGAGTCGACCTTGAGCCTGGTGAGATTTGAACTTGCAGTAATTGCAAGCAGCTGGTCTTAATAACAGTGCTCAGTCCACTGTATTACAGGCTCATAACTATAGTTAATATGATTTATCATATGAATAAATATGTTTAAGACATTTATTTATGCATCTGCCTCTGAACTCTTCTATGCTCCTGGGTGTTTCTACGATCCCAAATTCCACAACGGCTCTAGATTCTAATATAATAAACAGAATAGCCAAAAGTTGTGCCATAGATGACCAGTTTTGTTCTTGGCACTGGCACAGCTGTAACTAAGGTTGGTAACTGATCTGCTTGTTTCTCAGATTGATAGAGCTGCCCATCTGAGCAGAAGTGACCCTTCATTGGCCGCATGCAATGATCCAATCAAACTAATATAAAAGCAATTATTCTAAATACAGCCATTGCAAAAAATATAGATAATTACTATTAAAATGTAAAAACATGAAAACATTAAAATCCACAAACCACAAATGTAGAGAGGATTATCCAGACCTCACTGACAATAAGGGAATCACCTTATCATCATTGAATCACCTCATCATTGTAATCGCTTCCCCAGGACCTCGGAGCCTGGGGATGTAACCAGGGATGAAATGTAAAATCTGTTACTACCGGTTCTGTGGGTGTGGCTTGGTGGTGGTGGTGGGTAATGTGACTCGGTGGGCGTGGCCAGCTTCTTCTTTTTTTAACTTTTCAAAGCATTTTTTCTAATGCTTTGAAAAGCCTCTGTCGATCAAGCAACTCAGCTGGGATCGTCAGAGACTTTTCAAAGCATTTTTTTACCACCTCTTCGGTCAAGAGGTTGCAGAAAAAAATGCTTTTAGAAGCCTCTGACGATTCCAGCTGAGCCGTGGGATCATCAGAGGCTTTTTTTTTTAACTTTTAAAAGCATTTTTTCGCCCAAAGAGATTGTAGAAAAAATGCTTTTAAAAGTAAAAAAAAAAAAGAATGATGAGGTGGGCGGGGTAAGCGAGCAGCGACCGGGTCGGGGACCGGTTCGGGGGCGTGGCCAGCCAACGTTATTACCGGTTCTCCAAACTACTACAAATTTTTACTACTGGTTCTTGCGAACCGGTGCGAACCGGGAGCAACCCACCACTGTTCCAGATACTCTTCCAGGGCAGCTGTCAAGCCCGGATATCAGGAAACCCAGGCAGTCCAAAAGAATGTAAGGATTTATTGCAAGCTTAAATTTTATGTATACTGAGAGCATATGCACCAAGACAAATTCCTTGTGTGTCCAATCACACTTGGCCAATAAAAAATTCTATTCTTTTCTAAACTCTCTACAACTGTTCTGTCTCCGTCCCACACACACACACACACCAACAGACGTCCAAGGGTTAAAAACCAAACCAGCCAACAAAATCCTTATCCTTTTGATAACGGAACTTGGCAGCAACCTAGTGGCTGCCTGCCAAGAGTTTTTTACTCACAAAGGTAAGAGATAACTTCTCTCCGCCTTTGGTACATCAAAGAAAAATGTTCAATAATTACAGAGTAAATTAAGTCCAGTTCACAAATATAGTCCAGCAAAGCCTATAGCCAAAAGTCCGGCAATGCAGAATGGCGTGGAAGCTTTCAGCTTTGTTCGTCACAAGGCTTGACTGGCCACCACGCTCCCTTTTATACCCTGTGGGGTGTGGTCCAGTGACTCAGCCTAATTTCTGGCACGCCTCCTCTTCTGTTGCCTGTGCTTATCTCTCTGACGCTGGCGTGGATCCAGCCAAGACTCATCCCCGTCACTGTCTGACTGCACCTGTGCGGGGATACCTGGCTCCTGGCCAATCTCTGCTCCATCGGGAGACACCTGAGGCATTGCCAGAGAGGAGGGTCCCGGAGAGGGAGGCCCGGCCTCTCCTTCCCTTTTGGAGCCTTCTTCCTCCGACAAGACGGGCTTGGGGGTCGGAGCCACAACAACAACAGGGATGTCAGACTCAAGGCCCAGGGGGCAGGATCTGGCCCACGGGGTGCTTAGATCTGGCCTGCAGGCCCGCCCTGGAGACAGTGAAGGACTGGCCCACGGTGTCCCTGCCAGTGAAAACAGAGGCCCTTCCAAGCTCAATTTTCGCTGGCAGAGGGTTGCAGGAGCCAAAAACAGAATTTGAGAGCCTGTTTTCTCTGACAGACCGTTAGGGCCACCACTGGCACCCCCGACATGAGTGATGTCGAGCTGGCCACCCCAACCCCAGCCCCCCTGAGGTCAAACACAACCTTGATGCGGCCCTCAATGAAATCGAGTTTGACACCCCTGCTCTACAAGAATCTGAATTACAAAGCAAATTGGTGGTGAATAAGAGTCAATGGAATTAAGATAGGGTGAAATTAGATATCTTGTGGGTGCAAAGGGACTTGAGGCTGATGACGCATTTGACTCCTCCCTCAGGCTCAGCCTGGCCATCTCCTACAGCAGCCCCATGTGGAATGCATTACAGTAGTCCAATCTGGAGGTGACTAGAAGTTCCCAGTCTAGGAACAGACAAAAGTGGTGCATGTGGCATGAAGCTGTGGTAATGCCCTCCTCCTAGCCACGACTGCCACTTGCTCTTTGATCAGAGATTAGATCAGTGTTTCTCAACCTTGGTAGCTTGAAGATGGGTGGACTTCAACTCCCAGAAAGCCCCAGCCAGCGCTGCTGGCTGGGGGATTCTGGGAGTTGAAGTCCACCCATCTTCAAGCTTCCAAGGTTGAGAAACACTGGATTAGATGAATCTCCCAACAGAAGGAATGGAAAGTGGGTGTGAAGAAAGTTTCCACAGCCTGACAAAAATATTCCTTTGGACACCCATTTTCCAGGCTGAGTCACTGAGAAGAGGAAGACAAAGGAAGCCAGCACCCTGTCTCAGGAGGGGAAGTCCCTGTTTCTTCAGCCTGACTTCTCCCTCATTGTTTTTCTGACTCATTTACTCGGTGAGTAATTGATATTACGGTCACCCAGGAAAGCAATTCCTTTGTCTCTCTGAAGAATCAGAGGAAGGGTCATATGTGGAGATAGGTGTGATGGACAGAAGAGTGAGGAATATGAATTCTGACAAACATTTATTCTTGTCTTCATTTCTATGCCTTAAAACAAACAATATAACAGCTTTTATTCCTTTTTGCTTTTTTGCTATAATAGGGGATTTGCAATCCAGGCTTTCTTGATAGCATGGTGAGGGGGGGCTGTGGTGGCAAGAGGGGAGGGCAGGGGTGAAATGCTCCCAGTTCGGACTGGCTCGGGCGAGTAGGAAGCGATGGCGGCAGGCAGTTCGGAGAACCGGTAGTAAAAATCCCTGCCCCCGCCCCCCATGCCCAGCTGAGCCACGCGATCATCAGAGCCTTTTTTTTCTTTGAAATGGCTCTGACCAGCCAAGCTCTGACCATCCCAGCTGAGTTGCCTGCTAATCGGTAGCAAAAATCCCTCCCCCTCCCCCCCTCAGCTTGCTTACCTTAGCTGCTGGTCGCAACGCCTTGCTGTAATCCCTACAATCCATTGCATCAGCAAGCAACTGAATCTCCCTGCCTGCAATCAAGCAGACAGGGAGTTGTGGACTTCAACTCCCAGAATTCCTCAGCCAGCAAAGCAAAGCTGGCTGAGGAATTCTGGGAGTTGAAGTCTACAAGTCTTAAAGTTGCCAAAGTTGGAGACCCATGTTCTATCAGGTAAGTTTTTTCCCCCTTTGGGAGCTTTAAAAAAATAGTTAATTGGGTTTTTTTTAGTTGTTCTTTTTTTAGACCTAGCCATTTAAAGTTTAGGAAGTTTTAAATTTAGCTGCTTTTATATAAAAATAAAAATAAATAATATTTGTGCAGCTTTCTGAGATTTAGTGTGTTTCTGTAGTGTTTCACTCTAACTACACAATCACACAAAATCTCACAAAGCTGTATGTGGAATTTTTTGTGTGTAAAGTTGGTTTTTTGGGCTTTTTGTGGCTGTGTGAGGTTCCTGCTTGTTGCAGGGGCCATTTTGGGTCTAGCACAGCTGCTTTTATATTGTGGGTGAGCCAGTTGTGTTGTGTTGTGTTTTGTAGGTTAAAAAAGGGCAAAGAAGTGACATTGACTTGGCCATGCCCACCTGACCAACAAGCCACACCCTCCCAGTCACCTTACCACTAAGCCATGCCCACTAATTAAGCCACGCCCACAGAACCGGTAGCAAAAAAATTTAGATTTCACCCGTGGGGGAGGGGGCTGCATGGTTAATGAAGTGAGGCAGAAGTAAACAATTTACCTGTCAGAAACCACTTAGCCAGGATGTTGGATCTTGCTTACAAGAAAAACCCCAAAACCACACAGCTAGAAACTAGAAACTTTGCAAGATACCCGTGACCTGGGGTAGGCAACAGGTGGAGTGAGATTTAGCTATTTTGCATAGCAAGCATAAAAGCTTTTTTGGGGGGAGTAATCCAGGTAACTAATCAATATTATAGGCATTATTAGGGGGAGGGGAAAGGGGTGTATGTGACTCACCTATGAGGATAAAAATTGTTATAAAACTGTAATCAGGGCCTTGGCGGCTTTCAAAGCAGGGTCCTTCTATCTTGGTACCAAAATAAAAATATATTCTTGTTTCACACCTTGTGTTTGGCGATCAATCGGTTTTGACACCAAGCTAAGGCCCAGTTTTGGGGACAACCCTCACAGACATGGGTCCCTAAATCTCAACTTCCTTTTTGAAGAAATCCCTCCATCCCTCTGCCTCTCAAAGCAGGCCTCTCAAAAGCTGTAGCCAGATGGCAAGCCTCTCAAAAGAATACCAGCATTTTGGCTGCCTATCACCAGGCACCGTTAGTAACATACAGTAGGTAGTAATCCAATGAGGTTTGGGATGGGACACCCATAAACATGCCACTTCCTTCAATATTTGAGAGCTAGGGAATGTATCTAGTGAAATAATATAGGACCTATGGGCATTATCATTCTATTCTATTCTACTCTACTCTACTCTACTCTACTCTACTCTACTCTACTCTACTCTACTCTACTCTACTCTGTATTCTGTTCTATTCTGTATCCTGTTCTGTTCTGTTCTGTTCTGTTCTGTTTTGTTTTGTTTTGTTCTGTTCTTTCTATTTACTCTACTCTACCCTACTCTACTCTACTGAAATAAAATAGGACCCTGGGGCATTATCAAATTAAACTATGTCACTGAAATTGAGCACAGAGAAAACCTGTGCTGATGAGGCTACCTAGTTGGCTAGTGAAATGTCTGTAAGGAATGAGGAGTCCACAAGGAAAGAATCAAACAAATTTAAAATTGTGTTTAAAGGGAGGGTGGCGGCCCTTGCTGCTACTTCCTGATATTTTGGCCAACAGGCCAGCTCTGACTCAAGGGCACTTATCTGGACAAGTCCCTGCCACTTTTTTGGCCAAAATTTTGTCAGATGTTTTTTTTTTCCCTTGCCACCTTCTTCTTAGGGCTGAGAGAGGGGCTGACCCAACCTCCCCCATTGGCTGCTCTGCTTCCCTCAACTTCAGCCAGCTCAGGAAAAAAATAAATAAAAGAGTATTTGCTGGCTTTAAGCTTCTCTTCTCAAACTTCATTTAAAATCAGTGGTGAAATCCATTTTTTTTTACTACCAGTTCTGTGGGCGTGGCTTGGTGGGCATGGCAGGGGAAGGATACTGCAAAATCTCCATTCCCTCCCCACTCCTGGGGGAAAGATATTGCAAAATCTTCATTCCCACCCCACTCCTGGGGGAAGGATACTGCAAAATCTTCATTCCTGGGGGAAGGATATTGCAAAATCTCCATTCCCACCCCACTCCTGGGGGAAGGATATTGCAAAATCTCCATTCCTGGGGGAAGGATATTGCAAAATCTCCATTCCCACCCCACTCCTGGGGGAAGGATATTGCAAAATCTCCATTCCCACCCCACTCAGGGGCCAGCCAGAGGTGGTATTTGCCGTTTCTCTGAACTGCTCAAAATTTCCGCTGCCGGTTCTCCAGAACCTGTCAGAACCTGCTGGATTTCACCCCTGCTTCAAATCTTTCCTCATGTTTAGGACTAGGAACTGATTCACAAGAGAGGCTGATGTCGTAACAGTTCAACTTCTGGATTTCTATGTTTCATGGGCACGGTTCCAATGTGTATTTTTTTTTTTTCAAACAGAAAAAACTGTTTTCTTGACGTTTTCTTCTTTTATTGCTCAATATCCTATTTACGGAAAGGAGGCCCTGAAGTCATTCTGAAAAGTAATTGAGAAAGAGGCAAACAGGGAAGTAGGCTTTCTCCTTCCAGAAGATCATCAAAAACTTAGGAGGACTGGATTGTCTCCAGTGGTAGGGAAGGACATAACCCTGGGAGATATTTGGGGAGGGGGCAGAGAGGAGAGAGCTAGCTCGAGATGGGGGACCAGGATGGAGGCATTATAAAATAAGGCTGAGGGGAAGAGAGAAAGAGTTGAGTCAGCCACGCTCAGAATACAAGAACTCAAAAGGTGATTTAAGGAAGGTGGACGACAGAAAGTCCAGGAAGCAGCAGTGGGATTCAGGGAAGTTTGCCACCAGTTCACAAATGTGAGCGCACGTGCCTGCCTTCTGTGCCTCACACGTGTGGCTCCTGTGCCTGTGCACGGCCTTTTGTGAGAGTACTTTGCTTGTACGCAGCGTCGAAAACGAGGCTACATAGGATCACCGCTACCGGTTCGCTGAATGCCACCTCTGCAGGAAGGGGAAGAGACTGCCAGGTGATCCATTAACAGCATATTTGCTTCTAGTGTGGGTGGGATTCAAAAGTCATCAAAGCAATCTGACAGGCAACCACATATCCAGGATGGTGCTAGAACTGTCTGGTGCAAGGTGGGCTCAGTCCCGCATGTCCTACTTATTCCAATGTATGATTTCATTAAATGTGCGGCCTGCCAGAATCAAACGTTTCTCATTGACGCACAAGATCTCCCCAGTATTAGAAAATTATTCTTGATGTAATGTTACCCTTTTTAAAAATGGAGTTTGAAAAACCTGCAGAGATCAGTTCCGATCAGGAAGCATAAAAATTAATAAAAAGCAATAAATAAGAAGCAATAAATAAATAAATAAAAAAGGCTATGATCACAACCCAAATGCTTGATGTCTAGGGAGATTCTCAGGCATCCAGAACAACCCAAATTGTTTTTTAAAAATAACTCAGTTCTGAGTTGGATAAAATGCTAATAAGGAGCCGGACTGATCGTGTCTCAGTGAACAAGTGATCCATGGGGCAGGAAGAAGCCCCAGTGAAGGTTGGTGGCCTTTGGATGGAGGAAGCAGGTTCTCTTGGACTTTCCTGTTTAACTGGAAAGTTAACTGGAAATAGGTTGGCCCCTACTCCCAATTCTCTTCATAGACAACCAGGGGCATCTCCATAGCTCCAGCACTTTCCATCTGCTGGAATCTAGTTGGCCAACTTAGGTCTTGCTTCATTGATCCAGCAGGATTTTTATTTCATATATTTTTCCCTGAGATTTCCTGTCTGTTGAGAAATTATATGATCTTTCCCCCTTCTCCCCCATATCACCTCCAACAAGAGGACATTCCAAATCCTTCCCACCCACCCCCTTCCCCAAATGCTTGGCACGCTTAGCTTCCAGCCAAGGATTTCAGCTCCTAATGCTGATCTCCACTGTATCCAGGGGCAGGAAAAGAGGCATGTCCAATGGCTTACTCACATCTCTGGGATGGATTCTGATGTGGCAGATTCAGGCACAATAACTTAACTCCCAACCTCTTCCACCAATGCTCCAAGTTCTCTTACAAGAGCTGTTCCAACCAGGAAGATTTCCACCTTCTCTGGAGATCTATAGGTGTAGTCCATTCCTACTTCAGCAGGCCAATGGATCCCAATTCAGCATCCAGAGAGCCCAGGTCAGCAGAGGTACTCTCCTTCCCTCTCCAACCATCTCAACACCCCAGGGAAATATTCCTGCTTTGCCCAGGACACCAGTTCCACCCACCTGACCAGGAGCTTCCAAGCAGCGTCCTAGCTGACGTGACCAGGGTTCCAGATTCACAGCCCTGGTTCCTTCCAAGCTGCCCCATCAAAGGAAGAAGCTGACTTTCCATGAGGCATCAAGCAGGAACAGGAAGGGGCCTCAACTCCCACCCGGTGAAAGTTGTCTGAAGAGTGAGTGAGAGAGCGAGAAAAGAGGAAGTGTAAGGACTGATGAAGAGTCTTGGATGAGAAGCGAAAGTTCTACTTCGCCAAGGAAAGAAAAAAAAATAGTCCAGTTGCCTTTTGAGGGGGGGAAAAAAACCCCACCTTTGAGACAACCATGACTTGGATGACTGAGAATCTCGGTAGACATGCAAGGACTGAGGATTACACCAGTAATACTAATATTAAATTTGCAGATGATACAATAGTGGTGGGACTCTAGTGGTGGGAGATGAGTCTGCCTATTGAGATAAGGTGGACCGGTTGCTTTCGTGGTGTGGAGACAATAACTTGGTCCTTAACACCAATAAGACCAAAGAGCTTATAGTGGACTATAGAAGAAATAGATCCGACATCCAGCCCTTGCTTATCAATGAAGACTGAGTGGAGCAAGTTTTAAGTTAGCTAAAAGAGGACCTGACATTGGGCGCTCACATTACAGCACTGGTCAAAAGGACTCAGCAGAGATTATCCTACCTGAGACTTCTCAGGAAACAACAACTGAATGGAAACTGCTGGTGACCAAGTTCTACCACTGCACCATAGAGACTATTTTAACTTACTGCACCTGCGTATGGTTTGCCAATTGCCCAGTGGCAGATAGGACAGCGCTCCAGAGGGTGAACGTCAGTGCCCAGAGGATCATCGGTTGCCCACTCCCCTCTTTGGAAGAGCTTTATAGCTCCCGCTGCCTTAAGAAAGTTCAAAACATCCTTAAAGATCCATCTCATCCTGACCACCCTTTTTGGGAACTATTACTATTTGGCAGATGGTACAGGACAATAAAAACAAGGACAAATAGGCTGAAAAACAGCTTCTATCCCAGAGCAGTAGCTATATTGAATTCTACTGTATAGTGCAATATTAATGCAGTATCAGGGGGTTTCAATTGTATAGACTTGTAATGGTGAACCTATGGCACGCGTGCCACCTTTGGGCACGCAAGCGTTGCCCTAGCTCAGCTCCAGTGTGCATGTGCCCGCCAACCAGCTGATTTTCGGGCCTTCTGGGCCCACCAGAAGTCGGAAAATGGGTCGTTTCCAGCCTCCGGAGGGCCTCTGGGGGAGGGGAGAGGCTGTTTTCGCCCTCCCCAGGTTCCAAGAAAGCTTCTGGAGCCTGGGGAGGGCAAAAAACAGGCCTACTGGGCCCACCGATAACCTTTTTGCCGTCACGTGTGAAAAGCAGGGGGAGCACGGGGGGCATTGAATTATGGATGCGGGCACACACACACGCGACACCCCCCCTCCCCCTGCTTTTGGCACACAACAGCAAAAAGGTTAGCCATCACTGGTATAGACTGTGAAGGATGTGCGTTTGTGTTTTACGGTATTTTTATAGTTATAATGGCCACTGAAGATGGCATTTAATTTCGGTGTACGAGGTGCAATGACAATGAAGTTAAATAATAAATAATAATAAATAATTTGAGAATGACGCCTTCCAGGATGCAGGGCCAAGATTAAATGGTAGTGGGTCCTGAGAGACTGACTGAGATGGGTTCCAAGGCGGCCATTTCCCTTCCATGGAGATCTCTTTCTGTAATCATCGCAACCCTTTGTCGAGCTGTCCTTCCCCCAGTTCTGCCCTCCTGCTCTGGCTCAAAAGGCTGAGAGCATCTCTTCCTCCACAGCTGTGCTCAACTTTGAACCAGAGGTTGGCTCCTTCCTTCTGTAGAAAGTTAGCACCCATCCCTCCTAGAAACCTTTTAGGAAATATTAAAAAAGGCAGAATATTATATTTCCCCTAAAAGTGAAATAGAAATTTTAAGGGAGACAGAAACTCAGAGCTCCCTGACCCCAGCAGATATTTGATGCCCATTAAGAAGGACTGGGCCAGCCTATCTACAAGACAAAAGACCTTCAACCTCAGGGTGATGGGATTAGCCCTGATTCAAGACCCAAACCAGAGCAAAGCCATTAAGACACAATAGGAATTGCCCAACACGCTTTCAGAACAGAAGCCTCTTCATTGCATCACCCAGCAGGCTTCAACCAAGTTTGACTCAAAAAACCTACAAGGTTCTGAGGGTTTGACTCAGAAAACGTTATGACCCCCTATAGCAACCAATAGAATGCATGCCCTTGCCACAGGAACAGGAAGCTCAAGAGCAAGGCCCAAGAGAGGATATAAATACCTCTCCCTCTCAACTCCATGTGGTCAGCTGCATCAGGACTAATGGTTCTGCTCCATTAAACCATCTTTCCAATCAGCCTCCATCTTTCCAGTGTCTTTGACACTTTGGAACTGAACCAGATGGATATTTCTTCCAAACCACTTCAGACCCAGAAGCGCTCATGTGCAGCTTGCACTAATCCCAGAGAGAAGGGCCCATCTTTGCCTTGTCTTCTGACTGGGAGAGAGGCATTGAAAAGCTGCTCTTGTTCTCATCTTTTCATGAGCAGCAAGAGGAGAGACCATCATGTTGCTTAAAGTGGGTTGAGAAAATCGAGAAATTTAATACAATACAAGGCAGTGTGGACAAGAGGGGACTTTCCACATTCCACCCTAAACCTTGTTTGTCATTTAAAGGTGCTGTGTTAAAAGCAAGATTTGTGACCCTGAAAATCCTCACTAGATTAAAAAACCATCAATCCAAAGCGGTAGGGATTCTCTCGTGTAGCCAAAAGCAGTTGCCTCCTCATTCTTGTGTCCTACCAGACTCTTGCGTTTTTCAGACAATAAGATTGGAAAATGATGATTTGCAAAGCAAACCGATCTAGGACTACTGAACGATGACCGAAACCGCACAGAGTGGGCCCAAGATGCATTCTTAGCAAATAAAAACTGAAGCTTGAGTGAATTTTTTTGTTTGGAAGTCGGATGGTTCAGAAAACAATGGCAAGAGGATGGAGGGACTCTGCCCAGGTAAGCACCCAGGAAGGTGGACTGAACTTTGGTTATGCTCAGGTGCCATGGAAAGAATTCCACAAAAGGAAAATAAGAGAGAAACTACCCAGAAGTTCCTAAACCACAAAATGGGGGAAAAAATAGTATTCTGAAATCATTTGATCTTCTTTTCTTAATGATTTGTCCCGCCACCCCCTCCCACAATGCGGGTGTCCCACAACAAAAAAAGTTTTCTAAACATTTGCAAAGTGCCAGGAGTCTCCGGGGATCAGGTGGCCAGTAAATTCAAATCACAATCATTATAATTCAGGGAAGGATCTCTACATTCAAGGCTCCTTTGAGGCTGGGAATAAAGACAGCGACCTCCCCCCTTCCTTCCAGCAGAGAGAGAAAGTTAATAATAAAAACTTTATTGTCATTTTATGTGTATACACAATATACACATTTATTTGACATCCAAAGAGCAGGTCCCACACACATAACACCCACCCACCCCAATTCCCCACCCCTAAACCACCCAAAGATACACACAGCAGACCAAGAAAGGATCTTGATGCCAGGGAGCACCGGGACTGCGGGGGAGACGCAGCTGCAACCCCCTTTCTCCCCCAGGAGGAAAGGGGACCACCAGGAGATGCCCAGGTGGCTGCAGGCTTAGAGGGGCGGGGTAGGGAGCAGCTCCGGGGAGGCAAAAAGGGCTCCGGGACACGAAAGCCGAGGCCGGCGAGGGAAACCTCCGTCCATTCCCCTCCATTGCAGCCCCCTTGGGAATCCCCCATTAGCTCCCCCCAAATTCCGAAAAGCCGGGCGGCTGGGAGGGGCGGAGGGGCGGGGCCAGCGGCGCAGGGGAGGAGCCAAGCGAGGGGCGGAACCCAGACGGGAGGAAAGCCAGGAAGGGGGCCGCTGCAGGGTCGAGCAGGGGCGTGGCTACGCAGCGCCCGCCAATGGGGTGGCGTAGAAGCTGCCCCGATGCAAATGAGCACGAGACGGCGGGAAAAGCGCTTTCATCCCGATTTCTGTAATGGGACCAAGAGAGCAGAGCTACAGGGGGCGGTGCCAGGAGGAAGAGGCGGAGCCTGGCCGAAAGGAAGGGAGGAAGGCCGCGCTGGCCCACACTTTCGGAATTACAGAGGCCACGGGAAAACTTTCGCTTCGGTTGCGCATGCGTCCTGATGCAGGTAGGACACAGGGGACGCCGGGAGTCGCAGTTCGGGAGGGTCCTCAGGAGAAGGGAGGCCTGAGGGGGAGGAGAGGCTGGGGCGCCCGAGGCCTCGTTTGGCGGGCAAACGCTGGGAGGGAGGCCCGTGGGAGGCGGGGGCTTGGGCCTGGGCCTCCCCTGAGGGAAGGGGACGCAGCCGTGACCCACTTCTCTTTCTCCCCTGCAGGAGGACGGAGGATGGCGGCGGATGCAGGAAGGAAGCGCCGCCCGAGAGGAGGAGGAGGAGAGCGGGCCCCGCGGAGCAGCCCTGCCCAGTCCCAGCGCAGCTTCCCCAGGAGACGGCGGGGAAAGGCCGGGGGGCTCTCGGGCTGCAGGAGGGAGGAGCCCAGGGGGAGCCTGGGAAAGGCGGCTGCCTGGAGAACGATGCGGGGAGGAGGAAACGGGCGGAGACCTCGAGACGGGCCTGGAGGGCAGAGGATCCTTCGGAAGACCCCGAAAGCCCCCAAGGATGCAGGAGGAAGCAAAGGAACATCAGTGCCCAGAATGCAAAAAATCCTTCAAAAGAACTGACCATCTGGAAAGCCATCTAAGAATCCACACAGGAGAAAAACCTTATAAGTGCCTGGTGTGTGGAAACAACTTCAGTCGGAGGAGCAACCTTTATAGACATCAAAGACTCTATTTGAAGAAATGCCTGGAGGGCGAAGGCTCCTTTGGAAGACCCCAAAAGCCCCAAAAGATCCAGCAGGAAGCAAAGGAATATCAGTGCCCGGAATGTTGGAAAACCTTCAAAAATAATGAAAATCTGGAAAACCATCTAAGGATCCACTCAAGAAAGAATCCATTTGAATGCCTGGAGTGTGGAAAGAGCTTCAACTGTAGGAGCAACTTTAATAGACATCAAAGGATCCACTCAGGAGAAAAACCTTATAAGTGCTTGGAGTGTGGAAAGATGTTCAATGACTTGGGAAACCTTTATCGACATCAAAGGATCCACTGGAGAGAGAAGCCAGATAAGGGTGGAGAGTCCTTCAGAAGACCTGGGAGTCCCCAAAGAATCCTGGAGGGAGGAAAGAAATGTCAGTGCCCGGAATGTGGAAAAACCTTCAAAAGAAGCTACCTTTTTAAAGTCCATCTAATAATCCACACAGGAGAAAAACCTTATAAATGCTTTGAGTGTGGAAGGAGCTTCTCTCACAAGAGCAGCCATGATCGACATCAAAGAATCCACACAGGAGAAAAACCTTATAAATGCTTTGAGTGTGGAAAGAGCTTTAGTCAGACAAGCAGCCTTTATGCACACCAAACGATCCACTCAGGAGAAAAACGTTATAAGTGCCTGAAGTGTGGAAAGAACTTTGGCCATATCAGCAACCTTTATAAACATCAAATGATCCACTGGCGAGAGAAGCTGAATAAATGCCTGAAGGGCGGAGAGTCCTTCGGAAGACCCTGGAATCCCCAAGGGATCCAGGAGGAAGGAAAGACATACCAGTGCCCGGAATGTCAAAAATCCTTCAAAAAAAATCACCATCTTCAAAGCCACCTAATTATCCACACAGGAGAAAAACCTCATAAGTGCCTGGAGTGTGGAAAGAGCTTCAGTCTGAGGAGCAACCTTTATAAACATCAAAGAATCCACTCCGGAGAGAAGCCATATGAATGCCTGGAGTGTGGAAAGAGCTTCAGTCAGTTGGGAAACCTTTATACCCATCAAAGAATCCACTCTGGAGAGAAGCCATATGAATGCCTGGAGTGTGGAAAGAGCTACAGACAGTTGGGAAACCTTTATAACCATCAAAGAATCCACTCCGGAGAGAAGCCATATGAATGCTTGGAGTGTGGAAAGAGCTTCAATCAGTTGGTAAACCTTTATACCCATCAAAGAATCCACTTGGGAGAGAAGCCATACGAATGCCTTGAGTGTTGAAAGAGATTCAGTCTGAGGAGCAACCTTTATAAATATCAAAGAATCCACACAGGAGAAAAACCATATAAATACCTGGTGTGGAAAGAGCTCTAGTGATAGAGGCATCCTCTATAAACATCAAAGATCCATTTACAAAAACAGTACAAATGGGGGGGAATGTGAAAAATCCTTCAAAAATAATGATCATCTTCAAAGGCATCTAAGCATCCACACTGGAGAAAATAAATGCCTGGAGTGTGAGAGGAGCTTCAATCTGAGGGGAAACCTTTATAAATATCAAAGGATCCATTGCAGAGAGAAGCCATATGAATGCCTGGAGGGTGGGTGGAGGGTCCTTCGGAAGACCAGGGAGTCCCCAAGGGATCCAGGAGGTAGAAAGGAAATATCAATGCCCAGAATGTGAAAAATCCTTCACAGCAAATGACCATCTCCAAAGCCACCTAAGAATCCACACAGGAGAGGAACCCTACAAATGCTTTGAGTGTGGAAAGAGCTATACTGAGCATGGAGGCATCCATCGGCACCAAATAATTCACGTGGGAGAAAAATGATAAACATGCCTGAGTGTGAGAAGATCCTCAGTCACAGTGTGTATCTCAGGCATTGAGTTGAATGCCGTATTCAATTTGGTCAAGTGTGAATAAACACACTAGGAATTTGTCCCGAGTGCACAAGCTCTTAGGGTTAATAACATTAATAAACGACTTTTTCAATTGTACATACGAGATGTTTCAATTGGCTGAAATTATACCTTTTCACAACAGAATTACAGGACTCATGATGCCATTTCCCATGTGAACGTTCTGTTTTTAATGTAATGGTCATTTCAATGCTTGTGCTTAATATGGGACGTTCCTTTCCATGTGTCTGATGTAACTGTAATTGAGCAGGATGATTTCTTCCATGCAATAAAAAAAATCTGATTTAAATAAAAAAAATATGTTAAATTAAAAAAATCTTTTATCCATTCTGATTTTTTCCACACAATCGACTCTTGTTCTGTACCCTTTCTATTGTGTGGAGTATAAAATGAAACTCGATTCTGTGTCCTGGATTCCCTCTTTTCATTAAGGGAAATCTCTTATCCTCTAATAAATTGTCTTTAAATGGTCCTCCCACTCGGTGTCTAATTGAAGCAAGAGTTTTCTCTGGCTGAATCTAGGGCTAATCTGGTCTTCATTGTTGTGCATGTAAAGGAGCTGCTGCCTGCCATTCTTTGATACAATCTCTATGGGTTTCCCAAATATCCCTACCATGTAAGACCATCCCCAAGCATCTGAAGCTCTCAGTTGGATTCCCTGAATGGTCCCCTTGTCTTCCAGCAGAAACAGCTACAAGGGAATCTAAGGCCAACGAAGCTTTGTGAGATACGAGCCATATTTTAAAAAGGCCTCCACCCTTCTAGCCTTAAACACCTAGAAACCCAGGCGCGGGGAGATTAGAGAATGAGAAGTTGGCATGGATTGGCACCCAACTTTTGTTTTTGTTTTTATATTCAGTGTTTTGTGTTTTAATGTGTTGGGATAGTTTTTAAAATGGCTTTTGGGGAGCTGCAGTGAGTTGACTGAAAGATGGGCAGTTATAAGAATGTTTTAAATGTATAAGACCCGTTAGGAACCTCTTCAATCTCCCACTACCCTGTTTCCAGGGGTGAAATGCTCCCTGTTTGGACCAGATCGCCTGATCCGGTAGCGATGGTGGTGGGTGGTTCGGAGAACCGGTAGCAAAAATCCCTGCGCCCTCCCCCCACCATGCCCAGCTGAGTTGCACGATCATCAGATGCTTTTTTTTTTTAACTTTTAAAAGCATTTTTTATACAACCTCTTCCGACGAACAAATGCTTTTAAAAGTTTTTTTAAAAAGTGCGTGGCTCAGCTGGGATAATCAGAGGCTTTTCAAAGCATTTTTTTCTGCAACCTCTTGGCCAAAGATCGGCCGAGGCTTTTCAAAGCATTAGAAAAAATGCTTTGAAAAGTTTTTAAAAAAAAACAGTTGGCCACGCCCACCCAGTCACATTACCCCCCCTGCCCACCAAGCCACGCCCACAGAACCGGTAGTAACAAATTTTACATTTCACCCCTGCCTCTTTCCCTGAAAATTAGACGTCCCAAAAAATATTAAACCGCATGCATAGCCGGTCTCCGCTATTTTCCTCTGATTAGGGTTAGGAAGATGGAGCTGGAAATCAGGAAAGACGGCAAGTGGAGCCCCGCCTTGCGCCCCGCACCCCAGAAGACCCCGAAAATAAGGCCAAGTGCTTATTTTGGAGTTAAAAAAAATATAAGGGTCTTATTTTCGGGGAAACACAGCAGGTGCAGAGACTAGGTGTTTCCAAGTTGTCAGGATAAAGTTCCCCATTTCTATGCTTCCTGTTAATCAGCTAAATGTTTAGCCAAAGGTTCCTGTAGTTCCTTTGATTGTATAGTGCGTAGTATACACCTATGGCAACCTCATTCCCTTTTCCTTTCATATGAACCCAACTTCATTCAAAGAGGTTTTCTTCTTTTCTTTTTTGAATGTCTGCAAAGGTGCAGCTGTTTAAGTGCAACTCGACCTCCTTTTCTATTATGTCTGTTTTGAAAAATTTCTGGGTTTCATCCTACCGTGTTTCACTAAGGGCAACAGTGTCATATTTGCTCCCATTGTACTAAGAGTATCTGACGTAAGGAGGATATAAACATATGAACACAATGTCTTCCATTCCACAAAGTGATGCTATCAAAAACTTAATCAATGATCAGAACAACATGGATGTGCACTAGAAAAAACATGGCTAATAACTTTTGCCTTAGTAGCAAAAGCACTTAAACTTATATACTGCTATACAGCAGTATATATAAACTGGCAGTCTTTTTAGTAAATCCCTTCAGGAAGGAGCCGTTCCAATGCCTGGCCTTCGTACAAAGAGGCTTTGTGCTGCTGTCCTGAAAGCGGGCACCATTCTGAGAACAGCCGCAATGATTTGTGTCAACTCCAAAACGGCAGCCACTTCAGGGACACCACGGCTTCCATTATATAGAGAAGCTGAGGGCCAAAGCAGCTGCTCTCTTCAAACATCCTCCTCTATTGGGATTCTGGAGATCGTATTCAGGAAGGAGAGCAGGCTCAATCGCCTCTTGGACTTCCTGGACTTGCTCTGGAAGTAGGCGCCATTTTTTAGCAGCCATAATTCCCTAATCAAGGAGCTATCGAGGATCCCATCCTTCCCCCCAAACACTGGCAGGTGTATATATAAACAGAGAGAACCCAAGACTTGCTAGCAGTGACGAGGTTACCTACTTGGGTCATGGAACCTGCAAAAGCCAACCAAGTTCAGAGAGCACCAAGGACCTCACGATTCAACCCTGAGCTACAGGTACACAGCTAGTCCTTGACTTACAACCATTCATCTAGCCATTATTCAAAGATACAACCACACAGAAAGTGAGTTACAACCGGTCCTCGCACTTAATGACGGTCACAGCATTCCCCGCAATCACGTGGTAAAAATTCCAGCGCATGTATTTACGATGGTTGCAGTGACTCACAGGATTCCCTTAATGACTGCTATGATTTGCTTTACAAATCGCTTAACCTTCTTCCATAGACCCAATTGTAGTTCTGAAGATGACCTGTATTGGAGATCTCCAATTCTATAATGGGGTACGTAGAGTATCTGACTGAATTCTGACACGTCGTATAGAGAGTAAGGAAGAGCGGTGCAGTGGCTGTGAGGTAGAACTCTTGCCTCACGATCAGGAAGCTGTAAGTTGGATCCTAGTGTGACAACCTTGTGTTGTCTAGAAAAATGGACCTTAAGTGTCGAAGCCGATTGAATGCCAAACATAAGATGTGACACAAGAATATACTTTTATTTTGCTACTGTAACGTCCCAAAATATACTTGAGTCACCAGAATGCCAAAGAGAGAGACTCAAGACGAGGCTTGCAAAAAAAAAAGCAGATTTTATTCATGGCCAAAAACAAAATACTGGGTGCGACTATATACGGAACATACAGATACAATGTCAGGCTTTGGTGCTATCTTAAATAAACTTCATTCTCAAGCGCAAAGTCTCTAATGAATCACTTTTATTTAAGAATAGAAAAAATCCGACATTCCTGATTCAAGTTGCAGCCAAACTGGCCCCTCCTTCCAACCCCCTCCTCTTCCGCTCTCCAACCCCAATGTCCCATTGGCCATCAGGCAGATCCATCTCTACGTCCCGGCACGTTCTTTTCACAGGAATGTGCCCCCCACCCTCCATCACCCAGGTAACACTATCTGTTGCCTTCAGAAAACTAGGTAAAAGTTCATCTCAGCAATAAATCAATAAATGCTCTCTGCTTCATTTCGTTCATGTCAGCGCTGGAAGAGAGCCTAATTTGGAACGCTGACATCCGGCCCCTCTCCCTTCACTTCTGCGACGTAACCTATCCCATAGGGAAAAACACAACAAGATAAGTATCTTTAGCCCCTCCTTGGCTGCGCACCCCCCCCCCTCCCGGCTTGCCCGGGTGGTCTGCATGGAATTTTGCTATAAGGCGGTCAGCTTGGATGTTTGCGCTCTTCACCCAGGAAGCCTCTGACAACAGGTAGCCCTTCCATTTAATTAAGTACTGGAAGCGCCCCCTGTGCCATCTTGAATCAAGAATCCGCTGCACTTCATAGTGCGTTTGGCCCCCAACAACCAGGGGCCCAGGGGGTTCATGTGGCGTTGGCCTTAAAGTAGACCCCACTACAGGTTTTAGAAGGCTACTGTGAAAAACGGGGTGAATTTTCCCCAAAAGCCGTGGCAACTGCAATTGCACTGTAACGGGGTTGATTATTTTTATTATAGGAAATGGTCCTATAAATTTTGGGCCCAATTTCTTGCTCGGGAGTCTAAGTCTCAAGTGCTTGGTGGAAAGGTAAACTTTCTCTCCCAACTGAAATGGTCTTTGGGGAGTTCGGTGCTTGTCTGCTTGTTCCTTATAAGATTGAGCCGCCTTTGCCAGCGCCCTCTTAACATTCTCCCAAGTTTCTCTCAACATTGCCATCCAGTCGGTCAAACTGACTGAGGAAGGGGGCTCCCTCGGGTACTCTGGCATGGGGACAAAATCCATGCCACTCACTATTTTGAACGGGGTTAGCCCCGTGCTGCTGTGGACAGCATTATATGCAACCTCCGCAAAAGATAGGAGGTCTGCCCAATTGGACTGCTGGTAGTCGACGTAGCATCTTAAATACTGTTCTATCATATCATTCAGTCTTTCTACCCCCACATTGGTGCTCGGGTGAAATGCTGAGCTGAGCCCTTGGGATGAACCTATGGATCGTAGAAACTCCCTCCAGAACTTTGCTGTGAACTGGACCCCTCTGTCGGAGATGATTCTCTTGGGGACTCCATGTAGGCGGTAAATGTGTTTTAGGAACAGTTTGGATAACTGACAGGCTGAAGACAGTCCACTACAAGGAATGAAGTGTGCCTGTTTGGAGAATAAGTCTATTACAGTCCAGATCACTGTATTTCCACTGCTCCTCAGTAGGTCTACTATAAAGTCCATTGCAATCTCCTCCCATGGTCTTGTTGGCTCAGCTACTGGTTGCAACAGTCCAGGCGGGCACCCTGGTCTTGTCTTCATTGTGGCACAAATGGTGCAGCTTTTTACATAACTGTCTACGTCCTTTCTCATGTGAGGCCACCAGAACTGCCTTTGTACTAGGTGCAGAGTCTTTAGGAACCCGAAGTGTCCCGCTGGTTTAACGTCGTGGCTCCTCTTGAGAATCAGGATGCGTAAACTCTGTGGGACATAGAGCTTTGTCCCCCTCCATGCTAGTTCATCTCTTTTTGTCAAGAGATGTTGATTGTCCCGATACCAGGGGTCTGTCAGTGTTTCATTTTTTAATTTTGCAGTTAAGTCACTTGCAAGTTGGCCTTGCTGGTCACGTTGTTGCCGTCTGGTGATCACTTGGGCCGCAGCTTGGGTGGAGGGGATGATGGCATTCACTACCTGCTCCTGCTCACTGTTGTATTGGGGCATCCGGGAGAGGGCGTCAGCCAGGAAATTTCTCCCTCCTGGGATGTGCTTAAACTTGAAATTGAAACGATTGAAGTATTGTGCCCACCGCACTTGCCTGGGCGACAGTTTTCGTGGGGTTTTTAGGGCCTCTAGGTTTTTATGATCAGCCCAGACTTCAAATGGTTTCTGGCCTCCCTCTAGAAGGTGCCGCCAGGTCAACAAGGCCCACCTTACTGCAAACGCTTCTTTCTCCCATGCTGCCCATCGCCTCTCCGTATCGGTGAGTTTGCCGGAGGTGTAGGCGCAGGGTTGTAGATCACCTTGGTTGTTCTTTTGGAGTAACACGGCTCCTACTGCCACATCACTTGCGTCTGTTGGATGACAAAAGGCTGTTCCAGATCCGGGTGTTTTAAGACAGGTTCTTTCGCGAACAGTCCTTTTAGCGTCTCGAATGCCTGTTGGCAGGTCAGGTCCCACTGTAGGGGTTGTCCGGGCGAGGTTTCATCGCTGGGCTTCCTGTTTTTAGGAGGTCCGTCAAAGGTTTGGCAATCTTCGCGAACGAGGGGATGAATTGTCTGTAGAAATTCGCAAAGCCTAGAAAACTTTGCAGTTGTCTGCGGGTGCGAGGGGGCTGCCATTGTAGAACTGATTGGACCTTGGCTGGGTCCATCTCTATCCCCTCGTTTGATACTCGGTAGCCCAGGTAGTCTAGCCGTGATTGGTCGAAATCGCATTTTGACAGTTTGACATATAGGTTTGCCCGTAGCAGTTTTTCCAGTACTTGGCGGACGAGGGGTATATGTTCGTCTATGGTCTCCGTGTAGATAAGAATATCGTCCAGGTAGACGAGGACCCCTTTTTAAAGGTGTTCATGTAAGACTTCATTTATTAATTGCATGAATACTGCTGGGGCTCCTTGCAATCCAAAGGGCATTACTTTAAACTGGAAACTACCCAGGGGGCAGTTGAATGCTGTTTTCCATTCATCTCCTGCCTTTATGCGTACTCAGTAATAAGCTTCTCGAAGGTCTAGTTTGGTGAAAATCTTCCCTTTAGCTAGGTGGGCTAGCATGTCTTTCATGAGGGGGAGGGGGTACAAGTTGTGTACGCAAACAGCGTTGATACTTTGAAAGTCGACCACCAGTCTCATGGAGCCGTTCTTTTATCTTTAAACATGACCGGTGCCGCTACCCTTGGTTTTACTGGCTCAATAAATCCCCTTTGTAAGTTTTTGTCTATGTAGTCCCGCATTTCCTGCATTTCTCGGGGCGTCATGGCATACTTTTTAGGTTTGGGTAGTTTCGCTCCCGGGATAATTTTGATGGCACAATCGGTCTCGCGGTGGGGGGCAGAATGTCACAGTCGGCCTCGCTGAATACTTCTGCAAGGTCTTGGTACTCCCCTGGGATCTGATCTGCATTACAAGCGGTGGTGGGTGCGGCTGCCAATTGCTTTACTGTACCTTCTGGGAGGGACCCTTGTGTTGGTGGTGTTTTGTTTTGTGGTGGAGGGATGCTTTGGGGTCTCAGCGTGGGAGGGAATTCTTCTGGTCGGGGCGGCAGGGGTTGGGGGCCCTTTGCTATTCTCAGTCTGCGGGTCCCCTCTTGCCACCAAATGATTGGGCCCCATTTGTCCAGGCACGAGAATCCCAATATGACTGGTTCTGTCATCTTGGGGGCTATTATGAAGTGGATCGTCTCCCAGTGATCTGCTAGTTCTAGTCTCATGGGTTCAGTCAAGTGTGTGGCGTACGCTCCCCCCACTAGGGACCCATCAACTTGCTCAAAACGAATTGGTTGGTTGAGCTGTTTAGCTCGGATTCCCAATTTCAGAACTGTGGGTAGGTTGATTAGGCACCGTGTGCTGCCAGAGTCTATTAGGGCTTGGAAAGTCTCTTGGGCCCCTGTTTTGGGGGCTGTCAGGTGTATGGGGAAAAGAAAAGGATGGACAGGTCCACTCACCATCGGGTCGCTTTCGCCTTCGTCCTCCGTGTCGTAGGGTTCGGGGAACTGATCTCCCTCATCTGGGGTTCCTCTGGTTTCGGTCAGGTGAGCGAAAAACTCCGGGATTTGGGGGGTTTCCCGTGGTACGTGGGTGGCGCGCTTGGGCCCTCGTTCCCGTCGTGCTTTGGGCCATGGAGCTGGTCCCGGTCTAGGCGTTCCACATCTTGCTGCTATGTGGCCGCTCCCCCCACATCGGTAACATTTCAGTGAGCTCCGTGGGGCAGTTGGTCTGTGGGAGGGCTGTGATGTTGGGGTTTCTTGTCTGTTGAGTGGCCCCTGGTCTGGTCGGCCTCTTTCCTTTCCCTCTGGTGGTTTCGGCGTGTCGCTCGCCCGCAACCCTCTGTCGACTTTTATCGCTACCCGGAACCATTCAGAGAGTCGGTTTGGGATGTCACGATAAGCAGTCACTTGGGAAATTCTCTTATCTAGGCTTGTTCTAAAAAAATACACCAGCAATCACTCTGGTAGGAGAGGCAGTGTCCCAATGACACTCCTGAATTCACAGATATGCTCTCTGATGGGCTTCCCCTTCTGCATTAGGTTTCTGAGCTCGTCTTCCACATAGGGGTTCTCCTCCTCCTCCTAACGGGCTCTCAATAGTTGCAAGAACCCATCCGCATCTTGCAGCTGGGGGGCCCTGTTTTTATAGAGGGATGCTGACCACCTCTTTGCTTCTACCTCCAGCCCTTCCGAAATGGCATTCACTAGGGCTCTGGGGAAAGGGGAAAGGTGTCCAAAACGCTCTATGTATATCTCAGCTGAATTGAGGAATTGGGCAAGATTGTCTGGGTCACTGTCAAACTTCCTTCTGAACTGGGGTGACTCCTCCCTCTCTGCCCTCTCCTCTCTGTGCTGAGCTCTGTAGGGCCGGCCTTGGTGTTGATAGTCCTCTGCCTCGTCTCTCATCCTGGGGTAGGGAGGTGCTGCCTCATCTAGGCTTTGCTCCTTTCTGGGAGGGGGGGGACCCATGGATGCGTCGTTGGGCTCCTTCTCCTCCTGCTGTGGAGGGGGAAAGGGCTGCGTCTTGGCCTACGGCCTCTCGGGTCAACAGCCCAGACTGGTTCTCTCTTTTCTTTGGGTCTGCAGGATGGCCCCTTCCCCTGAAGGGTGGCACGGTCAAATTTCTCTTTCAACTCATCTATGGGGCTATCGAGTGGCTTCCTTAGAATTTCTTGGCGCTGTTGTGGCCCTGCCCTCTGAGCCTGTCCCATCGGAGGAAGAAAGCTCCGAGCATGAGGAAGAGGAGTCAGCCAGGCCTCCCTCTCCAGGCCCCTCCCCTCTGGCACTGTCTCAGGTGCCGGCCGAGGGAGAGGAGATTAACAGGGAGACAGGTGGCTTGGATGAGAGTGAGGGAGAGACATCATTCCTGGACGCACGCCTCCGAAGGCGTGATAAACGATTGCAGCAGCTCAGGAGGCGTGCTAGGGATTAGAACTGAGTCACTGGACCACACCCCAGAGACTATATAATAGAGGGTGGTGGCCAGCAATCCCTGTGACGACCAAAAGTAAACCTTGGATAGTCACTAAAGCCTCATCCGGAAACTGCTGAGAGAAATATTATTCTGATTGGACTTTTGTACACTAAGTATCTTATCTTTCTGTATGTGGAAATAAACGCACTTGGCAGACGGTGTGTAAATCACTGCCAAGTTGGAGATAAAGACCTGGGTGTGTGCCAAAGTGTTTCCTTAACCCTCGGCTGGCTGTGTTTGTGTGTGTGTGTGGACGGGGACAGATCAGGCGCTTAGTTTGTTTTCTGGCTTGTTCCCATTCCCATAGCCAGGAGGCTCTGCCCAATTCACTTAGGGGTTTTCCCTTGTCTTTCACGTTTGGAAAGGGAAATTCCGCCTCTGAGGTTTTTGGCACAGTCCCCGGGTACTTATCTGGTTCAGGCTTCTTTGTTTGAAGTTTTGCCGAGGAGGAAGGCGGGGAGAGTTGAGCCTTCATAGTTTCCAAACTGGCTGGGATCACGACCGCTTCTCCTCCACTTGTTGCTTGAAGCAGGCTTTCCTCCGAGAGCTTCGCTTCAGCCATAATGTCGGGGGATAACCTCCAGTCCGACTATACGTCTGGGAGGGAACGGGATGATTTAAACTCAGCCAGCCTGGATTTGAGGGAGTTTGGCTGTCTGTCAGGCTTCGGTGCTATCTTAAATAAACTTCATTCTCAAGCGCAAAGTCTCTAATGAATCACTTTTATTTAAGAATAGATAAAATCCGACATTCCTGATTCAAGTTGCAGCCAAACTGGCCCCTCCTTCCAACCCCCTCCTCTTCCGCTCTCCAACCCCAATGTCCCATTGGCCATCAGGCAGATCCATCTCTACATCCCGGCACGTTCTTTTCACAGGAATGTGCCCCCCACCCTCCATCACCCAGGTAACACTATCTGTTGCCTTCAGAAAACTAGGTAAAAGTTCATCTCAGCAATAAATCAACGCTTCTGCTCTCTGCTTCATTTCGTTCATGTCAGCGCTGGAAGAGAGCCTAATTTGGAACGCTGACATACAATGCATGCGAGGAGATAGCCACCCCTTGGGGAAGGTATGGCGTCCTTTTACACCCTCGGAGACATCAGCTTAGTACCCAATTCTGGCCTCCTAGTTTAGGTTTGTGTATTCCTTGTTGCCCTGCAAGGGAATAGAAGCCTCCCAATTAGCCTTATCTCTTCCTTGAACATTCCTTTGTTCTCCCAATTGCTCATTTGGCCCCCTGGTTCTGCAAGGAAGGAGCTTATTGAGATCAAAGGTATAAATTAGGGTTGAAGTGTAAATTATCCCTGGGATGATGTCTGCAATTCCAACTGATATACCTACCATGCTCTTGGATGGCACAAGAAAAACAGGAAGAAGATGGATATGGGTTCAGATCAAATGGCAGGAACAAATGTTTGACAAATACCAGATACATTGCAGAGGCCTAATAACAGAATGTGTTTGTTACAGGAGATACAAACATAAAGGCATACAAATACAGAAGCATATATGTATTACAGGAACCTAATGGTTACAGTATCTTCTATCCCAGTATAACATATTCTAATATTATTTATTATATACTTATTATTGTTTCCTTTCACTACTAATATAGAAGGACCCTGCTTTGAAAGCTGCCAAGGCCCAGATTAGTTTTATAGCAATTGTTATATTGAAAGGTGAATCACCGCCTTGACCTCACCCTAATAATATGGATTGGTTACCTGGATTACCCCCACCTGGAATTTTTATGCTTGCTATGCGAAATTGCTAAATCTCACTCCACCGGCTGCCTACCCCAGTTGATGGGTGTGTTTCTACTTTCATCTTCTAGCTGTGTAGTTTGGGGTTTTTCTTGTAAGCAAGATCCAACATCCTGGCTAAGTGGTTTCTGAGAGGTAAGATCTTTGCTTCTGGGGAAGTCAGAAAACAACTGCAAGAGAGACGAAGGGTGCAGAATGAGAAGGGAGGAGGCCCAGGTAAGCACCCAGGAAGGTGGACTGAACTTTGACTATGCTCAGGTACCGTGGAAAGAATTCCACAAAAGGAAAGTAAGAGATAAACTACCCAGAAGTTCCTAAACAAAATTGGGGGGGGGAGTGTATTCTGAAATCATTTTGATCTTTTCTTAATCATTTGTCCCGCCACCCCCTCCCACAATGCGGGTGTCCCACAACAAAAAAAGTTTTTTAAACATTTGCAAAGTGCCAGGAGTCTCCGGGGATCAGGTGGCCAGTAAATTCAAATCACAATCATTATAATTCAGGGAAGGATCTCTACATTCAAGGCTCCTTTGAGGCTGGGAATAAAGACAGCGACCTCCCCCGCCCTTCCTTCCAGCGGGGAGAGAAAGTTAATAATAAAAACTTTATTGTCATTTTATGTGTATACACAATATACACATTTATTTGACATCCAAAGAGCAGGTCCCACACACATAACACCCACCCACCCCAATTCCCCACCCCTAAACCACCCAAACATCCACACAGCAGACCAAGAAAGGGTCTTGATGCCAGGGAGCACTTGGACTGGGGGGGGAGACGCAGCTGCAACCCCCCTTCTCCCCCAGGAGGAAAGGGGACCACCAGGAGATGCCCAAGTGGCTGCAGGCTTAGAGGGGCGGGGTAGGGAGCAGCTCCGGGGAGGCAAAAAGGGCTCCGGGACACGAAAGCCGAGGCCGGCGAGGGAAACCTCCGTCCATTCCCCTCCATTGCAGCCCCCTTGGGAATCCCCCATTCGACCCACCACCCCAATTCCGAAAAGCCGGGCGGCTGGGAGGGGGCGGAGGGGCGGGGCCAGCGGCGCAGGGGAGGAGCCAAGCGAGGGGAGGAACCCAGACGGGAGGAAAGCCAGGAAGGCGGCCGCTGCAGGGTCGAGCAGGGGCGTGGCTACGCGGCGCCCGCCAATGGAATGGCGTAGAAGCTGCCCCGATGCAAATGAGCACGAGACGGCGGGAAAAGCGCTTTCATCCCGATTTCCGTAATCGGACCAAGAGAGCAGAGCTACAGGGGGCGGTGCCAGGAGGAAGAGGCGGAGCTTGGCCGAAAGGAAGGGAGGAAGGCCGTTCTGGCCCTCTCTTTCGGAATTAGAGGCCACGGGAAAACTTTCGCTTCGGTTGCGCATGCGTCCTGATGCAGGTAGGGCGCAGGGGACGCCGGGAATTGCAGTCCGGGAGGGTCCTCAGGAGAAGGGAGGCCTGGGCGGGGAGGAGAGGCTGGGGCGCCCGAGGCCTCGTCTGGCGGGAGGGGGGGGACGCTGGGAGGGAGGCCCGTGGGAGGCGGGGGCTTGGGCCTGGGCCTCCCCTGAGGGAAGGGGACGCAGCCGTGACCCTCTTCTCTTTCTCCCCTGCAGGAGGATGGAGGATGGCGGCGGATGCAGGAAAGAGGCGCCGCCCGAGAGGAGGAGAGCGGGCCCCGCGGAGCAGCCCTGCCCGGTTCCAGCGCAGCTTCTCTGGGAGATGGCGGAGAAAGGCCGGGGGGGCTCTGGGGCTGCAGGAGGGAGGAGCCCAGGGGGAGCCTGGGAAAGGCGGCTGCCTGGAGAGCGATGCGGGGAGGAGGAAACAGGCGGAGACCCCGAGACGGGCCTGGAGGGCGGAGGATCCTTAAGAAGACTCCGAAAGCCCCAAAGGATGCAGGAGGAAGCAAAGGAACATCAGTGCCCAGAATGCAAAAAATCCTTCAAAAGAACTGACAATCTGGAAAGCCATCTAAGAATCCACACAGGAGAAAAACCTTATAAGTGCCTGGAGTGTGGAAAGAGCTTCAGTCAGAGCAGCAGCCTTTATAAACATCAAAGGATCCACTCAGGAGAAAAACCTCACAAGTGCCTGGAGTGTGGAAAGAGCTTCAGTCGGAGGAGCAACCTTTATACACATCAAAGGATCCACACAAGAGAGAAACCTCATAAATGCCTGGAGTGTGGAAAGAGCTTCAGTCAGAGGGGAAATCTTTATATACATGAAAGAATCCACACAAGAGAGAAACCTCATAAATGCCTTGAGTGTGGAAAGAGCTTCAGTCAGAGGGGACATCTTTATATACATCAAAGGATCCACACAGGAGAGAAACCTCATAAATGCCTGGAGTGTGGAAAGAGCTTCAGTCTGAGGGGAAATCTTTATATACATGAAAGAATCCACTCGGGAGAGAAACCTCACAAGTGTCTGGAGTGTGGAAAGAGCTTCAGTCAGAATAGCACCCTTGATACACATCAAAGGAGCCACTCAGGAGAAAAACCTCACAAGTGCCTGGAGTGTGGAAAAAGCTTCAGTCAGAGGAGCAACCTTTATAAACATCAAAGGAGCCACTCAGGAGAAAAACCTCATAAGTGCCTGGAGTGTGGAAAGAACTTCAGTCATAGGAGCAACCTTTATACACATCAAAGGAGCCACTCAGGAGAAAAACCTTATAAGTGCCTGGAGTGTGGAAAGAGCTTCAGTCATAGGAGCACCCTTTATAAACATCAAAGGAGCCACTCAGGAGAAAAACCTCATAAGTGCCTGGAGTGTGGAAAGAACTTCAGTCATAGGAGCAACCTTTATACACATCAAAGGAGCCACTCAGGAGAAAAACCTCACAAGTGCCTGGAGTGTGGAAAGAGCTTCAGTCATAGGAGCAACCTTTATAAACATCAAAGGAGCCACTCAGGAGAAAAACCTCATAAGTGCCCGGAGTGTGGAAAGAGCTTCAGTCGGAGAAGCAACCTTTATGAACATCAAAGGAGCCACTCAGGAGAAAAACCTTATAAGTGCCTGGAGTGTGGAAAGAGCTTCAGTCGGAGGAGCGACCTTTATAAACATCAAAGGAGCCACTCAGGAGAAAAACCTCACAAGTGCCTGGAGTGTGGAAAGAGCTTCAGTCTGAGGAGCAACCTTTATGCACATCAAAGGAGCCACTCAGGAGAAAAACTACATAAGTGCCTGGAGTGTGGAAAGAACTTCAGTCAGAGGAGCTCCCTTTATAGACATCAAAGGATCCACTGGGGGGAGAAACCAAAGAAATGCCTGGAGGGCGGAGGCTCCTTCGGAAGACCCCAAAAGCCCAGAAGGATCCCGGAGGGAGGAAGGGAATCTCAGTGCCCGGAAAGAATCCACATAGGAGAGACACCATTTAAATGCTTTGAGTGTGGAAAAAGCTTCAAGTATAGGAACAGCTTTAATAGTCATCAAAGTATCCATTCCGGAGAGAAGCCATACTAATGCCTTGAATGTGGAAAGAGATTCAGTCTGAATGAATATCTTTATAGATATCAAAGGATCTACTGGAAAGAGAAACCAAATAAGTGCCTGGAGGGTGGAGGGTCCTTAGGAAGACTCAGGAATCTCCAAAGGATCCAGGAGGGAGGAAAGAAATACGAATGCCCAGAATGTGAAAAATCCTTCAAAAAAAATGTAGATCTTCAAAGGCATTTAAGGATCCACACAGGAGAGAAACCGGTGTGGAAAGAGCTTTAGTACGAGAGGAATTCTGTATAGACATGAAAAGATTCACAGGAGAAAAACCACCTGCATCAAAGAATCCACTCAGGAGAGAAACCATTGCCTGGAGTGTGGAAAGAGCTTTATTGAGCATAGTAGCTTCTGTCGACACCAAAGAATTCACAGAGGAGAAAAATTATAAACATGAGTGTGAGAAGACCTTCAGAATGTATCCCAGCAATTGAATTGAATTTGCATGTTTTAATTTCATCAAGGGTGAAGAGGCACATAAAGAATTCTTCCTGAGTGCAGCAACTCTCGGTGTATCTACAAAGCAACAGAGCAATGATATTTCTGATAATTATAATTCCAATAAGAGGGTTGAGTAAAGGAGATATTAAGAAGGATAAATAATAACAGCCAAATAATGGACTTTCCCAGGCTGAATAATAATGGACTTTCAATTGTACATGCTAGATGTTTCACTGGCTAAAGTGGTACCTTTTCACCATAGACTCTTGTGACTCGTGATGCCATTTCCCGAGTGAACGTTCTCCTTTTAAGGCAATGCTCTTTTCAGTGGTTATGCTTAATATTATGGGATGTTACTGTCCATGTCTCTGATATAGCTGTAACTGAGCAGAATGATTTCTTCAAGGAAATCAACCCTTGTTTTGTACTTTTTCTACTGTGTGGAGTATAAAATGAAACCCGCTTCTGTGTCCTGGATTTCTTCTTTTCATTCAGGGAAATCTCTTAATACTCTTAATAGGTTGCCTTTAAATGGAGATCCCACCTGTTGCCTAATCGGAGGAAGTGTGCTTTGGGTGAATCTAGGGGTAATTTAGCCTTTATTATTGTGGATGTGTAAGAGCTGCTCCCTATCATTGTTTGATATAATCTATATGGGTTTTCCAAATATCAATACCATGTAAGACCCTCCCCAGACATCTGAAACTCCTGTCAATTGGATTCTCTCAATGGTCTCCTTGTCTTCCAGCAGAAACCGCTACAAGAGATCCCTAGATCCCTATTGGGATGTTGCCATTCTGGATCGCGGGGGGGGGGGGGGGGGGCTGGGGGAGGCCTGGGTACATCTCTCACTTTATAACCCTTTTCCTGCCTATCCTGTCCTTTATTTTCTTTCTGGGCCCAGGGATTGAGGCAGGGGTAAATAGATGGTCAGTTGACCTGTGCAAGGAGTGGAGGTGAGAAAAACTATTTGTACTGCATTTTCCAAGTTCCTCATAATGATTTCTCTCAAAATGGAATCAACTGTAGATTTAAAATCAACGCAGTCTTGACATGCCGACTCCCCAGGAGAAAGGTAGACCTGAAACAACAATAAATATACCTACACATTATTATGTAAGTAGTAACTGAGCTGCTGCTATATTCCTTATTGGGGCCGTTGAGGGCAACTAGAGTGAAACTTAATAAACCTCACTACCCAAAAATCTGGAGCAGCCACCCACTCGGTGTCTGCTAATGGGTAGCCTTTCCACAGTAATAGTTATTTGTAATAATCATAATTACATATATATTATTAATTCATTAATTATACCCTGTTTCCCCCAAAATAAGACATCCCCTGATAATAAGCCCAATCGGGCTTTTGAGCGCACGGCAATAAGGCCAAGCGCTTATTTCAGGGTTCAAAAAAATATAAGACAGGGTCTTATTTTCGGGGAAACACGGTCATTAATTATTATATATTAATAGTCATCGTTAGGACCCAACCCAGTTGGGTCTAGTGATTAAGGCACCAGGGTAGAAACCAAGAGACCCAGCCTCTCTTTCGGTCCAGCCCACCTCACAGGGTTGTTGTTGGGGGGGGGAAAGAGGAGGAAGCTGTGTTTGGATAGGAGGGCTCCCTAGTGCTTTCTGGGCTTGTCTTCTTGCAGACGTTTAATTACCCAGACTAGCTACCTTCATCATTGCCAAACGGGATTGATGTCATGAGCTACATATATTCTTTCTTTTCTTGGATATGTTCTCCGCCTGGACTTATTTGTAAAAATAATAAAGGCAGGATCTCAAAAAATAAATAAAGTCACTATGTGTGACTCACTCGAGTGTGTTTTTAAGAAGCATCTACATGGCCTATATTTGATGCAGGAAAATTCTTGTTCCTGGATATAAGAATTCAGAATTCCTGCCCAAAAGCAGACCAGCTCCAGTTAAAGAGGACGTAAGGGTGAGAACCTCTTGCCAATGGTTCCTGCATGTGAATTTCCTCTCATTTCAACGCATTATGGTTGGAAAAAGGAAACAGGGAATCAGGCAATTTTGATAAGATCCAATTTGGTTTCTTTCTGGTCCCTTTAACTGCTGGATCCCTCAACATTTGGAACTTGGGCAAAAGAGGGTCATGTGCCTTGGGGGTTGAGCATCATTAAGCTATACAGTATTTTATTTTGGAAGAACTTCTTCAAGGGAGACAGGATTTCATTTTATGTCTGGATTGCTGTATGAGAAACGATGCCTGAAGTTCAAAATCTGAGGAGAGAATTTCTCCCTCTCTGCCTTTAAACTTGGCCCCATCTACCAATAGTTTGGGAGTCAGAAAAAGGGGTCTGCATCTAAGGAGAAATAACGGAGGGAGCTCACCTGGGAGGATGGAACAAAACCCAAAACAACATGGCAGGAGAAAGGGAATTCACAACACTTTTGCCAGCTCTGTGGTCATCAATGATCTCCAATTCACCTCTGGAGCCGTGTTTCGTCATCACGGTGAAGAAGCGGACAATTATTTTGGAGCACGGCCTGATGAGAACTTTCCCCCTTTCTCTGCATTCTTGATGCTTTGAAGGGCATCTGCCAGAACATTAATGTGCACCATGATGCCAGGGCAGCAAGATGGCGGAAAAGGGCAGAAAGGGAATTTTCCTTCCCTGGCCACAAGGGCATTGGCAATGCCCATAACTTCAAGGACCGGTTGTCCCTTCATTCAGGACTGCCATAAGAAATGGTTAAATGCGGGCTACCTCTAGAGCTATTGCGGCCATCCCAAAAATAATATATTTGCAGCGAGGTCTCTCTTTTAGTAACCCATTGAAGGATTTTCAGGCAAAACAATAGAAGTTTTTAGCCAGATTCTGGCCCTCTTTTAATCTGATTTCCTTGAAGGTAGGGAGGAGGGGGTTTTTTGTTTGTTTGTTTATCGTGGACTGTTGGTTTGGAATTTATTCCTCAATTTAATGTTTGTTTATGTTTGTTTTATTTAATTTATATACCGCCCTACTCCCGACGGACTCAGGGCGGTGAACAGCCACAAGATAAAACACATAAATACAAAATTTAAAAGCAGAATAAAACCGAATTAAACAATTTGGCCGTAGACAAATTTAAAACACCCCAATAATTTAAAACCGATTAAAATTTACATTTTAAAAAGAAAAAAGGGGAGAATTAGGCCAGGCCAGCCTGGTGGAATAAAAAGGTCTTGAGAGCGTGGAAGAAGGTGTGTAGGTCCGGGATCCTCCGAATCTCCGGGGGGAGCTCGTTCCAGATAGTGGGTGCCCCCACAGAGAAGGCTCTCCCCCTGGGGGCCGCCAGTCGACATTGTTTGGCCGACGGCTCCCTCTCTATGGGAGCATACCGGCCAGTGGGAGGCTACTGGTGGCAGCAGGCGGTCCCGTCAATAACCAGGTCCTAATTTAATCAGCAGCTGTGGAATTAGACAAAGTGTGTTGCCGTTTCCCTGGGCAATTGGCTTGGATCTTTTCTCCTGGTTCCCCTACTTGTGTGGTACTTTCAAAACTCCGGCCTTTTGAAGAGAAATTCTATGCTCCCCCCTCCTAAAAAAAATCAGGAGTTGGGTTGCATGCTGCAGCTCCTGAAAGCATCTGCCTTTTCATAAATAGGTGCTCCCCAACTCCTGATTCTTTTGCCTTTTGAACGTCTCAGAAAGTTTGGGAAAACCTCTCAAGAAACACCAAGGTCTACATTGTGTTTTCAATCCCCTTTCTAGTCTGGTCTCTTTGCTGCCGCCCAGAACTTTCCTCAACTGCAGACCAGGTCCCTATTAAGAAGGGAGACCCCGATAACCCCACGGTCCCAGACCGACTCTCCCATTCAGGGATGAAATCCCAAAATTTTCCCTACGGGTTCTGTAGGGAATGTCCAGGGGATGTCATGAATTGAGTAAAATGTGGTGAAACTCACTTAACTCACTTAACAACGCTCTTGCTTAGCAACCATAATTTTGGGCTCAATTGTGGTCATAAGTCAAGGACCATCTCTGCCTTCCTCTGCATGGCAGCCTTTTCCTTCTCCTTTCTGGGAATTTTCCTCTCTGTTAGAGGCACCAAAATAATCCAGACGATGTAAGGTTTCCTGCTGCAGCAGGGGGTTGGACTAGATAACCTCCGAGATCCCTTCCACCCCTAGATTGCTGGGCTGTTTCAAAGTGTCTTCTGAAGCCAAGTCTGCTGCCAGGGTTTGTGGTGCTTCCTTCCTCTTCTTTCTCTCTCCCTCCCTTCCTTCCTCTTTCTTTCTTTCTTTCTTTTCTTTTCTTTCTTTCTCCTTCCCTCTTCCTTTCTCCCTTCCTTCCTTCCTCCCTTTCTTTCTTTTTCTTTTTCTTGTCTTTCTCTCTCCCTCCCTTCCTCTTTCTTACTTTCTCTCTTTCTTTCTTGTCTCTTTGTCTCTCTTTTCTCTCTGTTCCTTCCTTTTTCTTTCTCTTTTTCTTGTCTCTCTCTTCCTCATTTTCTTTCTTTCTCTTTTTTCTTGTCTCTTTCTTTTCTCTTCCTCCCTTCCTATTTCTTCCTTCCTTCCTTTCTTTCTTTCTTTCTTTTCTTTCTTTCTCCCTCCCTCTTCCTTTCTCCCTTCCTTCCTCCCTCTTTCTTTTTCTTGTCTCTCTCTCTCTCCCTCCCTCTTTCTTACTTTCTCTCTTTCTTTCTTTCTCTTTCTTGTCTCTTTTCTCTCTCTCTTCCTTTCTCTCTCTCTATATATTTTTTCTTTTCTTTCTTTCTTGTTTCTCTCTCTCTTCCTATTTCTTTCTCTTTCTCTTTTTTTCTTGTCTCTGTTTCTTTTCTCTCTCTCTCTTTCTTTCTTTCTTTCTTTCTTTCTTTTCTTTTCTTTTCTTTCTTTCTCCTTCCCTCTTCCTTTTCCCTTCCTTCCTCCCTTTCTTTCTTTTTCTTTTTCTTGTCTCTCTCTCCCTCCCTCTTTCTTACTTTCTCTCTTTCTTTCTCTTTCTTGTCTCTTTTCTCTCTCTCTTCCTTTTTCTTTCTCTTTCTATTTTTTCTTTTCTTTCTTTCTTTCTTGTTTCTCTCTCTCTTCCTATTTCTTTCTCTTTCTCTTTTTTTCTTGTCTCTGTTTCTTTTCTCTCTCTCTCTCTCTCTTTCTTTCTTTCTTTCTTTCTTCTTCTTCTTTCAATGGCGGGAGAGGCAAGAAAGAGCATCCCCCGTCATGGGCTGGATGGGGGCAGCGGGACATGACCACCGCCTCCACCTCTGCTGGAAGGCAGTCGCCCTAAGAGCCTCACCATATCCCCCCGAAGTGGCTCCTCGGCCGAGTGCAGGGGGTCTCCCTCCCATCCCTTACCGCCAGCATCGGGCTTACCTTCTAGACCCTCCACCGGCATATTCAGCATGCCCATCATCCCAACAGAGCCAGCGCATTGGTAAGGCTGACGGCGGGCGGCCCTTGGTGGAGACTGACACCGAGAGGGGAGGCGGTGGCCCCGGTGATGATCCAGGAGGGCAGGCGGATGTCTCAGTGCAGCCCCAGAATGTCCGCCTGCCCCCCGAAGCACTGTGGCTGCCGTTCGCTTTCGTTTTGCGGCGGGAGAAGGAAGAAAGTGAACGGCGGTGCTGCGGGAAGGCAGGCGGATAGATAGTCCTTGACTTACAACTATTTGCTTAGTGACTCTTGGAAGTTATAGCAGCAGTGAAAAAAGTGGCCTTGACCAGTTTTCACACTTACGACTGTTCCGGCATCCCCATGGGCATGGGGTCAAAATCCAGGCACTTAGCCACTGGCATGTATTTATGACGGCTGCGCTGTGCCAGTTTCACATCATCAGTATTGGTAACCTTCCCAGTTGGTGTCCGGCAAAGTCACTGGAGGATTCCCATAACAATTTCTCCCCTCCCTTCCCAACAGTAGGATATGACCTGCCTAACACTACCCTAACATCTGGAACAGCCACCCACTCAGGGTCTGCTCACAGATAGCCTTTCCACAGTAATAGTTATAGTTTTTCCTTGTGGAAGGGAAAATCTTGGATCTCGTAGTGATTCTCATCTATTGCAGCTCCTTTGAGCAGCCGATCTCCAAGGGGAGCATCTGCCGAAAGGCTCTGGCCATGCAAAACCACTTTGAAAGATCCCTGATGGAACCTGGCTTCTCTTTCAGGTATGCAGGACAGAATCTCCAAAAACTCTTTCCAAGGTGGCTTAGCATCCTGGAATTGTGATAGTGAAATGCTTGGGATGCAACAACCATCATCTACAAAGAGTTGTTTCTTCTCCTTTGCTATATGTAGAGATTAGGATCCTGCACTGGATACATTGGTTCCTCTGGATAACTTTGAAGATCAGCTCACACATGTCCCATACAACCAGCCTCCCCCCATCTCCCCTCCCCCAGCGAGAAAACCCCTTGAGAAAAGGCCTGGATCAAAGGAGAAGACTGAGGCAAAGTCTAAGAAAGCAAGTGAATTCACAGCAAGTTAAACAGCGTGTGATCTTCCCATGTTAGGCTTCATCACTAATTTGAAATGACATAGTAGCGCTTTTAACATGTCATACCCCTTTTTTTTCAGGTTAAGAATGCATGTTTTTCCCTTCTTGACTAAGGCTCTTTATTTGGTATGTGGGAACAAAAGCATTCTGAGAGTCTTTGAATGCACCTGCAACTTTCAAACCCAACTGGAAAGACTAATGGACCTCATCAATTAGCCCTTTGGGGGATATTATCTAGAATCAACGTTTTCTTTTGTTTAAACTTGACAACCAGTGTATTTTATTGTTTCATCATTTCTTTACTGACATTGAATGTATGTATCATTTGTTTCTGTACCCTCTTAAAAGACGTTAATAAATGTTTTTGCTTTGCTTGAATTATTTGACGATCTGTATTTTCAGGTGGGCAAAGGAGCCCCTTGGCTTCTCTCAAAGTCTCTCAAATTCAGGTAATTAAGTTCTTTTCAGCTCCACACCAAACTTGGTGCCTGAGTTTGGAGATGAAGACATGATTTAAAACGATCAACCACTAAATAAAAGTAATAGAAAAAGAGGCAGGTCAAGGGATGAACTTCCCATCACATTCCCTTTGTGTTGCCATGCTGTTTTGTGTTGCTCCATCATCCCTTGTGAGCTCCCCCCATTATTTCTGCTTAGGTGAGACACCTTTTGCTGAATCCCAACATAACACAGCAATCCAGGACAGAAAAAAATCCTGTCTCCCTTGAACAACTTCTGCAAAAACAAAATCTTGCATAACTTAAGGATGCTGAACCCCCCAAGTCACATGATCCTCTTTTGGCCAAGTGTTGAGGGATCCAGCAATTAGGAGACCCAGAAAGAAACCAACTTGGATCTTATCAAAATTGCATGATTCCTTGTTTCCTTTTTCCCACAATAATGTGTTGGAATGAGAGGAAATTCACCAGCAGGAACCATTGGCAGGAGATTCTCACCCTTCAGTCCTCTTTAACTGGAGATGTTTCCTTTTGTGCATGAATTCCTAGTGCTTCTATCTAGGAACAAGAATTGTCCTGGATCAAATAGAGGCCATGTAGATGCTTCTTAAAAACACACTTGAGTGAGTGACATATAGCGAGTTTATTTATTTATTGGGAATTATTATTTTTACCAATAAGGTGGAGAAGACATGAAGCAAAATGAAGGGGAACATTTGCAGTTGAGGGTTGAACTGAGGGGTCTTTGGAGCTCTCTGAGCCCCCCTCCCTTCTAGCCATGAGGAAGGAAGCTACTTTGGGCAATGAAAAGTCTGCAAGAAGAGAAGCCCCCAGGAGACCCTCCCCCCTCCCATCCAGCACAGCTTCCTCCTCTCTTCCCCCAACAACAGCCCTGTGAGGTGGACTGGACTGAAAAGGGAGCTGTCCAACCCCTGAACTCAGGGTCTCTTCTTTCTACCCTCCCAGCCTTCATCCCTGGCTCCCCTTCAGAGGTTGCTATGAGGCCACAGCCCCAGAAGAGCCCCTGACCTCCCCCTCCCTCAATACGGGGGCTGCAGAGGGGGGGAGATCAGCCCCCAAAGTTCAAGGGGAGCCCCAACCCACTTCCACGTCCTCGGCACTGCGCAGGCGCCATCTGGTTGATTGGAGAAAGGCGGACGCCGATTTGTCGTTCTGAGGAAGACGGCTATTGGCAGGGTGACTCCGTGGGGTGGGTCCTCCGAAGGAAGAAGCAGAAGATTTGGAGAGAAAATTAAAAAGGGCAATGAGGGAGCTGCCTGAAACAGCGACTCAGAGGAGCGCGGATGATGCATGTTGGGCGCAGGGAATGCTGGGAATTGAAGTCCGGGAGGGTCTCTTCGAAGAAGGCAGGCCTGGGATTCTGAGGCCTAGTCTTGAGGGGAGGAAGGGAGCTAGGAGGCTGGGAAGGAGGCCGTGTCCGCCAGGAGAATGCCCGGGAGGCCCATGGGAGGTGGGGGCTTGTGCCTGAACCTCCCCTGCGGAGAAAGGGACGCAGCCGTGACCCTCTTCTCTCTCTCCCCTGCAGGAGACCGGAGGATGGCGGTGGATGCAGGAAAGAGGCGCTGCCCGAGAGGAGGAGGAGAAGAAGGAGAGCGGGCCCCGTGGAGCAGCCCTGCCCGGTCCTAGCACGGCTTCCCTGGGAGACGGCGGGGAAAGGCTGGGGGACTCCCGGGCTGTAGGAGGGAAGAGCCCAGGAAAGGGGGCTGGATAACAGAAACCTCACATCTTGGCTCTGGATGTTTGCTTCCCTCTGTCTCCTGCCTAGCACCTTTCAACTAGCATCAGATAAGATGAAGGGACACCAAAAAGAATATTTCGAAAGCAAGGTTTGCACACACACACAATCACTGATTATCATCAATTCATATTCCCGTGTCGGCTGCTGACGATTTGGCACAGGATCCGGGCCTAAAGAGGCAGAGTCAACCCCTCCCTCCAGCAGCCCCTTGGGGCGTGGCCCTGATCCAGACTCCTTGGTGCAGACCTTTCCCTTCCTCAGTTCTTGAGCCTGGTTTTCATAGCTGATGTTCAAGCAGAGAAGATACCTCATCGTTGCCGATCTCGCCCAGTTGGCCCACAGGCCTCTTGGTCAGCAGAAAGGGCCCACCCATTCTGCTTGCCACTCTCGCCTGTGCCATGTTCTCCAGGGGGAGACAGTGCTGAAGGGAGGCATTGCCCCCCACTCTCCCCCCCAGAATGCACCGAGCGCCACGGCCCAGGTCTTCAGCTGGGGGCAGCATCCAGAAGTCCCTCCTTCCGCTGGACGCTTGCTCTGGTCTAACTGAAGCTTGGCCTTTGCTGGTGATCTGGGGCTCAATCCTCGGCTTGGTCTTCTTCGCCGGAAGCCAGGTCCACCCTCTGCTCATCCATGCGCTTGGCTTGGACCCGCTGGATGAGGCTGAAGAAATCCTCGTCGGGCACCGTGGGGCCACGGGGGATGGAATGGGGCGGGGCACAGCGCTGGTCATCCAGGCGGGAGGACTGCAGAAAAGAAGGGTGGATAAAAATAGATGGTTTTTTTAAAAAAAGTAATCTGCAATATTTACATTTTTGGTAAACTCATTCAATGAATCCTAATTCTGCAACCCGAAACAACGTGTACTGCATTGATGCATTTGCGCAATTTCACAGTAGCCATGAGATAAATCATAAAACAAAGTTTATCCCGTTGTTGTGCAAATCTGTTGTAAGGTCCCAAAATATACTTGAGTCACCAGAATGCCAAAGAGGCTTGCAAAAAAAAAGCAGATTTTATTTTTGGCCAAAAACAAAATACTGGGTGGGACTCTATCCGGAACATACAGATACAATGCATGCAAGGAGATAGCCACCCCTTGGGGAAGGTATGGCGTCCTTTTACACCCTCAGAAACATCAGCTTAGTACCCAATTCTGGCCTCCTAGTTTAGCTTTGTGTATTCCTTGTTGCCCTGCAAAGGAACAGAAGCCTCCCAATTAGCCTTATCTCTTCTTTTGTTCTCCCAATTGCTCATTTGGCCCCTTGGGTTGCAGGGAACAGATCAAAGGTGTAAGTTAGAGCTGAAGTGTAAATTATCCCTGGGATGATGATGTCTGCAGTTCCAACTGAGATACCTACCATGCTCTTGGATGGCAGGAGAAAAACAGGAAGAAGATTGAGATGGGTTCAGATCAAATGGCAGGAACAAATGTTTGACAAATACCAGAGACATTACAGAGGCCTAATAACAGAATGTGTTTGTTACAGGAGATGCATAAAGGCATAATATATGTGATACAAATACAAAGGCTTATATGTTTTACAGGAACCTAATGGTTACAGAATCTAGTATTTATTAAATCCTTATTGTTTCCCTTCACTATGTTTACTGCAAACTGTGTGATTGTTTGGAGAGAAATGCATCTGTACCCTCAGCCTCTAAGTGTGAGGGGGAAGGGCAAGCAGTAAAAATGAAAGCGAAACCTTCTAAGCAGCTTATAAATATAATATTAAAGAGCACCTGTCATTTCAGATCCATCATGGCAGCAGCGCCTGTTAGCGGGCATCCCCTGCTGCCCACCATATCCATCATCTTCTTGTGTCCCTGTCACACCACTGGCCATCCCATTAAAAGTGGGTGAGTCAACAGTGGGTCAGAGGAGGGACAAGAGATGACAGTTGCTCTTTAAAAATGTTGATTTAAACCAAGCCTTTTTACTAGTGATTTAAATCATGATTTAAATCGATTTGATTTAAATCAAATCAAACCCATCCTGGCAGAAAAGCGAAGGGAGAGGCTTTCTGTTGTTCAAACTTCATAAGCAATCAGTGTATTTTATCATTTCATCATTTCTTTACTGACATTGAATGTATGTATCACTTGTTTCTGTAACCTCTTAAAAGGCATTAATAAATGCTTTTGCTTTGCTTGAATTACTTGATGATCTGTATTTTTTTTTCATAAAACAAACTTTATTAAACATAAAAAGATAAAATACCATACCATACATACAAATACCCTCTTAAAAACCATGAATGCTTGAATTACTTCATGATCTGTATTTTCAGGTGGGCAAAGAAGCCCCTTTGCAAAGGTAAAAAGTCTCCAATTCTTTTTGGGGGAAAAATCAAGTTCTTTTCAGCTCCACACTAAACCCTTTGGAGAGTAAGGCATGATTTAAAATGATCAACCATTAGCTAGTTTGTTAGCTAGGAAGTAATGAAACGACCAAGAAACCTCTTTCCCCCCAACAACAACCCTGTGAGGTGGGCTAGACTGAAAGAGGGGCTTGAACTCAGGGCCTCTTGGTTTCTACCCCGGTGCCTTAATCACTGGGCCAAAAAGGCTCCCCTTTATAAGATGCTATAAGGTTGCAGCCCCAGAAAACCCTCTAACCCCCGCCTGCTTCAATACGGGGTGGGGGGGGCAGAGAAGGCTGGACTTCAAAGTTCAAGGTTAGCCCCCCCCCCATCCACGCTCCTCACCGCGCAGGCGCCATCTGGGGGATTGGTCGCCCTGGGGAAGGCAGCAATTACGAGGAGGGCGGATCCTCCAAAGGAAAAAGCGGAACTTGTGGAGAAAAAAGGGCATGAAGCCTCCACTTCCGGAACTAAAACGGGCAACCAGGGAGCCGCCAGAATTGACGAGAGAAAAGCCGGGAAGATGCAGGTTGGGCGCAGGGAATGCTGGGAGTTGAAGTCCGGGAGGGTCTCTCCGGAGGCCTGGGAGCCCGAGGCCTAGTCTGATGGGAGGGCGGGGAGGGAGACGGGAGGCGGGGAGGGAGGCCGTGTCGGCCTGGAGAATGCCTGGGAGGCCCGTGGGAGGCGGGGGCTTGGGCCTGCGGGGAAGGGGACGAAGCCCTGACTGTCTTCTCTTTCTCCCCTGCAGGAGGACGGAGGATGGCGGCGGATGCAGGAAAGAGGCCCCGCCCAGGAGGAGGAGGAGGAGAAAAGGCCCCGCGGAGCAGCCCTGCCCGGTCCCGGCGCAGCTTCCCCAGGAGACGGTGGGGAAAGGCCGGGGGGCTCCGGGGCTGCAGGAGGGAGGAGCCCAGGGGGACCCCGGGAAAGGCGGCTGCCTGGAGGGCGATGCGGGGAAAAGGAAATGGGCAGAGACCCCGAGATGGGCCTGGAGGGCGGAGGCTCCTTCCGAAGACCCCAAAAGCCCCGAAGGATCCAGGAGGAAGCAAAGGAACATCAGTGCCCGGAATGTGGAAAAACCTTCAAAAATAATGAAAATCTGGAAAACCATCTCAGGATCCACTCAAGAAAGAATCCATTTGAATGCACGGAGTGTGGAAAGAGCTTCAATTATAGGAGCAACTTTGATAGACATCTAAGAATCCACACAGGAGAAAAACCTCATAAACGCCTGGAGGGTGGAGGGTCCTTCGGAAAACGCAAGAATCTGCAAAGGATCCGGATGGGAGGAAAGAAATATCAGTGCCCCGAATGTGAAAAATCCTTCAAAAGAAATGGAGATCTTCAAAGGCATCTAAGGGTTCACTCAGGAGAAAAGAAATACGGATGCCCGGAATGTGAAAAATCCTTCAAAAAAAATAGGGAACTTGAAGACCATCTAAGAATCCACACAGGAGAGAAACCATTTAAATGCTTTGAGTGTGGAAAGAGCTTCCGTCATAGGGGAAATCTTTACAGACATCAAAGGATCCATTTGACAGAGAAACCGAATAAATGCCTGGAGTGTGGAAAGAGCTTCCATCAGAGGGGACATCTTTATAGACATCAGAGGATCCATTTAATAGAGAAACCGAATGAATGCCTGGAGGGCAAAGAATCCTTTGGAAGACCCGGAAATCCCCAAAGGATCCAGGTGGGAAGAAAGAAATATCAGTGCCCCGAATGTGAAAAATCCTTCAAAAGAAATGACCTTCTTAAAAGGCATCTAAGTAGCCACTCAAGAGAAAAGAAATATGAATGCCCTGAATGTGAAAAATTCTTCAAAAGAAAAGACCATCTTCAAAGGCATCTAATAATCCACTCAGGAGAAAAATCTCACAAATGCCTGGAGTGTGGAAGGAGCTTCAGTCAGAGGAGCAGCCTTTATAGACATCAAAGGATCCATTTACAAGAAGAGTATGAATGTGGGGAATGTAAAAAATCCTTCAAAACAATTCAAATCCTTGAAAAACATCTAAGAATCCACAAGCCGAATATATGCCTGGAGTGTGGAAAGAGCTTCAGTCAAAGGGGAAGTCTTGACACCCATCAAAGAATCCACACAGGAGAAAAACCCTACAAATGCCTGGAGTGTGGAAAGAGCTTTACTAATGGTTCAAACCTCTGTCGACATCAAAGAGTCCACACAGGAGAAAAACCACATAAATGCCTCGAATGTGGAAAGTGTTTCAGTACGAGAGGAGCTCTGTACGGACATCAAATAATTCACACAGGAGAAAAACCGCATAAATGTCTGCAGTGTGGAAAGAGCTTCAGTCAGAAAGGAACCCTTGACGGACATCAAAGAATCCACTCAGGAGAAAAACCCTACAAATGCCTGGAGTGTGGAAAGAGCTTTATTGAGCCTAGTAGCCTCCGTCAACACCAAAGAATTCACACAGGAGAAAAACCACATAAATGTCAGCATTGTGCAAAGAGTTTCAATCGGAGAGGACACCTTAAGAGACATCAAAGAATCCACTCATGGGAGAAACAATATAAATGTCTGGACTGTGGAAAAAGCTTCACTCAGAGAGGAAAACTTTCACTGCACCAAACAATCCATTCAGGAGAAAAACCACATAAATGCCTGGAGTGTGGAAAGAGCTATATTCAGCATCGGGGCCTCCAACAACACCAAAGAATTCATGTGGGAGAAAAATTATAAACATGAGCGTGAAAAACCTTCGGTCCCAGAGTGTATCTCAGGAATTGAATTGAATTGCGTATTAAATTTGGTCATGTGTGAATAGGCACACTAGGAATTTGTCTTAAGCTCTCATTGTACATACAAAGCATCAGAATAATGATACTCATGATAATTATAATAATTCCAATTGAGGGTCGAGTAAAGTAGATATTAAGAAGGGTAAATAATAACTGCCAAATAAGGGACTTTCCCAGGCTGAATAATAAAGGACTTTTTCAATTGTACATATGAGATGTTTCAACTGGCTGAAATTGTACCTTTTCACAACAGACTTTTGTGATTCATGATGCCATTTCCCATCTGGACGTTCTTTTAATGCAAGGCTCATTATGGTAATATGGGATGTTACTGTCCATGTCTCTGATGTAACTGTAACTCAGCAAGGTGATTTCTTCCAGGGTGGATTTGATTTAAATCACGTCAATTTAAATCACATCAATTTAAATCATGATATAAATCACTATTAAAAATACTTTATTTAAATCAAGTTTTTAAATCATAATTTTTAAAAAGCAACTGTCATGTCTGTCCTGCAGCAGCTCCTCCTCTGAGCCACTGTTGACTCGCCCACAGTCCCATTCATTTTAATAGGACGGCTGGTGATGCATCAGTGACACAACCAGGTGAGGGACGTGGCTGGCAGCAGGTGAGTGGATGCCCTCTCACAGGCCCTGCTATGATGGATCTGAAAAGACAGGTGCTCTTTAATGTTCTATTTATAAGCTGCTTAGGAGGTTTCACTTCCATTTTTACTTCTTGCCCTTCCCCCTCACACTTAGAGGCTGAGGGTACAGATGCATTTCTTTCCAAAGAATCATACAGTTTGTAGTCTACATACAGTATATTTGAAGAAAAATGGGGAAAAGGAATATTCCTGCCCTTTGCTTTATGAGTTATCTCATGGTTACTGTGAAACTCTGTGGATGTATCAGTGCAGTGCATGTTATCTCAGCTTGCAGAGCTTGGATTCATTGAATGAGTTTCCCAGAAATTTAAATATTGCAGAAATATACAGCTTCATGCTACATAACTAAGCTCCATTTCATGCTCAATAAACTAAATTATTAATGCATCTTAAATTTAAAACTATCTTTAGATAGATTTTTACAGCAATAGCATTTTATTAAAATGAATTTGATAAAAATAAAAAGATCAATTTCAATAAAAACTTTTTTAAAAAATTTGGATCAATTTTTATCCACTGATTTCTTCTAAGCAATCAACTCTTGTTTTGTACTTTTTCTACTGTATGGAGTATAAAATGAAATCTGATTCTCTGTCCGGGATTCCTTCTTTTCATTGAGGGAAATCTCTTAATAAGTTGCCTTTAAATGGTCATGCCGCTCAGATCCTCATTGGAGCAAGTGTGCTGTGGCTGAATCTAGGGCTCATTTGGCCTTCATTGTTGGGGGTGGGAAGGAGCTTCTCCCTGTCATTGTTTGATATAATCTATGTGGATTTCCCAAATGTGGGGACCTATTAAGACCATCCCCAAGCATCTGAAACTGTCAGTTGGATTCCCTGAATGGTCCCCTTGTCTTCCAGCAGAAACCGCTAAAGGGACTCTCTAAGGCCAAGGAAGCTTTGTGAGATATGAGCCATATTCTTAAAAATCCCCCACCCTTTTAGCCTTAACACACCTGGCTTTTCCCCAGGCGCTGGGAGATCAGACAAGGAGAAGGTGGCATGGATTGGCCCCAGGTTTTTCTCTGATGGTTTTTATTTTATGTTTAATGTGTTGGATACTTTTGAAAACGCCCTTTTGGGAGCTGCACAGAGTTGACAGAAAGATGGGCAGTTATGAGAACGTTTTAAATGAAGAAGACTCATTGGGGACCTGTTTGGTCCTCCCACTAGGTGCAGAGACTGGGTGTTCCCCAGTTGCCAGGATAGGGAAAGTCCCCCATTCCTCTGCTTTCTGTTCATCAGCTAAATGCTTAGCAAAAGGTGCATCTAGCTCAGTGGTGTCAAACTCTTATTTCATTCAGGGCTGCATCAGGGTTATGTTTGACCTGGGGGGGGGTGTCCCTGGGTAGGCGTGGCCAGCTCATCTTCACTCTTCTTGTGGGCACCTGTGGTGGCCAAGTGCTACGACAGGACTTCCCTCAGACCCTCCCTCCCTCATAACCTTCCTTCCTTCCTCCTGCCCTCCCTTCCCTTTCCTTCTTTTTCCTTCCCTCTTTCCTTCTTTTTCCTTCCTTCCTCCCTTCTCACCTTTCCTTCTTTGCCTTTCCGCTTTCCTGTCTCTTCTTGGATGTGGGGAAGGGATGGAGGCGTGACCCACCGCTCTTTCTCTCCTGCAGGAGGATGGAGGAGCCCGATGGAGGAAGGAAGGAAGGGTCAATCGAGAGGAGGAGGAGAGTGGGCCCCGCAGAGCAGCCCTGCCTGGAGACGGCGGGGAAAGGCCGGGGGCTCCAGGGCTGCAGGAGGGATGAGCCCAGGGGGAGCCCGGGAAAGGCAGCTGCCTGGAGGGCAATGTGAGGAGGAGGAAACGGGCGGAGACCCTGAGACGGGCCTGGAGGGCAGAGGCTCCTTCGGAAGACCCGGGAGTCCCCAAAGGATCCAGAAGGGAGGAAAGGAATATCAGTTCCCAGAATGTGAAAAATCCTTCACAAGAAATGGACAAAGGCATATAAGCAGTGATGGGATTCAATTTTTTTAACAACCGGTTCTCTGGGTGTGGCTTCGTTGGGGGTGTGGCTTGGTCATGTGACTGGGTGGGTGTGGCTAGCTGGTCATGTGACTGGGTGGGCGTGGCTAGCTGGTCATGTGACCGGATGGGTGTGGCTATGTGCATAGGGTCTACTCAGAGGGCTGAAAAAAGTGATTTCTGACAGGTCCTTGCACTTTTGACCGGTCTTTACACTTATGACCATCCTCATATTTATGCCCGTTGCGGCATTCTTAACAGTCGTGTCAGTCATTTCACCACCACTTCTCTTCACCACGGTGACAAGATAGGGCGCAAAACATAAAATGTGAGGACAGTCGTAAGTTCGAGGACTGGTCAAAAGTGAGAGGACCGGTCAAAAATAACTTTTTCAGCCCTCTGAGTAGTCCATATGCACATAGGGATTCCCCAGAGGGCTGAAAAAAGTGATTTCTGACAGGTCCTCGCACTTTTGACGGGTGATCATTTATGCCATCATTTATCTTCTAGTCCAGAGATCTCCAACCTTGGCAACTTTAAGCCTGGCAGACTTCAACTCCCAGAATTCCCCAGCCAGCTATGCTGGGTAGAGAATTCTGGGAGTTGAAGTCCACAAGTCTTAAAGCTGCCAAGTTTGAAGGCCTCTGAGCTAGGGCTTTGGGGCCAGCCTTTTGGGGAGGGGGTCCCATTCGGAGAGACCCCCTGCCTCTCAGGAAGCATCAGGCCCAGGCAGAGAAAGTTACCAAGGTTGGAGATCTCTGGACTAGAAGACCTCCAAAGGTCCCTTCAACTCTGTAATTCTGGTATTGGCAAGCAAGCACAGTTAAGCTACTTAAATCCTCCAGAGCAGGGGTCCCCAACCTTTAGAACCTCAGGGACCACCAAATTCATAATTTTAAATTTCGTGGACCACTAATACGGATCCAGCGCGGCCGCTTGCTGAAGCACCTGAACTCCCCGGGATGGGATAGGGTCCTTCAGGCACTCTCACCCCCTCTTCCTCTCTCCCCCCCCACTCATTCTCTCTTTCTCTTCCCCCTCTTTCTCTCTCTCTCTCTCTTTCTCTCATTCTCTTTCTCTCCCCCCTCTCTCTCATTCTCTCTTTCTCTCCCCTCTTTCTCTCTCTCTACCCTCTCTCCCCCTCTTTCTCTCTCTCCCCCCTCTCATTCTCTTTCTCTCTCTCCCCTCTTTCTCTCTCTCCCACTTTCTCTCTTTCTCTCTCCCCCTTTCTCTCTCTTGGAGAGAGCGGTAAACAGCGTCTGGTTTGGGGAGCAGCCGGATTTGCTCTCCATTGCTCTCTCGGCCCCCTGCAAGCTCTCAAGAAGCCCAACCAATGTTTCCCGCACCACTTCAGGGAGCGCTCCTCGAGAGACAAGAGCTTGCAGGGGGCCAAGAGAGCAATGGAGAGCAAAATCCGGCTGCTTCCCGAACCAGACGCTGTTTACCGCTCTGAGTCCCAAGCGGCAGGAGAGGAGGGCTGCCTTGTGCCACAAATATACCAAGGTGGAATCCTGATGCCGCATTTACAGCAGAGAGAAGAAGCCGGATTTTGCTCTCCATTGCAGACATCAGATTGTATTGCACCACCTGCAAAAATGCAAAAATTTCCAAATGTAGCCCTGCCCTGTAACAGCCCTCCTGATGTTCAACTGTTGTCTCTCAAGGAGGATACTTGGCCATCTTCATGCTTGAAAGGATTCTACAGTGTAACAGCAGATGTCTCCCACCTTGGCAGCTTTAAGACTTCTGGACTTCAACTCCCAGAATTCTCCAGAATTCCCCAGAATGGGCTAGGCGGGAGTTGAAGTCCACAGGTTGTAAAAGAGCCACAATTGCCCAGCCCTGGGTTAAGGTTTATATGAAGCCGCTGGGTGAGATCATCCGTGGTTTCGGGGTGAAGTACCATCAGTACGCTGATGATACTCAGCTGTACATCTCCACCCCGGGCCACCCCAATGATGCCCTTGAAGTGATGTCCCGGTGCCTGGAGGCCGTGCAGATGTGGATGGGGAGAAACAGACTCAGGCTCAACCCGTCCAAGACCGAGTGGCTGTGGTTTCCAGCGTCCCGAAATAGCCAGTTGACGCCATCGCTGGCTATTGGGGGCGAGTCGTTGGCCCCCACGGAGAGGTCTCACAACTTGGGCGTCGTCCTGGATACATGGCTGTCCTTAGAAGAACATCTGATGGCTGTGGCCAGGGGGACTTTTTATCAGGTTCGCTTGATTCGCCAGTTGCGTCCCTTTCTGGATCGGGACTCCTTATGCACGGTTACTCACGCCCTCGTCACTTCCCGCCTGGACTACTGTAATGCTCTCTACATGGGGCTCCCCTTGAGGAGTACCCGGAGGCTCCAGCTGGTCCAGAATGCGGCCATGCAAGTTGTTATGGGAGCGACATGGCACTCCCATGTACCACCTCTCCTGTGCGAGCTGCACTGGCTCCCGGTGGTCTTCCGGTGCACTTCAAAATATTGGTTACCACCTTTAGAGCGCTCCATGGCTCAGGACCTGGTTATTTACAAGACCACCTTCTGCCACCAGTAGCCTCTCACCGGCCAGTACGCTCCCATAGAGAGGGGCTTCTCAGGGTGCCGTCGGTCAAACAGTGTTGACTGGTGGCCCCCAGGGGGAGAGCTTTCTCTGTGGGGGCACCTACGATCTGGAACGAGCTCCCCCGGAGATACGGAGGATCCCAGATTTACGCACTTTCCGCCGTGCCCTCAAGACCTTTTTATTTCAACCGGCTGGCCTTGCCTAACTTCCTTTTAATTGTTAATTTTAAATTTGTTTTAAAACAATAGGGGTGTTTTAATTTGTTTGGGCCAAATTATTTAATGTGTTTTTACATTGTCTTCTAAATTTTGTATTTTGTGTGTTTTATCTTTTGGCTGTTCACCGCCCTGAGTCCTTCGGGAGTAGGGCGGTATATAAATCCAAAATAAAGATAAAGATAAAGATGCGAGTCAAGGCAGGTGAAGTTTAGCCTGAAACCAGCACCTGAAAATAGTCTTAAGAGTCTGCTTAATAGGTGGCTCTTACACTTCTAGGATACAAGAAGGAAACTGGTGTGTTTCATGTTAGGAACCAGAGTTTGATGGATTAAAAAAAAAATCCAGAAAATTGGGGTTTTATTTTGTTTCATATAAGCAACTTGGCTTCCTTAACTAATGCCGATAGCTTAATAATCCAGAGTTTGTTTCAGAGAACAGAAATTACTGACAAGTGACTTATAAGCTTGGCAGAATTCATAATCCAGAAATTGTGCTTATTTTGAGCAACTTGCAAAGTGAGAATTCCTTCCCTGAGCAGAATGTCCTAGAAATCCTTTTATCACATTATTGTTGACTGAGTTAGTGGCTCAGAAAAGGCTTGGCCTACGCTCCGTCTCTGGGCAGCCTTGAATTTGGGAAGAGAAGAGACGTTCCTTCTCCATAAACCTCTCTGGTCGATTCCCTACTTTACCTCTCACAGTTCCTCATCACAGAGCAAAAGCTCTCCCAACCACAATGATCCAGGAATAGAAATAATAATTTTAGATATGAAGAAGTGTTTTCTCTCCTTTGCTCTCTGTAGGGATTAGTATCCTGAACTCGGGACGTTGGTTCCTCTGGATAACTTTGAACATCAGCTCACAGATGTCCTATACAACAAGCCTCCTCCCCCCATCTCCCCCCCTCCTCCTGCAAGACCAACCCTTGAGAAAAGGCCTAAAGCAGAGGAGGAGGAGACTGAGGAGTCTAAGAAAGCAAGTGAATTCACAGCAAGTTAAACGGACTGTGTGATGCCGTTGCCTCAAATTGTAAGCTTCATCGCTAATTTAAAATGGCATATTTAGCCCTTTTAACATGGCATACACCCCTTTTTTAAGTTTAAGATTGCTTGTTTTCCCCTTCTTAACCAAGGCTCTTCATCTGGTATGTGAGAATCAATGTTCTACGTGCACCAATGCCTGGCAAATATCTGTAGGAGGCGAAGAAACCAATCACTCAAGCTGCCCATTTAGCACAAAAGGCATAGCTCTTTGGATGTAGACTGCAATCTGTTACGGGAAGTGTCATATCCCTAAAAGTGATACTGCCATTCAATCGGAGGAGGGGGGGAGACTTGGATTCGATTCCCTAGCATTGCCTGTGTCATCAGATATTTTACAACCTATATCCTGGCGCCAAAGAGCCCTGAGATCCCCTTTACCTGCAGGGATTTTTAGGATAGCCATGTGGGTTCTCTCACTTTAAAGGATAATGGTGGGAATGCATGTTTGTTCGGGTTCTCAGAGAAATTAGTAAAGAAAACATCTTCACACTTGTGTATTGGCTAACATCTGCGTTCTGACTTAAAGGGAGGGGTCTCTACCACTTTAATCCTACTGCTTTGCCTAAGGGTATTCCGATCTTGCTTTACCTGGATGGCTCTCACTTCTGCTTAATAAAAGAATCCTTTTGAACAACCACCTTTCAAGAGTTCTCACTTTTTTTTTTATTGAAAAAGTTTTACAATTACATTTTCTCCCCAGTTTCCCCCCCCCCCCCAACCCTCCCTAACCTCCCTAACCCTCCCTAGCCCCCCCTCCCCCCCCTGGACTTCCACAGAATATAATCCAAATCAAAATCCCCTTTTTATAAAACTTGAACCCCTCCACTCCCTATATATTTTTTTCACATCTTCTCAAAATTCAAATATTCTATCTCTATATAATGCTTTCAGTTAAAAGCTATCTGATATTTCCTAGTTTGAAATTTATTTTGCACATAATCTATCCACTTTTTCCACTCCCATTCATAAGTCTCTTGTGAGCGATCTTTTAGATATGCTGAAATCTTCGCCATCTCTGCAAAGCTGGCCATCTTCAAAGTCCATTCCTCAATAGTAGGCATAGCTTCATTTTTCCAATATTGACCAATCAGTAATCTCACTGCTGTTATCATATACAATATCAACTTTGTTTCACCCAATGTAAAACCCTTAACTATACCCAATAAAAACAATTGTGGAGAAAACTGAATTTTTTTCTTCAAAACATTCTGCATAACCCACCAAATTTTTATCCAAAAAGCCTTCACTTTCTTACAAGTCCACCAGACATGATAATATGTGGCATCTAGACAATCACATCTCCAGCATTTTGGTTGAACATTAGGGTACATGCACGACAATTTCTTAGGATCTAAATGCCATCTATAAAACATTTTATAAAAATATTCCCTTTTTTTAGGATGTTCTTTTGTGTTTTGTTCCATCATCCCAGGTGAGCTCCCCCCATTATTATTCAGGCAGCTTCTCTCATTGCCCGTTTTGTTTCCGGAAGTGGAGGCTTCACGCCCTTTTTCTCCACTCGTTCCGCCTTTTCCTTTGGAGGATCCGCCCCTCGGAGTCCTCCTGCCCAATGCCGACATCCCGAGCGCGACCAATCAGCATCCTTCTTCCTTCGAGAAACCTGATGGCGCCTGTGCAGTGCCGCCGGTTATTACGGTCCGGGGCGGAGGTGGGACAGGTGGGGGGGGCTCCCCTTGGCTCCCCTTGAACTTTGGGGTCCGGTCTCTTCCTCCCCTGTATTGAGGCCGGCTGAGGTCAGGGCCTCTTCTGGGGCTGCAGCCTTATACCAGTCCATGAAGGGGAGCCAGTTGGGTCTATTCTGGGACATTAGGAGACCCTGAGTTTGAATCAGCCGCTCTTTCAGTCCAGCCCACCTCACAGGGTTGTTGTTGGGGGAAGAGAGGAGGAAGCTGTGCTGGACGTGAGGGGGGAGGGGCTCCTCGGGGCTTCTCTTCTTGCAGACGTTTCATTGCCTAAAGTAGCTTCCTTCCTCATGGCTAGAAGGAAGAGGGGCTCAGAGCTCCAAAGACCCCTCAGCTGCAAATATTCCCCTTTATTGGATGTGTTCTCTGCCTTATTTGTAAAAATAAATCCAGGATTCTAATAAATTCTCTATATGGATTCAATAACTGACAAATGTGCTTTTAAGAAGCAACTACATGGCCTCTATTTGATCCAGGAGAATTCTTGTTCCGAGATAGAAGAAGAGGGAGTCAAGCTATTCTCCAAAGCCCCTGAGGGCAGGGCAAAAGAAGCAACGGGTGGAAACTCATCAAGGAGAGAAACAACTTAGAACTAAGGAGAAATTTCCTGACAGTTAGAACAATTAACCAGTGGAACAACTTGCCTCCAGAAGTTGTGAACGCTCCAACACTGGAAATTTTAAAGAAGATATTGCATAACCATTTGTCTGAAGTGCTGTAGGGTTTCCTGCCTAAGCTTGGGGGTTGGACTAGAAGACCTCCAAGGTCCCTTCCAACTCTGTGATTCTATTCTAATTCGGAATTCATGCACAAAAGCAGACCTCCAGTTAAAGAGGACCTAAGGATGAAAACGTGACATGTGCCATCTATAAAACATGTCACCGGAAAGATTGGCAAAAATGTTCAAAGATAAACTCTTTAAATTTTTAATTAAATTTTGTACCAACATGTTACACGGATTAATGATGAATTCTTTGTTCAAAAATAAAAAAAAATTCTAAAAAAAAAGAAAGAAGAGTGGAGCTTCCCTTGACAGAGGCAGTTTATATCCAAAAATCTGCCTTTTGTGCCAAAATATGAGAACTGGGCAGCTTGAGTGATTGGTTTGGTCGCCTCCTTCAGACCTTTGCCTGGCATTGGTGGGTGTGGAAAAGGCGGAGCAGGTGAGCTTTGGGAGGAGGCCAAGGGAGGCTGCCATCTCTGAGGGAATTCTGAGGGCTTCAGGACCTCACCCATGCAGGCTCAACTGCCAGTTACTGTCAGTTATCAGAGTGAAGGTGCCTTCCGAGAGGTAGGTTGGTTTCTGAAGGGCTCCTGGACTCTGGGAAATCTTCCCTCTATTTGCAGCCAATTTACCAGAGTTGTATTGCAAGGGTGAAAATGCCCATTTGGCCTCTTACCTGCCTGGGTGCCCCTCCAACCTCCCCCCCACACCTTGCCTAGGGAGGGAGCCTGGATGGGGGGGGAGTCCCAGTCCCAGAAGGGCCCCTCAACCTCTGCCTGTCAGAATGCGGGAGGGGATCCCCAAAGGTGAGACTGGATCCCAAACATCAAAGGGAGCCCCCCCCCCGAGACACCCAGTCTCTGCACCTAGTGGGGGATCAAAGAGGTCCCCAATGAGTCATTTAAAGCATTCTTTTAACTGCCCATCATTCAGTCAACTCACTACAGCTCCCCAAAAGCTGTTTTAAAAACAATACAACACATTAAAACATGGAAAATAAAAACAAAGAAAACCCAGGCGCCAATCCATGCCAACTTCTCCTTGTCTGACCTCCCAGCGCCTGGGGAAAAGCCGGGTGTTGAAGGCTGAAAGGCTGGAGGCCCTTTGAGAATCTGGCTCGTATCTCACAAAGCTTCCTTGGCCTTAGAGAGTCCCTTTAGCAGTTTCTGCTGGAAGACAAGGGGACCGTTGAGAGAATCCAACCGACAAAGAGTTTCTGATGTCTGGGGAGGGTCTTACATGGTATGGACAGTTCACACCCACAACAATGGAGGCCAAATTAGCCCTAGATTCAGCCACAGCACACTTGCTTCAATTAGGCACTGAGTGGGATGACTATTTAAAGGCAATTTATTAGAATATTGTAGCAAAGAGATTTCCCTTAATGAAAAGAGGGAATCTAGGACACGGAATCAGGTTTCTTTTTATACTTCATACAATAGAAAACGTACAAAATAACAGTTGATTGCATGGAAGAAATAAGGGTGGATTAAAATTGATTAAAAATATAAATAAATCATAATTTTGATTTAAGTGGATTTTTTTGTTATTTTTTATCAAATTTATTTCAATAAAATGTTTTTGGGATAAAAATCCCAATTGGGATTTCTATTCTATTCTATTCTATTCTATTCTATTCTATTCTATTCTATTCTATTCTATTCTATCCCATCCCATTCACTATTCTATTCTATTCCATTCACTATTGTATTGTATTGTATTGTATTGTATTGTATTCCCTTCCCTTCCCTTCCAATAGAATAGAATCGAATCGAAATCCCAATTGGGATTCTTATCCGAAAAACATTTTATTGAAATAAATTTGATAAAAAATAACAAAACAATCCCATTTAATTTGTTCTAAATCTAAAGAAGAAAAGATACATTCATTAAGAATCATAAAGATAATTTTCCATTTAAGATACATTAATAATTTATTTTATTCAGGTTGAAATGGAGCTTAGTTATGTAGCATGAAGCTGTATATTCTGCAATATTTACATTTCTGGTAAACTCATTCAATGAATCCAAGCACTGCAAGCTGAAATAACATGCACTGCATTGATACATCCACAGAGTTTCACAGTAACCATGAGATAACTCATAAAGCAAGGGCAGGAATATTCCTTTTCCCCATTTTTCTTCAAATATACTGTATGTAGACTGCAAACTGTATGATTGTTTGAAGAGAAATGCATCTGTACCATCAGCCTCTAAGTGTGAGGGGGAAGGGCAAGAAGTAAAAATGGAAGTGAAACCTTCTAAGCAGCTTATAAATAGAACATTAAAGAGCACCTGTCATTTCAGATCCATCATGGCAGGGCCTGTGAGAGGGCATCCACTCACCTGCTGCCAGCCACGTCCCTCACCTGGTTGTGTCACTGATGCATCACCAGCCGTCCTATTAAAATGAATGGGACTGTCGGCGAGTCAACAGTGGCTCAGAGGAGGAGCTGCTGCGGGACAGACATGACAGTTGCTTTTTAAAAATTATGATTTAAAAAGTTGATTTCAATCTTTTTAATAGTGATTTATATAATACTTTAAATTGACATGATTTAAATCAACGTGATTTAAATGAAATCCACCTTGGAAGAAATCATCCTGCTTAATTACGGTTATATCAGAGCCATGGACATCCCATAATATTAAGCATAACCACTGAAATGAGCCTTGCATTAAAAGAATATTCACATGGGAAATGGCATGTCTGTTGGGAAAAGGTACAATTTAGATCAGTTGAAACATCTAGCATGTACAATTGAAAAAGTCCTTTATTATTCAGCCTGAGAAAGTCCTTTATTTGGCAATTATTTTTTATCCTTATTGTCTTCTTTAATCATTTGGAGTAAAGAGCAATAATTCCTCTTATTGGAATTATTATAGTGATTATGAATTTGCACCAGGTGAATTCCGAGTGTGTCTATTCACACTTAGCCAAATTAAATATACAATTCAATTCCTGAGATACACTGTGACTGAAGGTCTTCTCACACTCAGGTGTGTTTATCATTTTTCTCCCACGTGAATTCTTTGGTGTCGATTGAGGCTACTACGCTCAGTATAGCTCTTTCCACACTCAAGGCATTTATGTGGTTTCTCTCCTGAGTGGATTCTTTGATGTCTATAAAGAGTTCCTCTCTGATTGAAGCTCTTTCCACAATCAAGACATTTATGTGGCTTTTCTCCTGTGTGGATTCTTTGATGTCTGTGCAGACTTCCTCTTCTACTGAAGCTCTTTCCACAATCAAGACATTTATGTGGTTTTTCTCCTGAATGGATTGTTTGATGCTGGGAAAGTTTTTCCCTCTGACTGAAACTCTTTCCACACTCCAGGCACTGATACGGTTTCTCTCCTGAATGGATTGTTTGATGCTCGGAAAATTTTCCTCTCTGACTGAAACTCTCTCCACACTCCAGGCACTGATACGGTTTCTCTCCTGAATGGATTCTTTGATGCATGTAAAGATTTCCTCTCTGATTGAAGCTCTTTCCACACTCCAGACATTTATATGGTTTTTCTCCTGTGTGGATTCTTTGATGTCTGTGCAGACTTCCTCTCCTACTGAAGCTCTTTCCACAATCAAGACATTTATGTGGTTTTTCTCCTGAATGGATTGTTTGATGCTCGGAAAATTTTCCTCTCTGACTGAAACTCTCTCCACACTCCAGGCACTGATACGGTTTCTCTCCTGAATGGATTCTTTGATGCATGTAAAGATTTGCTCTCTGATTGAAGCTCTTTCCACACTCCAGACATTTATGTGGTTTTTCTCCTGTGTGGATTCTTTGATGTATGTGCAGACTTCCTCTCCTACTGAAGCTCTTTCCACAATCAAGACATTTATGTGGTTTTTCTCCTGAATGGATTGTTTGATGTCTGTGCAGACTTCCTCTCCTACTGAAGCTCTTTCCACACTCCAGGCACTGATACGGTTTCTCACCCCAGTGGATTCTTTGATGCATGTAAAGATTTCCTCTCTGATTGAAGCTCTTTCCACACTCCAGACATTTATGTGGTTTTTCTCCTGTGTGAATTGTTTGATGTTCATACAGAGTTCCTCTCCTATTGAACCTCTTTCCACACTCCAGACATTTATGTGGTTTTTCTCCTGAATGGATTCTTTGATGCTGGGAAAGTTGTCCTTTCTGACTGAAACTCTTTCCACACTCTCGGCACTGATCCGTTTTCTCTCCTGAGTGGATCCTTTGATGTCTGTGCAGAGTCCCTCTCCTACTGAAGCTCTTTCCACAATCAAGACATTTATGTGGTTTCTCTCCCCAGTGGATCCTTTGATGTGTATAAAGGTTCCTCCTCCAACTGAAGCTCTTTCCACACTCCAGGAACTTCTGAGGTTTTTCTCCTGTGTGGATCCTTAAATGACTTTCAAGATGGCCAATTCTTTTGAAGGATTTTCCGCATTCCGGGCACTGATGTTTCTTTCCTCCCTCCTGGATCCTTCGGGGCTTTGGGGGTCTTCCGAAGGAGCCTCCGCCCTCCAGGCCCGTCTCGGGGTCTCCGCCCGTTTCCTCCTCCCTGCATCGCCCTCCAGGCAGCCGCCTTTCCTGGACTCCCCCTGGGCTCCTCCCTCCTGCAGCCCCGGAGTCCCCGGGCTTTCCCCGCTGTCTCCCGGGGAAGCCGCGCCAGGACCGGGCAGGGCTGCTCCGCGGGGCCCGCTCTCCTCCTCCTCCTCCTCCTCTCGGGCGGCGCCTCTTTCCTGCATCCGCCGCCATCCTCCGTCCTCCTGCAGGGGAGAGAGAGAAGAGGGTCATGGCTGTGTCCCCTTTCCCGTAGGGGAGGCCCAGGCCCAAGCCCCCGCCTCCCACAAGCCTCCCGGGCATTCGCCAAGCGGGGACACGGCCTCCTTCCCAGCCTCCCGTCTCCCTCCCCGCCCTCAAGATTAGGCCTCGGGCTCCCAGGCCTGCCTTATCCGGAGAGACCCTCCCGGACTTCAACTCCCAGCATCCCCTGCGCCCAACCTCCATCATCCGTGCTCCTCTGTCGCCGATTCAGACAGCTCCCTCGTTGCCCGGTTTGTTTCCGGAAGTGGAGGCTTCATGCCCTTTTTTTCCACAAGTTCCGCTTTTTCCTTTGGAGGATCCACCTCACGGAATCCTCCTGCTATTCGCCGCCATCCCGGGAGCGACTAATCGGCGTCCGACTTCCTCCAATCAACCAGATGGCGCCTGCGCAGTGCCGAGGACGTGGAAGTGGGGCGGGGCTCCCCTTGAACTTTGGGGGCTGATCTCCCCCTCCCTGCAGCCCCCGTATTGAGGGAGGGGGAGGTCAGGGGCTCTTCTGGGGCTGCGGCCTCATAGCAACCTCTGAAGGGGAGCCAGGGATGAAGGCTGGGAGGGGAGAAAGAAGAGACCCTGAGTTCAGGGGTTGCACAGCTCCCTTTTCAGTCCAGCCCACCTCACAGGGCTGTTGTTGGGGGAAGAGAGGAGGAAGCTGTGCTGGATGGGAGGGGGAGGGGCTCCTGGGGGCTTCTCTTCTTGCCGACGTTTCATTGCCCAAAGTAGCTTCCTTCCTCATGGCTAGAAGGGAGGGGGGCTCAGAGAGCTCCAAAGACCCCTCAGTTCAACCCTCAGCTCCAAATATTCCCTTTCATTTTCTTGGATAAGAAAATCAGAGTTCCAGTTTGAATCAGCTCCACTTTCTGTCTAGGCCACCTCACAGGGTTGTTGTTGGGAGAAAAGAGGAGGAAGGTGTCACCATTGCTAGAAGACCTTGTCTTTTTGCAGGCGTTCTCTGTTTTGTTACATATGTTCTCCACCTTATTTGTAAAAATAATAAATGGAGGATCCAAATAAATACATAAAGTCACTATGTTAGACTCACAAGTGTGTTTTTAAATAGCAACTACATGGAGTCTATTTGATGCAGGACAGTTCTTGTTCCTAGATATAAGAATCCCTGCACAAAAGCAGACCATCCCCAGTTACAGGACTGGAGGGTCAGAACCTCCTGCCAATGGTTCCTGCTAATGAATTTCCTCTCATTCCAATACATTATTGTTGAAAAAAGGAAACAGGAAATCATGCAATTTTGATAAAATCCAAGTTGGTTTCTTTCTGGGTCCCTTTAACTGCTGGATCCCTCAACATTTGGAACTTGGGCAAAAGAGGCTCATGTGCGTTGGGGGTTCAGCATCATTAAGCTGTAAGGTCCCAAAATATAGTTGAGTCACCAGAATGCCAAAGAGAGACTCAAGACGAGGCTTGCAAAAAAAAAAAGCAGATTTTATTCATGGCCAAAACCAAAATACTGGGTGGGACAATATCCAGAACATACAGATACAATGCATGCGAGGAGATAGGCAACCCTTGGGGAAGGTATGGCGTCCTTTTACACCCTCAGAGACATCAGCTTAGTACCCAATTCTGGCCGCCTGGTTTAGCTTTGTGTATTCCTTGTTGCCCTGCAAAGGAACAGAAGCCTCCCAATTAGCCTTATCTCTTCCTTTGTTCTCCCAGTTGCTCATTTGGCCCCCTGGGCTGCAGGGAACAGATCAAAGGTGTAAGTTAGAGCTGAAGTGTAAATTATCCCTCGGATGATGATGTCTGCAGTTCCAACTGAGATACCTACCATGCTCTTAGGCAGGAGAAAAACAGGAAGAAGATTGAGATGGGTTAAGATCAAATGGCAGGAACAAATGTTTGACAAATACCAGAGACATTACAGAGGCCTAATAACAGAATGTGTTTGTTACAGGAGATACATAAAGGCATAATATATGTGATTCAAATGCAAAGGCATCTATGTATTACAGGAACCTCATGGTTACAGAATCTGGTATACCAGTGTATCATATTCTAGTATTATTTATTATATCCTTATTATTGTTTCCCTTCAAAGCTAGGCAATATTTTGTTTTGGTAGAACTCGTTCAAGGGAGACAGGATTTTGTCCTGGATTGCTGTATTACTTTGGGATTCAGAAAAAGGTGTCTCACCTAAGCAGAAATAATGGAGGGAGCTCACCTGGGATGATGGAAAAAAGCACAAAACAACATGACAACACAAAGGGTGTGATGGGAAGTTCATCCAGAGCTACATTAATGAGTGGAGCTTCCGGGTCATCATATTCAACATGTATCATCATTTTCTTAGTACATAATTATCTTTCTTCTTACATTTACATTTACTGTATTACAAGATATTTTCCCCATATTTCTTATTTTTACATTGCCTATTGTCTATATTCAGTCTCTATCCATTGACAAAATTTCCCCCATATGCTGTAATACTCAGATTCTTCCTTCCCACTATTTGCCAATGTTAAGCTACTCATTTTTGCACATTCTAATATTTTACTAATTAGTTCTCTCTTTGTAGGAATTTTTTCTGCTTCCCAATTTTGTGCAAATACCATTCTTGCTGCCGTTATTACATGTATAATCAAATATGTATTTTCTCTACTAAATTTCTCTGGTAAAATACCCAACAGGAACAGCTCCGGTTTAAGATCAATGTGTTGCTGTATCATTTTCTCTACCAATATTCGAATTTTTGCCCAATAATTTCTCTCTTCTGGACATGTCCACCACATGTGATAATACGATCCCAATGTCTGGTAGCATTTCCAACATTTAGCTGATTTATCTTTGAACATTTTTTCCAATCTATATCCGATGACATGTGCCATCTATAAAACATGTCACCGGAAAGATTGGCAAAAATGTTCAAAGATAAACTTTGTTTAAATTTTTAAATAAATGTTGTACCAAGATGTTACATGGATTGATTAATGATGAATGGTTTGTTTAAAAATAAAAAAAAATTCTCAAAAAAAAAAGAGAGAGAGAGAGAGAGAGAGAGAGAGAGAGAGAGAGAGAGAGAGAGAGAGAGAGAGAGTGGAGCTTCCCTTGACAGAGGCAGTCTACATACAAAAATCTGCCTTTTGTGCCAAAATATGAGAACTGGGCAGCTTGAGTGATTGGTTTGGTCGCCTCCTTCAGACATTTGCCTGGCATTGGTGGGTGTGGAAAAGGCGGAGCAGGTGAGCTTTGGGAGGAGGCCAAGGGAGGCTGCCATCTCTGAGGGAATTCTGAGGGCTTCAGGACCTCACCCATGCAGGCTCAACTGCCAGTTACTGTCAGTTATCAGAGTGAAGGTGCCTTCCGAGAGGTAGGTTGGTTTCTGAAGGGCTCCTGGACTCTGGGAAATCTTCCCTCTATTTGCAGCCAATTTACCAGAGTTGTATTGCAAGGGTGAAAATGCCCATTTGGCCTCTTACCTGCCTGGGTGCCCCTCCAACCTCCCCCCCCACCTTGCCTAGGGAGGGAGCCTGGATGGGGGGGTGGGGAGTCCCAGTCCCAGAAGGGCCCCTCAACCTCTGCCTGTCAGAATGCGGGAGGGAATCCCCAAAGGTGAGACTGGATCCCAAAGATCAAAGGGAGGGCCCCCCCCCCAGAGACACCCAGTCTCTGCACCTAGTGGGGGATCAAAGAGGTCCCCCATGAGTCATTTAAAGCATTCTTTTAAATGCCCATCATTCAGTCAACTCACTGCAGCTCCCCAAAAGCTGTTTTAAAAACAATACAACACATTAAAACATGGAAAATAAAAACAAAGAAAAGCCAGGCGCCAATCCATGCCAACTTCTCCTTGTCTGATCTCCCAGCGCCTGGGGAAAAGCCGGGTGTTGAAGGCTGAAAGGCTGGAGGCCCTTTGAGAATCTGGCTCGTATCTCACAAAGCTTCCTTGGCCTTAGAGAGTCCCTTTAGCAGTTTCTGCTGGAAGACAAGGGGACCGTTGAGAGAATCCAACCGACAAAGAGTTTCTGATGTCTGGGGAGGGTCTTACATGGTATGGACAGTTCACACCCACAACAATGGAGGCCAAATTAGCCCTAGATTCAGCCACGGCACACTTGCTTCAATTAGGCACTGAGTCCGATGACTATTTAAAGGCAACTTATTAGAATATTGTAGCAAAGAAATTTCCGTTAATGAAAAGAGGGAATCCAGGACACAGAATTGGGTTTCTTTTTATACTCACACAATAGAAAAAGTACAAAATAAGAATTGATTGTATGGAAGAAATAAGGGTGGATAAAAACTGATTAAAAAAATAAATTAAAAAAATCATAGTTTTGATTTAAATGGGAGTTTTTTGTTATTTTTTATCAAATTTATTTTAATAAAATGCTTTTGGGATAAAAATCCCATTGGGATTTCTATTCTATTCAAATAGAATGGAATAGAATTTTTTATTGGCCAAGTGTGATTGGACAAAGGAATTTGTCTTGGTGCATATGCTCTCAGTGTACATAAAAGAAAAAATACGTTCATCAAGAATCATAATTTTCCATTTAAGATACATTAATAATTTAGTTTATTCAGGTTGAAATGGAGCTGTTATGTAGCATGAAGCTGTATATTCTGCAATATTTACATTTCTGGGAAATTCATTCAATGAATCTAAGCACCGCAAGCTGAAATAACATGCACTGCATTGATACATCCACAGAGTTTCACAGTAACTACGAGATAACTCATAAAGCAAAGAGCAGGAATATTCCGTTATCCCATTTTTCTTCAAATATACTGTATGTAGACTGCAAACTGTATGATTGTTTGAAGAGAAATGCATCTGTACCATCAGCCTCTAAGTGTGAGGGGGAAGGGCAAGCAGTAAAAATGGAAGTGAAACCTTCTAAGCAGCTTATAAATAGAACATTAAAGAGCACCTGTCTTTTCAGATCCATCATGGCAGGGCCTGTGAGAGGGCATCCACTCACCTGCTGCCTGCCACGTCCCTCACCTGGTTGTGTCACTGATGCATCACCAGCCGTCCTATTAAAATGAATGGGACTGTGGGCGAGTCAACAGTGGCTCAGAGGAGGAGCTGCTGCGGGACAGACATGACAGTTGCTTTTTAAAAATTATGATTTAAAAAGTTGATTTCAATCTTTTTAATAGTGATTTATATAATACTTTAAATTGACATGATTTAAATCAACGTGATTTAAATGAAATCCACCTTGGAAGAAATCATCCTGCTTAATTACGGTTATATCAGAGCCATGGACATCCCATAATATTAAGCATAACCACTGAAATGAGCCTTGCATTAAAAGAATATTCACATGGGAAATGGCATGTCTGTTGGGAAAAGGTACAATTTAGACCAGTTGAAACATCTAGCATGTACAATTGAAAAAGTCCTTTATTATTCAGCCTGAGAAAGTCCTTTATTTGGCAGTTATTTTTTATCCTCATTGTCTTCTTTAATCATTTGGAGTAAAGAGCAATAATTCCTCTTATTGGAATTATTATAATGATGATGAATATGCACTAGGTGAATTCCGAGTGTGTCTATTCACACTTAGCCAAATTAAATATACAATTCAATTCCTGAGATACACTGTGACTGAAGGTCTTCTCACACTCAGGTGTGTTTATCATTTTTCTTCCACGTGAATTCTTTGGTGTCGATTGAGGCTACTACGCTCAGTATAGCTCTTTCCACACTCAAGGCATTTATGTGGTTTCTCTCCTGAGTGGATCCTTTGATGTCTATAAAGAGTTCCTCTCTGATTGAAGCTCTTTCCACACTCCAGACATTTATGTGGTTTTTCTTCTAAATGGATTGTTTGATGATGGGAAAGTTGTCCTTTCTGACTGAAACTCTTTCCACACTCCAGGCACTGAAAGGGTTTCTCCCCTGAATGGATTTTTTGATGCAGGTAAAGATTTCCTCTCCTACTGAAGCTCTTTCCACAATCAAGACATTTATGTGGCTTTTCTCCTGTATGGATTGTTTGATGCTGGGAAAGTTCTCCTTTCTGACTGAAACTCTTTCCACACTCGAGGCACTTATACGGTTTCTCTCCTGAGTGGATCCTTTGATGTCTGTGCAGACTTTCTCTCCTACTGAAGCTGTTTCCACAATCAAGACATTTATGTGGTTTTTCTCCTGAATGGATCCTTTGATGCTGGGAAAGTTTTCCTCTCTGACTGAAACTTGTTCCACACTCCAGGCACTGATACGGTTTCTCTCCTGAGTGGATTTTTTGATGCACGTAAAGACTTCCTCTCTGATTGAAGCTCTTTCCACACTCCAGACACTTATGAGGTTTTTCTCCTGTGTGGATCCTTACATGTCTTTCAAGATTTGCATTACTTTTGAAGGATTTTTGACATTCCGGGCACTGATGGTTCTTTCCACCCTCATGGATCCTTCGGGGCTTTGGGGATCTTCCGAAGGAGCCTCCGCCCTCCAGGCCCGTCTCGGGGTCTCCACCCGTTTCCTCCTCCCCTCATCGCCCTCCAGGCAGCCGCCTTTCCCGGGCTCCCCCTGGGCTCATTCCTCCTGCAGCCCCGGAGCCCTGCCGTCTCCCGGAGAAGCCGCGCTGGGACCGGTCAGGGCTGCTCCGTGGGGCCCACCGTCCTCCTCCTTCTCTTGGCCAGCGCCTCTTTCCTGCATCCGCCGCCATCCTCCGTCCTCCTGCAGGGAAAAAAGAGACGAAGGTCACGGCTGTGTTCCTTTCCCCACAGGGGAGGCCCAGGCCCAGGCTCTTGTGGACCCGAAAGAGACCCCCACAGACTGGGACTCCCAACATTCCCTCCGATGAGAAAGGAGAAGATGAATCCATGTGTATGTGTGTGTGTGGGGGTGGGGTCTGTGGAGGGGCTGGTAAGGCAGCTGTGGGGGGAGCTGGGTGAATTAATCCTGCTTACTGTCTCTGGGATGTATTTTGTGGTTATCGTTCATGACGGTTGGATATATTGCCCACAAACTGTCAGGTTCCCTCTGTTTCTTCTTCATACTTTGGGTGTTGATGTGTAGGTGGAGAGATGAGAAGGAGGAGGGATGAGAAAGGAGAAGATGAATCCATGTGTGTGTGTGTATGTGTGTGGGGGGGTCTGTGGAGCGGCTGGCAAGGCAGCTGGGGGGGGAGGGCCTGGCTGACTTAACCCTCTTACTGTCTCTGGGATGTATTTTGCGGTTATCATTCATGACGGATGGATATATTGCCTCCAAACTGTACAGGTAGTACTAACTAGATCTACAATCAGAATTGAGACAAAAATTTCTGTTCTTGACAGTTGCTGCACCCCATTTTTTGCCATAATTGGCAGCTCATATCCTACAGTTGTGAAGTGAGTTGTGAAGTTGTTATGTGAATCCTCCAATGACTTTGTGGGACACCAGATGGGAAGGTTACAAATGGTGATGACGTGACCCTGGGACAGCGCAGCCGTCATAAATACATGCCAGTGGCTAAACGCCTGGATTTGGACCACATGGATGCTGGAACAGTCGTAAGTGTGAAAACTGGTCAAGGCCACTTTTTTCAGTGCTGCTAAAACTTCACTAAATCATTAAGCAAATAGTTGTAGGTCAAGGGGCCTGGTAGCTCAGCAGACTAAAAGCATTGTGATTAACACCACCTGTCTGTAATTACTGCAAGTTCGAATCTCGCCAGGCTCAAGGTCGACTCAGCCTTCCATCCTTTCTAAGGTGGGTAAATTGAGGACCCAGTTTGTGGGGGCAATAAGCTGACTTTGTATAAATATACAAAAGTATGAAGGCTACTGCTTAATGCATTGTAAGCCGCCCTGAGTCTCTGGAGAAGGGCGGCATATAAATCAAATTTAAAAAAAAAAGAAAAAAAAAGGACTATCTGTACAGTGCTTTAAAAATAATCCAAAATAGCCCGCAAATTCCAACCCGCAGAGGTCAAAAATTTTCCTGCAAGGGACTTCCAGTTGGCACCGCAGGCTCCGTGGACGGTCTTTTAGGACCGCCAGCCCTGCGTCTCCGTAAAAGCCGCTTTGACAGCGCAAACCAGCTGTCTAGCAGCTGAAAAACTCTCCTTCTGGAAAAGAAGGAGAGGAGAGCCGGTGGGCGAGAGTATAGCTCCCCGAAAGCCCTCTGGAACATTTCCAGAGGCTTGAAGGATGAGAGCTCCCCAGCCAGCCCGCCAGCCAAGAAGCTCCGGAGCCAGGACGACTCTGCGAAAGCAGAGCGAGAAGCCGCGATCCGATCCTGCTTTTAAAAGTGAGTTTGATTGACTACAAGCACAGGCAGAGCGGAAAACAGGAGAACAAGCCTTAAAAGTACAGAGCTTAACTCCGAAGTTACTTTGTTTCAATTTGAATCTTATTGAGTTGGAGGCGGAAGATGGCGTCTTTGTTATGTTTTTGAAAGTGAAAGCCAGAAAATAAAGAGCTTGAGAACTTTGCGCTGGGAGAGTGGATTAGCTGCCTATTAACTGCTGGGAATTGAGAGTTTGTGGAGGAAAGAGGAAAAAAACTACTCTGCCTGGCAAATTAGAGACTATAATTGAGGCAGATAATCAAGGAAGATATATTGCAATTGAATTATTAACACAGACTGGAAAAATGCTTTTTATTGGAATATATGCCCCTAATCAGCAACAAGACAAGTTTTATAAATTTTTAAATACTAAAATAATACAATGGGCCTATAAATCTTTTATATTAATGGGTGATTGGAATGGAGTAATTGACACACAGAAAGATAAAAAAAGCTTATCAAAGATTTCAACACGTGCAAAACGACCTAAAACATTTTTTGATATGATGGAAGATATAGAACTGAGAGATATCTGGAGAGAACGTAACCTGGAGGAAAAAGATTTTCCTTTTTTTTCTGATAGACATCAATCCTTCTCCAGGATTGATTTTATACTAACCACAAATAATTTTATTTTCAGGGTGAATAAGATGAAGATATGTCCAAGAACTTTAACTGATCATAGTCCGGTTTGGGTGGAATTTGAACAGGAGAGGGGAGAAAGGAGGTCTTGGAGGTTAAATGAAAACTTATTTAGATATGAAGAAAATATCAAAGAGCTTAAAAAACAAATGAAAGAATTTTTTGTTATTAATATGAATAAGGGTACTCCTATGGAAATGGTGTGGGATGCTAGCAAGGCTTATATGAGGGGTATGTTAATACATATGAACAATAAATATAGACTAAAACAACAAAAGAAGCGTAAAGAGATAGAGCAAGAAATAAAAAAGAAAGAACAATTACTTATATTTAATCCAGGAGATAAGAAAGTAAAAGAAACAATAAATATACTACGAGGGCAATTTAATATGTTAATGACTGATCAGGTGGCAACTAGCTTACAATATGCTAAACATAATACATTTTGTAATTCCAATAAACCAGGTAGGTGGTTGGCCTACATGTTGAGGAAAAAACAGAAATGACGAGTCATTAGTAAGATAGAATATAGAGGTAAGGAAGTTTACCAACAGAATATGATTAAAAAGGCTTTTTTGGAATTTTATACAAAGTTATATGCTAGTGACTCAATACAAGGTATAGATATAGATAGATATTTAAAGGAAGGGAATATTTTGGAATTAACATTGGAACAGAGGGAAGGATTGAATCAACCAATAACTTCTGAGGAAATCGTTGAGGCAATTAAGCAGATAAAAACAGGGAAAGCTCCAGGAACAGATGGATTAACAGCTGTTTATTATAAGAATTTACAGCTTCAAATGGTAGAGCCGCTTAGAGCTCTATTTTGTAAAATTCAATTAGGGGGAGGAATTCCACCCTCTTGGAGAACAACTTTTGTTTCATTGATTCCGAAGGAAGATCAAAACTGTATCAAACCTGTAAATTTTAGACCAATTTCACTTTTGAACACGGATTATAAAAATTTTGCTAAGATATTAGCGAATAGATTAATGCCAGTTATGCAACAAGTTATTCACAATGACCAATCAGGTTTTATAAAAGGGAGACAGATGAAATATAATGTTAGACAAATTATAAACTTATTGGAATATTTGGAAAAAAATAACCAGGTCCCTGCAGCGTTCATATTCTTGGATGCAGAGAAAGCATTTGATCGATTGAACTGGCAATTCCTGTTAAAAATATAGAAAAAATGCACTTTGGGGAGTATTTCATACATTCAATTAGAGCAATATATCAGGAACAAACAGCACAAATAATAATTAATGGAGGTTTAACAGATGTGTTTAAAATTGAGAAAGGTACAAGGCAGGGTTGTCCCTTGTCGCCATTGTTGTTTATTTTTGTTGAATAAGTTACGTGATTCTGATAAAATAAAAGGAATTGTAATTAGACAGCAGGATTATAGACTAAGAGTGTTTGCAGATGACCTGGTTCTTACTTTATCTCAACCTATAGAAGCGGCTCCCTATATGTTGGACATAGTAGCTCAATATGGCAAAGTATCTGGATTTAAAGTAAATCTTCACAAGACAAAGATGATAACTAAAAATATGTCCATAACTCAAAGAGAAGATTTAGGGAGAATAACGGGGTTTGAAGTAGTTAAAAAGGTTAAGTATCTAGGAGTATATATTGCAGCCTCAAACACGAAATTGTTTAAAAATAATTACGAAATTCTTTGGCAAAAAGTACAGAAAGAAATGGAAAATTGGAAAAAGTTACAACTATCACTACTGGGAAGGATAGCAGCAATAAAAATGAATGTTTTACCTAGGTTTTTATTTTTGTTCCAAATGATACCAGTGCTTAAAAAAGATGGAAATTTGATGGAATAGCAGAAAGGGGTTAATACTTTCATTTGGGCTGGGAAGAAACCAAGAGTGAAACTGAAAATTATACAGGATATACGTGAGAGAGGTCTTAAAATGCCTAACTTAAGATTGTATTATAAAGCAGCAGCTTTATCACAAATTAGTGATTGGTTTAACTTAACTGAAGAATGTTAAACATAGAAGGTTATGATTTGTTATATGGATGGCATGCTTATTTGTTATATGAAAAAAAAGTGGATAAAGTGTTTAGGGGTCATATACTCAGAAATGCATTGTTGAGGGTTTGAAAAAAGTACCAATACAAACTGAACTATAAGATACCTATATGGGCAAATCCCAGACATGCAATAGAAAATATAAGTATAGAGCAAAAAATAGAGGTGATTATTTATAAAAAGCTTCTTCTTTTGGAAAGGGGTAAGTTGCAATTGAAATCCCTAGATGAATTAAAAGAAGAATGGATAATTTATACTTGGTTTCAGTATGGTCAGCTTCAAGCTAGATGGAGGGAAGATCAAAAAACTGGTGTTATGCAAAATGAGGAAAATTTGGTGAAACAGATTAGAGATCAAAGTCAGATGCATAGTAAAAGGTTGTATAATGCCTTATTGGAAATAGATTCAGAAACGGAATTGGTTAAGGTTTGTATGATAAAATGGGCACAAAATTTTCAGGAACCAGTGATGATGGAAACGTGAGAAAAGATTTGGGTCAGAAATGTTAAATTTATGCAAGCACAAAATTTGAGAGAGAATTTTTATAAAATGTTTTATAGATGGCACTTAGATCCTAAAAAATTACCATGTATGTATTCGAATTTGCAAGCTAAATGTTGGAGATGTGAATGTAATGATGCAACCTATTATCATATATGGTGGACCTGTAAGAAAATCAAGGCATTTTGGATAAAAATTTGGTGGGTGATGCAGAACATTCTGAAAAAAAGGTAGAAATTTACTCCTCAATTGTTTCTATTGGGTATAACTACAGACTGCACAGTATCAGAAACTAAATTGATTTTGAACTTAATATCAGCAGCTAGGCTGTTGGTAGTTCAATATTGGAAGAAAGACTCTTTGCCTACTATTGAAGAGTGGATATTGAAAGTAACAAACCTAGCAGAAATGGCAAAAATCTCAGCGTACTTGAAGGATCACACGCAAGAAAGATACGTATCGGAATGGAGAAGATGGATTGATTATATTCAAAATAAGTATCAGACAAGAAAATATCAAATAGCTTATGAATGAATGTTAGTATTAGAAGTATTAGGTTATCTATAGTGGAGTTAAGGTTTCAGGGGGGGAGTTAGTACTTTGAGGATAAGTAGGTTAATCTAGTTTATGATTGATTAAATGAAATACCTTGTATTTTGCTCTGGGAAGTCTGGGGGGGAGGGTGGGATGAGGGGGGGAAAGGGTGGGGGGAACATGGGGGGGGGAAAAGAAAATTTCTGTATTTTTTTTTTTTGTAAAACTTTTCAATAATAAAAAATAATTTCCTGCAACAATTCGGCAAAACTAGCCCATTTTGGGAGAAAAGCTGTCCAACTACCCACCCTGTTCCCAACTCACATTTCCACTCAATCCCCAAAGTTTGAGAGGGTGGCTGAAGCCCCTGGAGGTTTATCTGTGTCCTCAGGGTCACCCGAGTGGTGCGAATGGTTCTTGCAGTCTGCAATTTTTCCCTCTGGAAATCCATTCCTCCTCCCACACCATGCAAAGGGGGTTCAGCCCAAATTGTATCGCTAAAAGTCTGTAGAGATTCTCCGTCATCCAGGTCAGGGTTGTCCCAAAGGTGCTTTGTTCAGGAGACAACTGGACTTTTTGGTTTTTTCATTTGAAGGTGTTTCGCTTTTCATCCCAGAAGCTTCTTTGGTACTGAAGAACTGAAGAGGCCTCTTGGATGAGAAGTGAAACACCTTCAAGGAAAAATGAAGCCCAGCTGCCTTTTGAAAAAGGCTTGGGATGAGGCCTCCTGCATGAGCAGGGGGTCAGACTAGAAGACCTCCAAGGCCCCTTCCAGCTCGGATGTTCTTATTGTGTTAGCTGAGAAGGGAACTTCCTACATAACTCTAAAAACAGCTTGAGAACCTCACTGGGCTCCAGCATCAGATCCCCTCAGGTCTTTGGTGCAAAACAAGAAGAACATTAAAATATTCTCAGATTGCGGCCCCTTTAGCTCTCGCCTGCCTGAGCGCCCCTCTACTAGATCTCCATGCCCCACCTTCCCCAGGGAGGGACCCTGGATGGGGGGGAAAGCCAGAGACCCAGAAGGGCCCCCCAACCTCCAGAGGGCAACGGAGGGAAAGGTTTACCTTTGAGGGGGGTCAGCAAAGGCTGAAAGGTCCACATATTAATGGGGGGGGCCTGGGGGGATTTCTCCCTCTCCTGCAGATTTGCAAAGGGGTCTTTTGGGGGGGCTTGAGGGGGGGTGTTGCTGCTTGGAGGCCACGGAGGAGCCTGCCTGGATGCCCCCCCTATTTCCACCCCCCCCGCCTTGCCTAGGGAGAGACCCCGGTTGGGGGAAGGGTGGGAGAGCCAGAGACCCAGGGGGGCCCCCCAACCTCGGCCTGCCTGAATGCGGGGGGGGAGGGGGCGGAGGGGGAGAAGACGGGACCCCAAAGATCAAAGGGAAAATCCCCCCCCCGCCTCACCTGAGCGCGAGAACAGAAAGTGAGTGGGCATCGCGCAGGCGCACTCTCAGTGACTGAAAATGGAGGACGCCGATTGGTCGCTCTGGGGGACGGTGGCGATTGGCTGGAGGACTCCTGGGGGGCGGTCCCTCCAAAGGAAAAGGAGGAGCTTCTGGCAAAAAGGGCGCGAAACCTCCACTTCCGGAAACCAAACGGGCAAGGAAGGAACTCCCTGTATCGGCGATAAGAGGAGCCCGGATGATGGAGGTTTGGCGCAGGGGATGCTGGGAGTTGCAGTCTGGGAGGGTCTCTTATGGGTCCGCAAGAGCTGGGGGCCTACCCGGGGAGGATTAGGCGCTATCTAAGAAAATGAAATTGAAGGTTGAAAACAAAGGAGGTTCTACATTTAGGCAAGGAAAACAAAATGCACAGGGAGAGTATAGGTGGCAGCTCACTCCACAGTGGTGACTGAGGGGGATCTTGGAGTCCTAGTGGACAATCACTTAAATAGGAGCCAGCCATGTGCAGCAGCTGCCAAAAAAGCCAACACAGTTCTGGGCTGCATCAACAGAGGGAGAGAATCAAGATCACGCAAAGTGTTGATACCACTTTATGATGCCTTGGAAAGGCCACACTTGGAATAATGGATCCAGTTTTGGTCGCCATGATGTAAAAAAGATGTGGAGACTCTAGAAAGAGTGCAGAGAAGAGCAACAGAGAATGAGGGGACTGGAGGCTAAAACATAGGATGAACAGTTGCAGGAACTGGGTATGTCTACTCTGATGAAAAGAAGGACAAGGGGGAGACAGGACAGCAGTCTTCCGATATCTCAGGGGCTGCCACAAAGAAGAGGGGGCCAAGCTATTCTCCAAAGCACCTGAGGGGGGCAGGACAAGAAGCAATGGGTGGAAACTAATCAAGGAGACCTCCAAGGTCCCTTCCAACTTTTATTCTATTCTGTTCCGGTGCAGGGAAGGGGATGGAGCCGTGACCCACCTTTCTTTCTCTCCTGCAGGAGGATGGAGGAGCCCGGCGGAGGAAGGAAGGAAGCATCGCCCAAGAGGAGGAGGAGAGCGGGCCCCGCAGAGCAGCCCTGCCTGGAGATGGCGGGGAAAGGCCGGGGGGCTCCGAGGCTGCAGGAGGGATGAGCCCAGGGGGACCCTGGGAAAGGCAGCTGCCTGGAGGGCGATGCGAATTGAAGGAAACGGGCGGAGACCCTGAGATGGGCCTGGAGGGCAGAGGCTCCTTTGGAAGACCCGGGAGTCCCCAAAGGATCCAGAAGGGAGGAAAGGAATATCAGTGCCCGGAATGTGAAACATCCTTCACAAGAAATGGACATCTTCAAAGGCATATAAGCATCCACACAGGAGAGAAGAAATACGAATGCCCAGAATGTGAAAAATCCTTCAGAACAAATGGCCTTCTTCAAAGCCATCTAAAAATCCATTCTGGAGAGAAACCTCATAAATGCCTGGAGTGTGGAAAGAGCTTCAGACATTTGGGAAACCTTTATAGACATCAAAGGGCCCACTGGAAAGAGAAACTGAATAAATGCCTGGAGGGAGGAGAGTCCTTTGGAAGACTCGGGAATCTCCAAAGGATCCAAGAGGGAGAAAAAAAGTATCAGTGCCCAGAATGTGAGAAATCCTTAAAAACAAATGGACATTTTCAAAGGCATCTAAGGATCCACTTGGGAGAAAAGAAATTTGAATGCCCAGAATGTGAAAAATCTTTCAAAAGAAATGGACATCTTGTAAACCATCTAAGAATCCACTCAGGAGAGAAACCATATAAATGTCTGGAGTGTGGAAAAAGCTTCGTTGTTGTTGGACACCTCAATCAACATCAAATGATTCACTCAGGAGAGAAACCTTATAAATGTCTGGAGTGTGGGAATAGCTTCAATAGGAGGGGAAACCTTTATAAACATCAAAGAATCCACTCAGGGGAAAAACCATATAAATGCCTGGAATGTGGAAAGAGCTTCAATAGGAGGGAACATGTTCATACACATCAAAGAATCCATTCAGGGGAAAAACCATATAAATGCCTGGAATGTGGAAAGAGCTTGAGGCAGCAGAGAAGCCTTAATAGGCATCACAGAATCCATTCATTAGAGGAACCAGATAAATTCCTGACGTATGGAATGACATTCAATCACAGAGGAAGCTTTTATAAACATCAAAGAATCTGCTCAGGAGAGAAACCATATAAGTGCCTAGATTGTGGAAAGAGCTTTACTCAGAGTGGACATCTCCGTCAACATCGAAGAATCCACTCAGGAGAAAAACCTTATAAATGCCTGGAGTGTGGAAAGAGCTTCAGTCAGACGAGCAGCCTTTATACACATCAAAGAATCCACACAGGAGAAAAACCTTATAAATGCCTGGACTGTGGCAAGAGTTTGTCTTCAAAGAGAAACCTTTATTCACATAAAAAAATCCACAGAAGAGAAAATCCATATACCGTATATAGTCGTGTATAAGCCGAGTTTTTCAGCACATTTTTTTATGCTGAAAAAGCCCCCCTTGTCTTATACTCGAGTTAGGGTCCCACTCGGGTGAAATCTAAAATTTTTCGCTAATGGTTCTGTGGGCGTGGCTTGGTGGGGGGGTATCCTGTGACTGAGTGGACATGGCCAACTCGATGTCACAGCCACGCCCACTCAGTCACAAGACCCCCACACACACCAAGCCACGCCCACAGAACCCGGTAGGAAATTTTTTGTAATTTCTATTCCACCACCTGCTCTCTCTTCACTTTGGGTTGGGGGCCAGGGTCCAGGTCCATTCCCTGAGGCCCCAGAGCCGCCACCTGCTCGCCGCTTGCCTCAACCAGGTAGGGCAGCGGTTCTCAACCTGGGGGTCGAACGGCCATTTCACAGAGGTCGCCAAAGTCCTCTCTCGCCCCCCCCCCCCACGCCTTCACTCACCCTCACCCTCTGCCTGTGTTGGATCACCGGTCGCTGTTCGCTTACCCCTCCCTCCGGAGTCCCAGCTGATGGCTAGAGGGAAAAAAACTTTAAATTCTTGCCGCGGGGCTTCAAAGGGCCGCCCTACAGCTGATCAGTGTTAAAAGAAAACAAATGAATAGACCGGTGCCTGCAAAAATAGAAAAAACAGCCCCGTTCAGCTTGTTTAATGGTGGGACAGGTTTAATGGTGGGACAGGATCACATGGCTTGAGTTCCTGAACAGAAAAGGGGCAGATACAGTAAATCCTCGGGTTTTTATGCTCTCTCTGGCTTTGCATTTCTTGGGGCCCCGAAAGAGTATCCTGATTGGTTGTCAGACTCCCAGGAGTTGGGGGTCTTAGCTAGCCTTGCTGGCTGATGGTCACATGTGCTTCCCAGGTCACAGGCTTCCCAGGTCACCTGTGGTGAGTTTTGGTTGCTAGATGGGGCCCATTGTGTTAGTTTCTGTTGCTATTGTGTTGCAAATGTCCTTTGACAAAGGATTGACTTTCTGCCTCTGGCCCATTAACAAAGGTGGGGGGCAGGAAGGTGGGAGCTGCTTTGTCTGTAAAATATGCTTCTCCATTTCTCATCCAGGGAAATATTCTGCCTTTTTAATATTTCCCAAAATATTTCATTCTTCTAGGAAAGGGGTGGGTGCTAACCTCCTACAACTGTTTAAATTTGTGAACCGGCCAAATACTCTGTTCAAAGAAAATACACTGTATGTTTGTATGTGTGTTTCTAATTATTGCTATTTATTCATATTTGTTCTCTTTTATTCTTTAAAGTTTAACAATTCATTCTTTATCTTAATATCTTAATATTTGACTTTCTTTCCTTTCATCTTTTTTATTGTACAGCAATCTTTCTCCTGAAACCTACCACCTGTCTTTTCTTTCTTTCTTTCTTTCTCTTTCCCCCCCTCTTCTTCTTCTCCCTACTTCCTCTTCCTTTCTCCTTCTCCTCCTCTCTTCCTCCCTCTCTTACCCTCACTCCTACTCTAATTTCCCTTCCCTTCCTTCATCCCTCTGTATTGTTGTATCCTTTTATGCATATGGACTACTCAGAGGGCTGAAAAAGTTATTTTTGACTGGTCCTCGCACTTTTTTTTCTTTTTTTTTTTTATTGCAAAAGTTTTACAATTACATTTTCACCCCCTTTTCCCCCCCCCCACTACCCCCCCCAAACTTCCCAACCTCCCCAGCCCACCCTAACCCTCCCCTCCCCCCAGACTTCCTAGTATGCTCATGTCAGATAAAAGGAAAAAAACCTCCTTTGTATATAAAACTTGAACCCCTCCCTCCCTCTTACAAATTTTCATCTTCATTACATTAACCTATTTCTATCTTGGTATATCATTTTCAGATAAATTTTCATCCTGATTACCTTAAAAATATTTCTATCATAATGTAACATTTTCTAACAAATTTTCATCCTTAACCTTAAAATATTTCTATCTTAGTATAACATTTTCTAACAAATTTTTATCCTCAACCCTAAAATGTTTCTATCTTATATAACATTTTTAAATAAAAGCTATTTGATACTTCCTAGTTTGATATTTATGCTGAACATAATTTATCCACTTCTTCCATTCCCATTCATAAGTCTCTTGAGAACAATCTTTTAAATATGCTGAAATCTTCGCCATCTCCGCAAAACTGGCCATCTTCAAAGTCCATTCCTCAATTGAAGGCAGCACTTCATTTTTCCAGTATTTACCTATCAACAATCTTGCTGCGGTTATCATGTACAATATCATTTTTGTTTCCCCCAATGTAAAACCCTTAACTATACCCAATAAAAACAGTTGTGGAGAAAATTGAATTTTTCTCTTCAAAACATTCTGCATGACCCACCAAATTTTTACCCAAAAAGCCTTAACTTTCTTACAGGTCCACCAAACATGATAATATGTAGCGTCTAAGCAGTCACATCTCCAACATTTAGGCTGGGCACTAGGGTACATACACGACAATTTTTTTGGATCTAAATGCCATCTATAAAACATTTTGTAGAAATTTTCCCGCAGATTCTGCGACTGTGTAAATTTAACATTCTGAACCCAAATTTTTTCCCATGTTCCCAACATCACTGGTTCCTCAAAATTTTGTGCCCACTTAACCATGCAGTCTTTAACTAGTTCAGTTTCTGAATCCCTTTCTAACAAAACATTATAAAGTCTTTTAATATGCATTGGGCCTTTCTCTTTTATGTGTCTAACTAATTCTTCCTCATACATCATAATACCAGTTTTTTGGTCCTCTTTCCATCTCAATTGCAGTTGATTATATTGTAACCAAGTTAAATTAATCCCTTCAGCCAACAATGTCTGTAATGTCTTCAGCTGCCATCTGCCCGCATCTGTAAAAAGAACCTCTTTATATAAAAACCCCCCGAGTGACATTATATTTGTATTCCACAAGGTATGACCAAGATCCAGCCATAGCGGTATTTTATAATTCCAGTTGTTTCGGTGCTTCTTCCAAACTCTCAGCAAAGAATCTCTAAGTATATGGCTTTTAAATACTTTATCCACTTTGCTGTCATAAAATAAGTAAGCGTGCCATCCAAATTCCAGATCAAAACTTTCTGCATTCAATATTCCAGTCTTTTTTCCTCCAAACCAATCACTTACTAAAGTCAAAGCTGTTGCATCATAATATAATTGTAGGTTTGGAAGTTTGAGACCTCCCCTTTCTGGGATGTCTTGCATAATTTTCATTTTTACTCTTGGTTTTTTCTCGTTCCAGACAAATTTGTTGATACCAGTTTGCCATGCTTTTAGTTGTTTATCATTTTTGAGCACCGGAATCATTTGAAACAAAAAAAGAAATCTTGGCAAAATGTTCATCTTAACTGCTGCTATTCTTCCAAGTAAAGACAGCTGCAGTTTTTTCCAAATCTCCATATCTTTTTGTACCTCTCGCCACAACGCCTCATAGTTATTTTGAAACAATTTCATATTTGATTCTGCAACCTGAACTCCTAGATATTTTACCTTTGGTACAATCTCAAAACCTGCCCTCCTTTCTAACTCCAGTTTACGATCTTGTGTCATATTTTTAACTACCATCTTAGTCTTTCTCTGATTCAATCTGAAACCTGAAACTTTACCAAAGTCTTGTATAATGTCCTTCATCTGGATTATCGATTCCATTGGCTGTGTTAGGGTAACAACCAGATCGTCTGCAAATGCCTTTATTCTGTAATCCTCTTGCCTTATCATTATACCTTTCAATGTGTTAGAATCCCTTATTGTATTTAACAAGACTTCTAGTGTTAAAATGAACAACAATGGGGACAGTGGACATCCCTGTCTTGTACCTTTTTCAATTTTAAACTCTGTTGTCAAACTTCCATTGATAATGATCTGTGCCTTTTGCTCTTGATAAATTGCTGAGACCGCCTGTATATATTGGTCCCCAAAGTCCATCTTTTTTAATGTCTTTAATAGAAAATTCCAATCCACTCTATCAAAGGCCTTCTCTGCATCCAGAAAGACCAGCACTGCAGGGATCTGTTTATTCTTCTCAAGATATTCCAATAAATCTATTACTTGCCTTACATTGTCCTTCATGTGCCTACCCTCAATAAATCCCGCTTGGTCATCATGAATCACCTTTTGAATTACTGGCATCAGTCTGTTGGCTAATACTTTTGCGTAAATTTTATAATCCGTATTCAAAAGAGATATTGGTCTGTAATTCTCCGGTTTTTTGGGACCTGCTTGCTCTTTTGGTATCAAAGAAATATAAGCTGTAGTCCACGATGGAGGTACTTTTCCCCCTTGTTGTATGTTGCAAAATAAGTCTCTGAGTTGTTCCACCATTTCTGCCTGTAAAGTTTTATAATACACTGCTGTCAGACCATCCGTTCCAGGAGCTTTGGCTGTTTTTAATTGTTTTATTGCTGCTATTATCTCCTCCTCTGTTATGGGATAATCCATTCTTTCCTTTTGTTGTTCAGTGATTTTTGTAACTCTTTTATTGTCCAAATATTTTTCTATAAGTCCATTCTGCACCTCCTCTCTGGCATATAGTTTAGTGTAATATTGAAGAAAGGCTTCTTTTATTAAATTCTGTTGAAAAACTTCTTTCCCCCCAATATCAACACTATCAATAGTCCGTATGCTTTGTTTCTTCCTTAATGTGTAAGCCAACCACCTGCCTGGTTTATTAGCATTGCAGAATGTATTATGCTTCGCATATTGTAAGTTTGTTGCAACTTGTTCCGCTATAAGCATTTGGAATTGGTCTTTCAGAAGTTTTATAACACTAAGTATTCTTTCATCTGTTGGGTTTTTAATAAGTAACTGTTCTTTATCCTTTATTTCTGCTTCCAATTCAAGTCTTTTCTTTTGTCGAATCCGCTTATGTTTAGAGTTCATATATATAAGCACCCCTCTCATATAAGCTTTGCTTGCGTCCCACACAATTTCCATTGGGGTGCCTTTATTCAAGTTCATTTCAAAAAACTCTTTCAGATGCTTTTTAAGTTCTATTATATTTTTCTCATATCTAAACAAGTTTTCATTTAATCTCCAAGAGCGTCTCTCATTCTTACATGTCTCAATTTCTATCCAGACTGGACTGTGATCAGTCAAAGTTCTTGGCAGAATCTTTGTTCTTTTTGTCCTAACAAGTAAGTCATCAGACAACAAAATAAAATCAATCCTGGAAAAGGATCTATGTCTGTCAGAAAAGAAAGTATAGTCCAGTTCTTTTGGGTTGTGTATTCTCCAAATATCTTTTAATTCCAGGTCTTCTTTCATATCAAAAAAAGTCTGTGGTAATCTAATTCTTGATTTTGCCAAAGTCTTTTTATCTAATTTAGAGTCAATTACTCCATTCCAGTCTCCCATAATTAAAATAGATCTATAATCCCATTGAAGTATTTTAGTATGCAGCATTTTATAAAAATAGTCCTGTTGTTGATTAGGAGCATAAATTCCTATCAGAAGAATTTGACTGTTAGCAGAAAGTAATTCAATTGCTACAAACCTACCATCTTGATCAGCTTCTATAAGTTTGGCTGTTAATTTTTTGTTTACATAAATAACCACACCATTCTTTTTTTGGTTAGTTGAGGATATAAAATGTGTTCCTAATTTGGAATTTTTCAAATAGTTTTGATCTTGAACTGTAATATGCGTTTCTTGTAAACAAATTATATCATTATTATGTTGTTTTAAATATGCAAATATTTTCTTCCTTTTTTGTGTTGCATTCAACCCATTCACATTCCAAGATAAACATTTAATCATCCTTATTCTCCTTCTGGAGCGAAGCGCAGAACCTTAGGATGTCATCTGAGATCCTCTGTCCTGCTTTTCCCACAGCCCCAGCCTTGTCTTGACTCTCCTGCTGTAACTTTTCTTTAAGTTCCTTGGCTTTTGCTCGAGTTATACGCTGATCCTTAACTTCAGCCGCCCAAGCCAGCTCCGAGATTGGAGAAGGTTCCAGCAAAGGCTCATCCAAAAAGCCTCCTTCAGCACCCTTCAGCTCTGCTAATTCCTGCTTAGATTGTTGTTCTTTAATCTCCAAAACTGTAGATGTGCATGGGGATGGAGTTCTTTCTTTAAAGATGTCATTATAAAATTGCTCCGCCTTCTCCACAGTATTCAGACGGTGTTTCTCTCCCTTATATCTCAAAATTATGCCAGTTGGGGCGTCCCAACGAAATGGGATTTGATTATTCTGCAGTTCTTTAACAAGAAAACCATACTCTTTTCTAGATTTCAACATCTTAGGTGGGAGCTCCTTGTAAACTGTAATCTTGGATCCACTCACTTGCACAGAAGTGAGAAAAGATTTTTGCAAAATGTCATTTCTTATTGCTCTATCTGTAAAATATATGACCACATCTCTAGGCAGTTGTCTTTGTCTGGCCACCCACGAGTTAACTCTATAGATTTTGTCTATTTTGCAAAAAACCATCTCAGGTTCAACTTTTAAAATCACAGCTAGGGCTTCAGCACAGATCTGTCTCAAATCTTGTCTCTCCTCTTCTCTAATTCCTCGAAGCCTTATAGCAAATTCCATTGCACGAAATTGCATCATAACAATATCATTCTCAACTCTCTGCATCTTGTCATCAACATCAAAAAATTTACGATCATTATTTTTCATCTTAGCATTAACTTCTAATTTAAATTCATCCACTTTTGTCTCAACTTTCATAATAAATCCTGCCAGACCAGACGCCACATCCGTTATTTTTTTGGTCACCATCTTTTGGCTCTGCTGCATTTCCTGCATGATTTCCTGTTGTGACTTTTGAATTTTTTCATCTATTTTATTTATTTTGTCATCCATGTCTTGAAATTTCTCATCCAAAATATTTGAGATGAATGCTTTTAATTCTCCCATATCCAAATCTTTTTTTTGGGCTTGTGACTGCGTATCCTGCTTACGTGGGGGGGATCCCCCCCCCTGTTTTGCCTTCCTGCTTTTTTGAAGCCATCCTGCCACGTAAGCTAGCTTTCTTAAAAAGGGAGGGTCCGCCTCTTCTGCCACCTCCACAATACCTTCTAAAAAAGTCCCCCAGAGTTACTCAAAGCAAAGCTATAATGCAGCAAAGACAAGTAAAAGGGAGAGATTTTCCTCTTATTTCTGTTGCAGCCGGAGCAACTCTGTAACAACTTTTTAACTTTGTAGCAAGACAAGATAACTTCACCAATCCACACCCACTAATTCATTTGCTGAGCGCCATATTTTTTCAATCACTTTCACTCATTCCGAGACTTTCACTTCAGTAAAAAAGTTCAGCAAAGGACTAATACTTGCAGTTCAAAGTTTCAGGGTTCAAGTGGATTGCGGATGTTTATTTGAGTTATTTCCTCGCTCTTTAACGGTTTCCTGAGGTCGGCTTGTTCCGCACAGGCAGAAGACGTCCCACGCCGCCCGGAGTTTCAGCAGGTTGTAAGGGAGCCGCGCCTGCTTCCTCCCCAGAAACAGTTCCCTGGGGGGGTTGCAGGGGCTCTACCTGTGCCCTGCTGCCTCTTCTTCTGCAATCCTAAGGATTTCGAAGATTTCGAGCCGCTTCGCAATCAGGAAGCGGCTCTACAAGCGGCGGGGGTGGCGGTGCCAAAAGAAAGCACCGTCGCCGCCAAAGACGAGGAAACCGGAAGTCTGGTCCTCGCACTTTTGACCAGTCCTCGAATTTACGACTGTCCTCACATTTTACGTTTTTTGCCCTATCTTATCACCATGTTGAAGAGAAGCAGTTGTGAAATGAGTGACATGGTTGTTAAGAATGCTGCACAGGCATAAATGTGAGGATGGTCATAAGTGTGAGGACCAGTCAAAAGTCCGAGGACCTGTTAAAAATGACTTTTTTCAGCCCTGAGTAGTCCCTATAAACATAGCCATAGCCAGCCGGTCACATGACCAGCTAGCCATGCCCACCCAGTCACATGGCATCCAAGCCACGCCCACAAAATAAGCAGAGCCCACAGAACCGGTAGTAAAAAAATTAGAACCCACCCCTGGTTGGGGGTCACCACAACATGAACTGTATTAAAGGGTCGCGGCATTAGGAAGGTTGAGAACCACTGAGGTAGCGGAATGCACCATTCCCCGACACCAGCCTTGCCCTGGAGCCACCGCCCGCTCGCCCTTCGCCACGTGGCGTGTCCTACTCCTCACCTTTCTCCCGTGGCTGGCTGTCAGGGTAGGCAAGTGCCCAAAAGTTACCGGAGTCACTCACTCTCCTCCTTGAATGTGCCGCCACCATCGCCGCCCTGTTCCATGCGCCAGCTGCGCACGTGCACACGGAACCTGCCGATGATGACTGAATGAAATAAAGTGTGAGCTTGCACAGCCGGAGCATGGACCTGTGAAGGGCGAGTGAGCAGTGGCTCCGGGGCAAGGCCGGAGTCCCTTTCTGGGCATGTCACTTCTGCCTGTTGGGCCACTTCCAGGAAGTAATGACTTTTGGGCGGGTGGGCGGAGCCTCCAGCTGCCATCGGGTTGGATGCTTATCCTACGGTTGGGTAGGTAATATATAGAAAACTATGTTCTGTAACTTTAACTGCTACAAAATGACTAATTGATTAATTGGCTAAGCAGACATAAAAGAAGGCAGGAAGTTCATTCACTTCTGCTCCTCCTATTAGAAGGTTGAACTGCTGAAAGGAACTGTGTCTGTGTTACTGAAGAGAACTGGAATTGTAAGCAAACTATGTTTTTGTGTTGAACCGTGATTATTTGAAGAAGTGTTATCTTTGTTTTGAGAAGCCAAGTTTGTTTGTTTTACTACAAGTAAAGACTTTGTTTTTTTTTAAATGTTCAGAGTCTGTGAGTATCTGTGTGTTTTGCTAAGCAACGTATCTATTCGCTGTCTGGTCCGTTGCACCACTTTGCAGAGGGCAGTTTTACCCTCAACACATCGCATTTCCCACCCTAGGTTTATACTCAAGTCAATAAGTTTTCCCAGTTTTTGGTAGATTAGGTGCCTCGGTTTATATTTGGGTCGGCCTATACTCGATTATATAAGGTAGATGCCTTGAGTGTGGAAACGGCTTTACCGAGGATGGAGACCTTCATTAACATCAAAGGATCCACATGGGGGAAAAACTACAAATGTGGCTGAGCGTGGAAAGACGTTTAGTTAAGATGTATGTCTGAGGAATTGAATTGAATTGAATAATTTGTTTATCCAAATGTGGAATTTGTCTCTGGTGCAGAAGCTCTCAGTGTACATGTAAAAAAACACAAAAATGATAACAGTTGGGAGGGACCTTGGAGGCCTTCTAGTCCACCCCTCTGCTCAGGCAGGAAATCCTCTACTGTTTCAGACAAATGGTTGAGTCCTACGGGAGAAAGGCGATATAAAGATATAATAAATAAATAAATAAATAAATATACACTGCAGAAAAGAGGGAAAATATTAGAGAAGGTGAGGAGTACGTGTTCTTAAGTAATGGATCTCAGGTTGCTTTTCTGTTATCTACTATTTTCTTAGAAGAAGAAACACTTGGATCTTGAGATTTCAGGGGTTGCTACTGGAACCTGGTGGGGAAACTTACCAATTTCCACTTTGCCCACAGTTCTTTCCATGCGCCTGGAAATTTCTCTCCTGGGTTCATTCTTCCCTTGAAAATAAGGCTCCTGACCCTCCTTCCATACATGCTCCTAGGCTGGTGGGAGGGGGGTTAGGCTGTTCCTTGAGCCACAGATTGGCTGAGATAGGTACCATCTAAGAAGATGGCCCAAAAAAAACAGGAAGAAGATTGAGATGGGTTCAGATCAAATGGCAGGAACAAATGTTTGACAAATACCAGAGACATTACAGAGGCCTAATAACAGAATGTGTTTGTTACAGGAGATGCATAAAGGCATAATATATGTGATTCAAATGCAAAGGCATCTATGTATTACAAGAACCTCATGGTTACAGAATCTGGTATACCAGTATATCATATTATAGTATTATTTATTAAATTTTTATTATTGTTTCCTTTCACTACTAATATAGAAGGACCCTGCTTTGAAAGCCGCCAAGGCCCTGATTAGTTTTACAGGAATTGTTATGCTGAAAGGTGAATCACATACAACCCCTTGCCCTCCCCTTAATAAAGCTTTTAATATTGATCGGTTGCCTGGATTACCCCCACCCCAAATTTTTACACTTGCTATGGGAATAGCTAAATCTCACTCCACCAGTTGCCTATCCCAGTTGATGGGTGTGTTTCTACTTTCATCTTCTAGCTGTGTAGTTTGGGGTTTTTCTTGTAAGCAAGATCCAACATCCTGGCTAAGTGGTTTCTGAGAGGTAAGATCTTTGCTTCTGGGGAAGTCAGAAAACAACTGCAAGAGAGACGAAGGGTGCAGAATGAGAAGGGAGGAGGCCCAGGTAAGCACCCAGGAAGGTGGACTAAATTATGATTATGCTCAGGTACCGTGGAAAGAATTCCACAAAAGGAAAATAAGGCAAGGAGATAAACTATCCAGAAGTTTCTAAACAAAATGGGGGGGAGGAGAGAATGTATTCTAAAATCATTTTGATCGTTTGTCCCGCCACCCCCTCCCTCAATGTAGGTGTCCCACAAAAAAAAAAAAAAAAAAAAAAGAGCATGTTTTCTAAACATTTGCAAAGTGCCAGGAGTCTCCGGGGATCAGGTGGCCAGTAAATTCAAATCACAATCATTATAATTCAGGGAAGGATCTCTACATTCAAGGCTCCTTTGAGGCTGGGAATAAAGACAGCGACCTCCCCCCTTCCTTCCAGCGGGGAGAGAAAGTTAATAATAAAAACTTTATTGTCATTTTATGTGTATACACAATATACACATTTATTTGACATCCAAAGAGCAGGTCCCACACACATAACACCCACCCACCCCAATTCCCCACCCCTAAACCACCCAAACATCCACACAGCAGACCAAGAAAGGGTCTTGATGCCAGGGAGCACCGGGACTGCGGGGGAGACGCAGCTGCAACCCCCCTTCTCCCCCAGGAGGAAAGGGGACCACCAGGAGATGCCCAGGTGGCTGCAGGCTTAGAGGGGCGGGGTAGGGAGCAGCTCCGGGGAGGCAAAAAGGGCTCCGGGACACGAAAGCCGAGGCCGGCGAGGGAAACCTCCGTCCATTCCCCTCCATTGCAGCCCCCTTGGGAATCCCCCATTCGACCCACCACCCCAATTCCGAAAAGCCGGGCGGCTGGGAGGGGGCGGAGGGGCGGGGCCAGCGGCGCAGGGGAGGAGCCAAGCGAGGGGAGGAACCCAGACGGGAGGAAAGCCAGGAAGGCGGCCGCTGCAGGGTCGAGCAGGGGCGTGGCTACGCGGCGCCCGCCAATGGAATGGCGTAGAAGCTGCCCCGATGCAAATGAGCACGAGACGGCGGGAAAAGCGCTTTCATCCCGATTTCCGTAATCGGACCAAGAGAGCAGAGCTACAGGGGGCGGTGCCAGGAGGAAGAGGCGGAGCTTGGCCGAAAGGAAGGGAGGAAGGCCGTTCTGGCCCTCTCTTTCGGAATTAGAGGCCACGGGAAAACTTTCGCTTCGGTTGCGCATGCGTCCTGATGCAGGTAGGGCGCAGGGGACGCCGGGAATTGCAGTCCGGGAGGGTCCTCAGGAGAAGGGAGGCCTGGGCGGGGAGGAGAGGCTGGGGCGCCCGAGGCCTCGTCTGGCGGGAGGGGGGGGACGCTGGGAGGGAGGCCCGTGGGAGGCGGGGGCTTGGGCCTGGGCCTCCCCTGAGGGAAGGGGACGCAGCCATGACCCTCTTCTCTTTCTCCCCTGCAGGAGGATGGAGGATGGCGGCGGATGCAGGAAAGAGGCGCCGCCCGAGAGGAGGAGAGCGGGCCCCGCGGAGCAGCCCTGCCCGGTTCCAGCGCAGCTTCTCTGGGAGATGGCGGAGAAAGGCCGGGGGGGCTCTGGGGCTGCAGGAGGGAGGAGCCCAGGGGGAGCCTGGGAAAGGCGGCTGCCTGGAGAGCGATGCGGGGAGGAGGAAACAGGCGGAGACCCCGAGACGGGCCTGGAGGGCGGAGGATCCTTAAGAAGACTCCGAAAGCCCCAAAGGATGCAGGAGGAAGCAAAGGAACATCAGTGCCCAGAATGCAAAAAATCCTTCAAAAGAACTGACAATCCGGAAAGCCATCTAAGAATCCACACAGGAGAAAAACCTTATAAGTGCCTGGAGTGTGGAAAGAGCTTCAGTCAGAGCAGCAGCCTTTATAAACATCAAAGGATCCACTCAGGAGAAAAACCTCACAAGTGCCTGGAGTGTGGAAAGAGCTTCAGTCGGAGGAGCAACCTTTATACACATCAAAGGATCCACACAAGAGAGAAACCTCATAAATGCCTGGAGTGTGGAAAGAGCTTCAGTCAGAGGGGACATCTTTATATACATCAAAGGATCCACACAGGAGAGAAACCTCATAAATGCCTGGAGTGTGGAAAGAGCTTCAGTCAGAGGGGAAATCTTTATATACATGAAAGAATCCACACAAGAGAGAAACCTCATAAATGCCTTGAGTGTGGAAAGAGCTTCAGTCAGAGGGGACATCTTTATATACATCAAAGGATCCACACAGGAGAGAAACCTCATAAATGCCTGGAGTGTGGAAAGAGCTTCAGTCTGAGGGGAAATCTTTATATACATGAAAGAATCCACTCGGGAGAGAAACCTCACAAGTGTCTGGAGTGTGGAAAGAGCTTCAGTCAGAATAGCACCCTTGATACACATCAAAGGAGCCACTCAGGAGAAAAACCTCACAAGTGCCTGGAGTGTGGAAAAAGCTTCAGTCAGAGGAGCAACCTTTATAAACATCAAAGGAGCCACTCAGGAGAAAAACCTCATAAGTGCCTGGAGTGTGGAAAGAACTTCAGTCATAGGAGCAACCTTTATACACATCAAAGGAGCCACTCAGGAGAAAAACCTTATAAGTGCCTGGAGTGTGGAAAGAGCTTCAGTCATAGGAGCACCCTTTATAAACATCAAAGGACCCACTCAGGAGAAAAACCTCATAAGTGCCTGGAGTGTGGAAAGAACTTCAGTCATAGGAGCAACCTTTATACACATCAAAGGAGCCACTCAGGAGAAAAACCTCACAAGTGCCTGGAGTGTGGAAAGAGCTTCAGTCATAGGAGCAACCTTTATAAACATCAAAGGAGCCACTCAGGAGAAAAACCTCATAAGTGCCCGGAGTGTGGAAAGAGCTTCAGTCGGAGAAGCAACCTTTATGAACATCAAAGGAGCCACTCAGGAGAAAAACCTTATAAGTGCCTGGAGTGTGGAAAGAGCTTCAGTCGGAGGAGCGACCTTTATAAACATCAAAGGAGCCACTCAGGAGAAAAACCTCACAAGTGCCTGGAGTGTGGAAAGAGCTTCAGTCTGAGGAGCAACCTTTATGCACATCAAAGGAGCCACTCAGGAGAAAAACTACATAAGTGCCTGGAGTGTGGAAAGAACTTCAGTCAGAGGAGCTCCCTTTATAGACATCAAAGGATCCACTGGGGGGAGAAACCAAAGAAATGCCTGGAGGGCGGAGGCTCCTTCGGAAGACCCCAAAAGCCCAGAAGGATCCCGGAGGGAGGAAGGGAATCTCAGTGCCCGGAAAGAATCCACATAGGAGAGACACCATTTAAATGCTTTGAGTGTGGAAAAAGCTTCAAGTATAGGAACAGCTTTAATAGTCATCAAAGTATCCATTCCGGAGAGAAGCCATACTAATGCCTTGAATGTGGAAAGAGATTCAGTCTGAATGAATATCTTTATAGATATCAAAGGATCTACTGGAAAGAGAAACCAAATAAGTGCCTGGAGGGTGGAGGGTCCTTAGGAAGACTCAGGAATCTCCAAAGGATCCAGGAGGGAGGAAAGAAATACGAATGCCCAGAATGTGAAAAATCCTTCAAAAAAAATGTAGATCTTCAAAGGCATTTAAGGATCCACACAGGAGAGAAACCGGTGTGGAAAGAGCTTTAGTACGAGAGGAATTCTGTATAGACATGAAAAGATTCACAGGAGAAAAACCACCTGCATCAAAGAATCCACTCAGGAGAGAAACCATTGCCTGGAGTGTGGAAAGAGCTTTATTGAGCATAGTAGCTTCTGTCGACACCAAAGAATTCACAGAGGAGAAAAATTATAAACATGAGTGTGAGAAGACCTTCAGAATGTATCCCAGCAATTGAATTGAATTTGCATGTTTTAATTTCATCAAGGGTGAAGAGGCACATAAAGAATTCTTCCTGAGTGCAGCAACTCTCGGTGTATCTACAAAGCAACAGAGCAATGATATTTCTGATAATTATAATTCCAATAAGAGGGTTGAGTAAAGGAGATATTAAGAAGGATAAATAATAACAGCCAAATAATGGACTTTCCCAGGCTGAATAATAATGGACTTTCAATTGTACATGCTAGATGTTTCACTGGCTAAAGTGGTACCTTTTCACCATAGACTCTTGTGACTCGTGATGCCATTTCCCGAGTGAACGTTCTCCTTTTAAGGCAATGCTCTTTTCAGTGGTTATGCTTAATATTATGGGATGTTACTGTCCATGTCTCTGATATAGCTGTAACTGAGCAGAATGATTTCTTCAAGGAAATCAACCCTTGTTTTGTACTTTTTCTACTGTGTGGAGTATAAAATGAAACCCGCTTCTGTGTCCTGGATTTCTTCTTTTCATTCAGGGAAATCTCTTAATACTCTTAATAGGTTGCCTTTAAATGGAGATCCCACCTGTTGCCTAATCGGAGGAAGTGTGCTTTGGGTGAATCTAGGGGTAATTTAGCCTTTATTATTGTGGATGTGTAAGAGCTGCTCCCTATCATTGTTTGATATAATCTATATGGGTTTTCCAAATATCAATACCATGTAAGACCCTCCCCAGACATCTGAAACTCCTGTCAATTGGATTCTCTCAATGGTCTCCTTGTCTTCCAGCAGAAACCGCTACAAGAGATCCCTAGATCCCTATTGGGATGTTGCCATTCTGGATCGCGGGGGGGGGGGGGGGGGCTGGGGGAGGCCTGGGTACATCTCTCACTTTATAACCCTTTTCCTGCCTATCCTGTCCTTTATTTTCTTTCTGGGCCCAGGGATTGAGGCAGGGGTAAATAGATGGTCAGTTGACCTGTGCAAGGAGTGGAGGTGAGAAAAACTATTTGTACTGCATTTTCCAAGTTCCTCATAATGATTTCTCTCAAAATGGAATCAACTGTAGATTTAAAATCAACGCAGTCTTGACATGCCGACTCCCCAGGAGAAAGGTAGACCTGAAACAACAATAAATATACCTACACATTATTATGTAAGTAGTAACTGAGCTGCTGCTATATTCCTTATTGGGGCCGTTGAGGGCAACTAGAGTGAAACTTAATAAACCTCACTACCCAAAAATCTGGAGCAGCCACCCACTCGGTGTCTGCTAATGGGTAGCCTTTCCACAGTAATAGTTATTTGTAATAATCATAATTACATATATATTATTAATTCATTAATTATACCCTGTTTCCCCCAAAATAAGACATCCCCTGATAATAAGCCCAATCGGGCTTTTGAGCGCACGGCAATAAGGCCAAGCGCTTATTTCAGGGTTCAAAAAAATATAAGACAGGGTCTTATTTTCGGGGAAACACGGTCATTAATTATTATATATTAATAGTCATCGTTAGGACCCAACCCAGTTGGGTCTAGTGATTAAGGCACCAGGGTAGAAACCAAGAGACCCAGCCTCTCTTTCGGTCCAGCCCACCTCACAGGGTTGTTGTTGGGGGGGGAAAGAGGAGGAAGCTGTGTTTGGATAGGAGGGCTCCCTAGTGCTTTCTGGGCTTGTCTTCTTGCAGACGTTTAATTACCCAGACTAGCTACCTTCATCATTGCCAAACGGGATTGATGTCATGAGCTACATATATTCTTTCTTTTCTTGGATATGTTCTCCGCCTGGACTTATTTGTAAAAATAATAAAGGCAGGATCTCAAAAAATAAATAAAGTCACTATGTGTGACTCACTCGAGTGTGTTTTTAAGAAGCATCTACATGGCCTATATTTGATGCAGGAAAATTCTTGTTCCTGGATATAAGAATTCAGAATTCCTGCCCAAAAGCAGACCAGCTCCAGTTAAAGAGGACGTAAGGGTGAGAACCTCTTGCCAATGGTTCCTGCATGTGAATTTCCTCTCATTTCAACGCATTATGGTTGGAAAAAGGAAACAGGGAATCAGGCAATTTTGATAAGATCCAATTTGGTTTCTTTCTGGTCCCTTTAACTGCTGGATCCCTCAACATTTGGAACTTGGGCAAAAGAGGGTCATGTGCCTTGGGGGTTGAGCATCATTAAGCTATACAGTATTTTGTTTTGGAAGAACTTCTTCAAGGGAGACAGGATTTCATTTTATGTCTGGATTGCTGTATGAGAAACGATGCCTGAAGTTCAAAATCTGAGGAGAGAATTTCTCCCTCTCTGCCTTTAAACTTGGCCCCATCTACCAATAGTTTGGGAGTCAGAAAAAGGGGTCTGCATCTAAGGAGAAATAACGGAGGGAGCTCACCTGGGAGGATGGAACAAAACCCAAAACAACATGGCAGGAGAAAGGGAATTCACAACACTTTTGCCAGCTCTGTGGTCATCAATGATCTCCAATTCACCTCTGGAGCCGTGTTTCGTCATCACGGTGAAGAAGCGGACAATTATTTTGGAGCACGGCCTGATGAGAACTTTCCCCCTTTCTCTGCATTCTTGATGCTTTGAAGGGCATCTGCCAGAACATTAATGTGCACCATGATGCCAGGGCAGCAAGATGGCGGAAAAGGGCAGAAAGGGAATTTTCCTTCCCTGGCCACAAGGGCATTGGCAATGCCCATAACTTCAAGGACCGGTTGTCCCTTCATTCAGGACTGCCATAAGAAATGGTTAAATGCGGGCTACCTCTAGAGCTATTGCGGCCATCCCAAAAATAATATATTTGCAGCGAGGTCTCTCTTTTAGTAACCCATTGAAGGATTTTCAGGCAAAACAATAGAAGTTTTTAGCCAGATTCTGGCCCTCTTTTAATCTGATTTCCTTGAAGGTAGGGAGGAGGGGGTTTTTTGTTTGTTTGTTTATCGTGGACTGTTGGTTTGGAATTTATTCCTCAATTTAATGTTTGTTTATGTTTGTTTTATTTAATTTATATACCGCCCTACTCCCGACGGACTCAGGGCGGTGAACAGCCACAAGATAAAACACATAAATACAAAATTTAAAAGCAGAATAAAACCGAATTAAACAATTTGGCCGTAGACAAATTTAAAACACCCCAATAATTTAAAACCGATTAAAATTTACATTTTAAAAAGAAAAAAGGGGAGAATTAGGCCAGGCCAGCCTGGTGGAATAAAAAGGTCTTGAGAGCGTGGAAGAAGGTGTGTAGGTCCGGGATCCTCCGAATCTCCGGGGGGAGCTCGTTCCAGATAGTGGGTGCCCCCACAGAGAAGGCTCTCCCCCTGGGGGCCGCCAGTCGACATTGTTTGGCCGACGGCTCCCTCTCTATGGGAGCATACCGGCCAGTGGGAGGCTACTGGTGGCAGCAGGCGGTCCCGTCAATAACCAGGTCCTAATTTAATCAGCAGCTGTGGAATTAGACAAAGTGTGTTGCCGTTTCCCTGGGCAATTGGCTTGGATCTTTTCTCCTGGTTCCCCTACTTGTGTGGTACTTTCAAAACTCCGGCCTTTTGAAGAGAAATTCTATGCTCCCCCCTCCTAAAAAAAATCAGGAGTTGGGTTGCATGCTGCAGCTCCTGAAAGCATCTGCCTTTTCATAAATAGGTGCTCCCCAACTCCTGATTCTTTTGCCTTTTGAACGTCTCAGAAAGTTTGGGAAAACCTCTCAAGAAACACCAAGGTCTACATTGTGTTTTCAATCCCCTTTCTAGTCTGGTCTCTTTGCTGCCGCCCAGAACTTTCCTCAACTGCAGACCAGGTCCCTATTAAGAAGGGAGACCCCGATAACCCCACGGTCCCAGACCGACTCTCCCATTCAGGGATGAAATCCCAAAATTTTCCCTACGGGTTCTGTAGGGAATGTCCAGGGGATGTTATGAATTGAGTAAAATGTGGTGAAACTCACTTAACTCACTTAACAACGCTCTTGCTTAGCAACCATAATTTTGGGCTCAATTGTGGTCATAAGTCAAGGACCATCTCTGCCTTCCTCTGCATGGCAGCCTTTTCCTTCTCCTTTCTGGGAATTTTCCTCTCTGTTAGAGGCACCAAAATAATCCAGACGATGTAAGGTTTCCTGCTGCAGCAGGGGGTTGGACTAGATAACCTCCGAGATCCCTTCCACCCCTAGATTGCTGGGCTGTTTCAAAGTGTCTTCTGAAGCCAAGTCTGCTGCCAGGGTTTGTGGTGCTTCCTTCCTCTTCTTTCTCTCTCCCTCCCTTCCTTCCTCTTTCTTTCTTTCTTTCTTTTCTTTTCTTTCTTTCTCCTTCCCTCTTCCTTTCTCCCTTCCTTCCTTCCTCCCTTTCTTTCTTTTTCTTTTTCTTGTCTTTCTCTCTCCCTCCCTTCCTCTTTCTTACTTTCTCTCTTTCTTTCTTGTCTCTTTGTCTCTCTTTTCTCTCTGTTCCTTCCTTTTTCTTTCTGTCTTTTTCTTGTCTCTCTCTTCCTCATTTTCTTTCTTTCTCTTTTTTCTTGTCTCTTTCTTTTCTCTTCCTCCCTTCCTATTTCTTCCTTCCTTCCTTTCTTTCTTTCTTTCTTTTCTTTCTTTCTCCCTCCCTCTTCCTTTCTCCCTTCCTTCCTCCCTCTTTCTTTTTCTTGTCTCTCTCTCTCCCTCCCTCTTTCTTACTTTCTCTCTTTCTTTCTCTTTCTTGTCTCTTTTCTCTCTCTTCCTTTTTCTTTTTCTTTCTCTTTCTCTTTTTTCTTTTCTTTCTTTCTTTCTTGTTTCTCTCTCTCTTCCTATTTCTTTCTCTTTCTCTTTTTTTCTTGTCTCTGTTTCTTTTCTCTCTCTCTCTTTCTTTCTTTCTTTCTTTCTTTCTTTCTTTCTTTCTTTCTTTCTTCTTCTTCTTTCAATGGCGGGAGAGGCAAGAAAGAGCATCCCCCGTCATGGGCTGGATGGGGGCAGCGGGACATGACCACCGCCTCCACCTCTGCTGGAAGGCAGTCGCCCTAAGAGCCTCACCATATCCCCCCGAAGTGGCTCCTCGGCCGAGTGCAGGGGGTCTCCCTCCCATCCCTTACCGCCAGCATCGGGCTTACCTTCTAGACCCTCCACCGGCATATTCAGCATGCCCATCATCCCAACAGAGCCAGCGCATTGGTAAGGCTGACGGCGGGCGGCCCTTGGTGGAGACTGACACCGAGAGGGGAGGCAGTGGCCCCGGTGATGATCCAGGAGGGCAGGCGGATGTCTCGGTGCAGCCCCAGAATGTCCGCCTGCCCCCCGAAGCACTGTGGCTGCCGTTCGCTTTCGTTTTGCGGTGGGAGAAGGAAGAAAGTGAACGGCGGTGCTGCGGGAAGGCAGGCGGATAGATAGTCCTTGACTTACAACTATTTGCTTAGTGACTCTTGGAAGTTATAGCAGCAGTGAAAAAAGTGGCCTTGACCAGTTTTCACACTTACGACTGTTCCGGCATCCCCATGGGCATGGGGTCAAAATCCAGGCACTTAGCCACTGGCATGTATTTATGACGGCTGCGCTGTGCCAGTTTCACATCATCAGTATTGGTAACCTTCCCAGTTGGTGTCCGGCAAAGTCACTGGAGGATTCCCATAACAATTTCTCCCCTCCCTTCCCAACAGTAGGATATGACCTGCCTAACACTACCCTAACATCTGGAACAGCCACCCACTCAGGGTCTGCTCACAGATAGCCTTTCCACAGTAATAGTTATAGTTTTTCCTTGTGGAAGGGAAAATCTTGGATCTCGTAGTGATTCTCATCTATTGCAGCTCCTTTGAGCAGCCGATCTCCAAGGGGAGCATCTGCCGAAAGGCTCTGGTCATGCAAAACCACTTTGAAAGATCCCTGATGGAACCTGGCTTCTCTTTCAGGTATGCAGGACAGAATCTCCAAAAACTCTTTCCAAGGTGGCTTAGCATCCTGGAATTGTGATAGTGAAATGCTTGGGATGCAAACAACCATCATCTACAAAGAGTTGTTTCTTCTCCTTTGCTATATGTAGAGATTAGGATGCTGCACTGGATACATTGGTTCCTCTGGATAACTTTGAAGATCAGCTCACACATGTCCCATACAACCAGCCTCCCTCCATCTCCCCTCCCCCAGCGAGAAAACCCCTTGAGAAAAGGCCTGGATCAAAGGAGAAGACTGAGGCAAAGTCTAAGAAAGCAAGTGAATTCACAGCAAGTTAAACAGCGTGTGATCTTCCCATGTTAGGCTTCATCACTAATTTGAAATGACATAGTAGCGCTTTTAACATGTCATACCCCTTTTTTTTCAGGTTAAGAATGCATGTTTTTCCCTTCTTGACTAAGGCTCTTTATTTGGTATGTGGGAACAAAAGCATTCTGAGAGTCTTTGAATGCACCTGCAACTTTCAAACCCAGCTGGAAAGACTAATGGACCTCATCAATTAGCCCTTTGGGGGATATTATCTAGAATCAACGTTTTCTTTTGTTTAAACTTGACAACCAGTGTATTTTATTGTTTCATCATTTCTTTACTGACATTGAATGTATGTATCATTTGTTTCTGTACCCTCTTAAAAGACGTTAATAAATGTTTTTGCTTTGCTTGAATTATTTGACGATCTGTATTTTCAGGTGGGCAAAGGAGCCCCTTGGCTTCTCTCAAAGTCTCTCAAATTCAGGTAATTAAGTTCTTTTCAGCTCCACACCAAACTTGGTGCCTGAGTTTGGAGATGAAGACATGATTTAAAACGATCAACCACTAAATAAAAGTAATAGAAAAAGAGGCAGGTCAAGGGATGAACTTCCCATCACATTCCCTTTGTGTTGCCATGCTGTTTTGTGTTGCTCCATCATCCCTTGTGAGCTCCCCCCATTATTTCTGCTTAGGTGAGACACCTTTTGCTGAATCCCAACATAACACAGCAATCCAGGACAGAAAAAAATCCTGTCTCCCTTGAACAACTTCTGCAAAAACAAAATCTTGCATAACTTAAGGATGCTGAACCCCCCAAGTCACATGATCCTCTTTTGGCCAAGTGTTGAGGGATCCAGCAATTAGGAGACCCAGAAAGAAACCAACTTGGATCTTATCAAAATTGCATGATTCCTTGTTTCCTTTTTCCCACAATAATGTGTTGGAATGAGAGGAAATTCACCAGCAGGAACCATTGGCAGGAGATTCTCACCCTTCAGTCCTCTTTAACTGGAGATGTTTCCTTTTGTGCATGAATTCCTAGTGCTTCTATCTAGGAACAAGAATTGTCCTGGATCAAATAGAGGCCATGTAGATGCTTCTTAAAAACACACTTGAGTGAGTGACATATAGCGAGTTTATTTATTTATTGGGAATTATTATTTTTACCAATAAGGTGGAGAAGACATGAAGCAAAATGAAGGGGAACATTTGCAGTTGAGGGTTGAACTGAGGGGTCTTTGGAGCTCTCTGAGCCCCCCTCCCTTCTAGCCATGAGGAAGGAAGCTACTTTGGGCAATGAAAAGTCTGCAAGAAGACTTTGAACTGCAAGTATTAGTCCTTTGCTGAACTTTTTTACTGAAGTGAAAGTCTCGGAATGAGTGAAAGTGATTGAAAAAATATGGCGCTCAGCAAATGAATTAGTGGGTGTGGATTGGTGAAGTTATCTTGTCTTGCTACAAAGTTAAAAAGTTGTTACAGAGTTGCTCCGGCTGCAACAGAAATAAGAGGAAAATCTCTCCCTTTTACTTGTCTTTGCTGCATTATAGCTTTGCTTTGAGTAATTCTGGGGGACTTTTTTAGAAGGTATTGTGGAGGTGGCAGAAGAGGTGGACCCTCCCTTTTTAAGAAAGCTAGCTTACGTGGCAGGATGACTTCAAAAAAGCAGGAAGGCAAAACGGGGGGGATCCCCCCCACGTAAGCAGGATACGCAGTCACAAGCCCAAAAAAAAGATTTGGATATGGGAGAATTAAAAGCATTCATCTCAAATATTTTGGATGAGAAATTTCAAGACGTGGATGACAAAATAAATAAAATAGATGAAAAAATTCAAAAGTCACAACAGGAAATAATGCAGGAAATGCAGCAGAGCCAAAAGATGGTGACCAAAAAAATAACGGATGTGGCGTCTGGTCTGGCAGGATTTATTATGAAAGTTGAGACAAAAGTGGATGAATTTAAATTAGAAGTTAATGCTAAGATGAAAAATAATGATCATAAATTTTTTGATGTTGATGACAAGATGCAGAGAGTTGAGAATGATATTGTTATGATGCAATTTCGTGCAATGGAATTTGCTATAAGGCTTCGAGGAATTAGAGAAGAGGAGAGACAAGATTTGAGACAGATCTGTGCTGAAGCCCTAGCTGTGATTTTAAAAGTTGAACCTGAGATGGTTTTTTGCAAAATAGATAAAATCTATAGAGTTAACTCGTGGGTGGCCAGACAAAGACAACTGCCTAGAGATGTGGTCATATATTTTACAGATAGAGCAATAAGAAATGACATTTTGCAAAAATCTTTTCTCACTTCTGTGCAAGTGAGTGGATCCAAGATTACAGTTTACAAGGAGCTCCCACCTAAGATGTTGAAATCTAGAAAAGAGTATGGTTTTCTTGTTAAAGAACTGCAGAATAATCAAATCCCATTTCGTTGGGACGCCCCAACTGGCATAATTTTGAGATATAAGGGAGAGAAACACCGTCTGAATACTGTGGAGAAGGCGGAGCAATTTTATAATGACATCTTTAAAGAAAGAACTCCATCCTCACGCACATCTACAGTTTTGGAGATTAAAGAACAACAATCTAAGCAGGAATTAGCAGAGCTGAAGGGTGCTGAAGGAGGCTTTTTGGATGAGCCTTTGCTGGAACCTTCTCCAATCTCGGAGCTGGCTTGGGCGGCTGAAGTTAAGGATCAGCGTATAACTCGAGCAAAAGCCAAGGAACTTAAAGAAAAGTTACAGCAGGAGAGTCAAGACAAGGCTGGGGCTGTGGGAAAAGCAGGACAGAGGATCTCAGATGACATCCTAAGGTTCTGCGCTTCGCTCCAGAAGGAGAATAAGGATGATTAAATGTTTATCTTGGAATGTGAATGGGTTGAATGCAACACAAAAAAGGAAGAAAATATTTGCATATTTAAAACAACATAATAATGATATAATTTGTTTACAAGAAACGCATATTACAGTTCAAGATCAAAACTATTTGAAAAATTCCAAATTAGGAACACATTTTATATCCTCAACTAACCAAAAAAAGAATGGTGTGGTTATTTATGTAAACAAAAAATTAACAGCCAAACTTATAGAAGCTGATCAAGATGGTAGGTTTGTAGCAATTGAATTACTTTCTGCTAACAGTCAAATTCTTCTGATAGGAATTTATGCTCCTAATCAACAACAGGACTATTTTTATAAAATGCTGCATACTAAAATACTTCAATGGGATTATAGATCTATTTTAATTATGGGAGACTGGAATGGAGTAATTGACTCTAAATTAGATAAAAAGACTTTGGCAAAATCAAGAATTAGATTACCACAGACTTTTTTTGATATGAAAGAAGACCTGGAATTAAAAGATATTTGGAGAATACATAACCCAAAAGAACTGGACTATACTTTCTTTTCTGACAGACATAGATCCTTTTCCAGGATTGATTTTATTTTGTTGTCTGATGACTTACTTGTTAGGACAAAAAGAACAAAGATTCTGCCAAGAACTTTGACTGATCACAGTCCAGTCTGGATAGAAATTGAGACATGTAAGAATGAGAGACGCTCTTGGAGATTAAATGAAAACTTGTTTAGATATGAGAAAAATATAATAGAACTTAAAAAGCATCTGAAAGAGTTTTTTGAAATGAACTTGAATAAAGGCACCCCAATGGAAATTGTGTGGGACGCAAGCAAAGCTTATATGAGAGGGGTGCTTATATATATGAACTCTAAACATAAGCGGATTCGACAAAAGAAAAGACTTGAATTGGAAGCAGAAATAAAGGATAAAGAACAGTTACTTATTAAAAACCCAACAGATGAAAGAATACTTAGTGTTATAAAACTTCTGAAAGACCAATTCCAAATGCTTATAGCGGAACAAGTTGCAACAAACTTACAATATGCGAAGCATAATACATTCTGCAATGCTAATAAACCAGGCAGGTGGTTGGCTTACACATTAAGGAAGAAACAAAGCATACGGACTATTGATAGTGTTGATATTGGGGGGAAAGAAGTTTTTCAACAGAATTTAATAAAAGAAGCCTTTCTTTAATATTACACTAAACTATATGCCAGAGAGGAGGTGCAGAATGGACTTATAGAAAAATATTTGGACAATAAAAGAGTTACAAAAATCACTGAACAACAAAAGGAAAGAATGGATTATCCCATAACAGAGGAGGAGATAATAGCAGCAATAAAACAATTAAAAACAGCCAAAGCTCCTGGAACGGATGGTCTGACAGCAGTGTATTATAAAACTTTACAGGCAGAAATGGTGGAACAACTCAGAGACTTATTTTGCAACATACAACAAGGGGGAAAAGTACCTCCATCGTGGACTACAGCTTATATTTCTTTGATACCAAAAGAGCAAGCAGGTCCCAAAAAACCGGAGAATTACAGACCAATATCTCTTTTGAATACGGATTATAAAATTTACGCAAAAGTATTAGCCAACAGACTGATGCCAGTAATTCAAAAGGTGATTCATGATGACCAAGCGGGATTTATTGAGGGTAGGCACATGAAGGACAATGTAAGGCAAGTAATAGATTTATTGGAATATCTTGAGAAGAATAAACAGATCCCTGCAGTGCTGGTCTTTCTGGATGCAGAGAAGGCCTTTGATAGAGTGGATTGGAATTTTCTATTAAAGACATTAAAAAAGATGGACTTTGGGGACCAATATATACAGGCGGTCTCAGCAATTTATCAAGAGCAAAAGGCACAGATCATTATCAATGGAAGTTTGACAACAGAGTTTAAAATTGAAAAAGGTACAAGACAGGGATGTCCACTGTCCCCATTGTTGTTCATTTTAACACTAGAAGTCTTGTTAAATACAATAAGGGATTCTAACACATTGAAAGGTATAATGATAAGGCAAGAGGATTACAGAATAAAGGCATTTGCAGACGATCTGGTTGTTACCCTAACACAGCCAATGGAATCGATAATCCAGATGAAGGACATTATACAAGACTTTGGTAAAGTTTCAGGTTTCAGATTGAATCAGAGAAAAACTAAGATGGTAGTTAAAAATATGACACAAGATCGTAAACTGGAGTTAGAAAGGAGGGCAGGTTTTGAGATTGTACCAAAGGTAAAATATCTAGGAGTTCAGGTTGCAGAATCAAATATGAAATTGTTTCAAAATAACTATGAGGCGTTGTGGCGAGAGGTGCAAAAAGATATGGAGATTTGGAAAAAACTGCAGCTGTCTTTACTTGGAAGAATAGCAGCAGTTAAGATGAACATTTTGCCAAGATTTCTTTTTTTGTTTCAAATGATTCCGGTGCTCAAAAATGATAAACAACTAAAAGCATGGCAAACTGGTATCAACAAATTTGTCTGGAACGAGAAAAAACCAAGAGTAAAAATGAAAATTATGCAAGACATCCCAGAAAGGGGAGGTCTCAAACTTCCAAACCTACAATTATATTATGATGCAACAGCTTTGACTTTAGTAAGTGATTGGTTTGGAGGAAAAAAGACTGGAATATTGAATGCAGAAAGTTTTGATTTGGAATTTGGATGGCACGCTTACTTATTTTATGACAGCAAAGTGGATAAAGTATTTAAAAGCCATATACTTAGAGATTCTTTGCTGAGAGTTTGGAAGAAGCACCGAAACAACTGGAATTATAAAATACCGCTATGGCTGGATCTTGGTCATACCTTGTGGAATACAAATATAATGTCACTCGGGGGGTTTTTATATAAAGAGGTTCTTTTTACAGATGCGGGCAGATGGCAGCTGAAGACATTACAGACATTGTTGGCTGAAGGGATTAATTTAACTTGGTTACAATATAATCAACTGCAATTGAGATGGAAAGAGGACCAAAAAACTGGTATTATGATGTATGAGGAAGAATTAGTTAGACATATAAAAGAGAAAGGCCCAATGCATATTAAAAGACTTTATAATGTTTTGTTAGAAAGGGATTCAGAAACTGAACTAGTTAAAGACTGCATGGTTAAGTGGGCACAAAATTTTGAGGAACCAGTGATGTTGGAAACATGGGAAAAAATTTGGGTTCAGAATGTTAAATTTACACAGTCGCAGAATCTGCGGGAAAATTTCTACAAAATGTTTTATAGATGGCATTTAGATCCAAAAAAATTGTCGTGTATGTACCCTAGTGCCCAGCCTAAATGTTGGAGATGTGACTGCTTAGACGCTACATATTATCATGTTTGGTGGACCTGTAAGAAAGTTAAGGCTTTTTGGGTAAAAATTTGGTGGGTCATGCAGAATGTTTTGAAGAGAAAAATTCAATTTTCTCCACAACTGTTTTTATTGGGTATAGTTAAGGGTTTTACATTGGGGGAAACAAAAATGATATTGTACATGATAACCGCAGCAAGATTGTTGATAGGTAAATACTGGAAAAATGAAGCGCTGCCTTCGATTGAGGAATGGACTTTGAAGATGGCCAGTTTTGCGGAGATGGCGAAGATTTCAGCATATTTAAAAGATTGTTCTCAAGAGACTTATGAATGGGAATGGAAGAAGTGGATAAATTATGTTCAGCATAAATATCAAACTAGGAAGTATCAAATAGCCTTTATTTAAAAATGTTATATAAGATAGAAACATTTTAGGGTTGAGGATAAAAATTTGTTAGAAAATGTTATATTAAGATAGAAATATTTTAAGGTTAAGGATGAAAATTTGTTAGAAAATGTTACATTATGATAGAAATATTTTTAAGGTAATCAGGATGAAAATTTATCTGAAAATGATATACCAAGATAGAAATAGGTTAATGTAATGAAGATGAAAATTTGTAAGGGGGAGGGAGGGGTTCAAGTTTTATATACAAAGGAGGGTTTTTTCCTTTTATCTGACATGAGCATACTAGGAAGTCTGGGGGGAGGGGAGGGTTAGGGTGGGCTGGGGAGGTTGGGAAGTTTGGGGGGGTAGTGGGGGGGGAAAAAGGGGGTGAAAATGTAATTGTAAAACTTTTGCAATAAAAAAAAAAGAAAAGTCTGCAAGAAGAGAAGCCCCCAGGAGACCCTCCCCCCTCCCATCCAGCACAGCTTCCTCCTCTCTTCCCCCAACAACAGCCCTGTGAGGTGGACTGGACTGAAAAGGGAGCTGTCCAACCCCTGAACTCAGGGTCTCTTCTTTCTACCCTCCCAGCCTTCATCCCTGGCTCCCCTTCAGAGGTTGCTATGAGGCCACAGCCCCAGAAGAGCCCCTGACCTCCCCCTCCCTCAATACGGGGGCTGCAGAGGGGGGGAGATCAGCCCCCAAAGTTCAAGGGGAGCCCCAACCCACTTCCACGTCCTCGGCACTGCGCAGGCGCCATCTGGTTGATTGGAGAAAGGCGGACGCCGATTTGTCGTTCTGAGGAAGACGGCTATTGGCAGGGTGACTCCGTGGGGTGGATCCTCCGAAGGAAGAAGCAGAAGATTTGGAGAGAAAATTAAAAAGGGCAATGAGGGAGCTGCCTGAAACAGCGACTCAGAGGAGCGCGGATGATGCATGTTGGGCGCAGGGAATGCTGGGAATTGAAGTCCGGGAGGGTCTCTCCGAAGAAGGCAGGCCTGGGATTCTGAGGCCTAGTCTTGAGGAGAGGAAGGGAGCTAGGAGGCTGGGAAGGAGGCCGTGTCCGCCAGGAGAATGCCCGGGAGGCCCATGGGAGGTGGGGGCTTGTGCCTGAACCTCCCCTGCGGGGAAAGGGACGCAGCCGTGACCCTCTTCTCTCTCTCCCCTGCAGGAGACCGGAGGATGGCGGTGGATGCAGGAAAGAGGCGCTGCCCGAGAGGAGGAGGAGAAGAAGGAGAGCGGGCCCCGTGGAGCAGCCCTGCCCGGTCCTAGCACGGCTTCCCTGGGAGACGGCGGGGAAAGGCTGGGGGACTCCCGGGCTGTAGGAGGGAAGAGCCCAGGAAAGGGGGCTGGATAACAGAAACCTCACATCTTGGCTCTGGATGTTTGCTTCCCTCTGTCTCCTGCCTAGCACCTTTCAACTAGCATCAGATAAGATGAAGGGACACCAAAAAGAATATTTCGAAAGCAAGGTTTGCACACACACACAATCACTGATTATCATCAATTCATATTCCCGTGTCAGCTGCTGACGATTTGGCACAGGATCCGGGCCTAAAGAGGCAGAGTCAACCCCTCCCTCCAGCAGCCCCTTGGGGCGTGGCCCTGATCCAGACTCCTTGGTGCAGACCTTTCCCTTCCTCAGTTCTTGAGCCTGGTTTTCATAGCTGATGTTCAAGCAGAGAAGATACCTCATCGTTGCCGATCTCGCCCAGTTGGCCCACAGGCCTCTTGGTCAGCAGAAAGGGCCCACCCATTCTGCTTGCCACTCTCGCCTGTGCCATGTTCTCCAGGGGGAGACAGTGCTGAAGGGAGGCATTGCCCCCCACTCTCCCCCCCAGAATGCACCGAGCGCCACGGCCCAGGTCTTCAGCTGGGGGCAGCATCCAGAAGTCCCTCCTTCCGCTGGACGCTTGCTCTGGTCTAACTGAAGCTTGGCCTTTGCTGGTGATCTGGGGCTCAATCCTCGGCTTGGTCTTCTTCGCCGGAAGCCAGGTCCACCCTCTGCTCATCCATGCGCTTGGCTTGGACCCGCTGGATGAGGCTGAAGAAATCCTCGTCGGGCACCGTGGGGCCACGGGGGATGGAATGGGGCGGGGCACAGCGCTGGTCATCCAGGCGGGAGGACTGCAGAAAAGAAGGGTGGATAAAAATAGATGGTTTTTTTAAAAAAAGTAATCTGCAATATTTACATTTTTGGTAAACTCATTCAATGAATCCTAATTCTGCAACCCGAAACAACGTGTACTGCATTGATGCATTTGCGCAATTTCACAGTAGCCATGAGATAAATCATAAAACAAAGTTTATCCCGTTGTTGTGCAAATCTGTTGTAAGGTCCCAAAATATACTTGAGTCACCAGAATGCCAAAGAGGCTTGCAAAAAAAAAGCAGATTTTATTTTTGGCCAAAAACAAAATACTGGGTGGGACTCTATCCGGAACATACAGATACAATGCATGCAAGGAGATAGCCACCCCTTGGGGAAGGTATGGCGTCCTTTTACACCCTCAGAAACATCAGCTTAGTACCCAATTCTGGCCTCCTAGTTTAGCTTTGTGTATTCCTTGTTGCCCTGCAAAGGAATAGAAACTCCTAATTAGCCTTATCTCGTCCTTTGTTCTCCCAATTGCTCATTTGGCCCCTTGGGCTGCAGGGAACAGATCAAAGGTGTAAGTTAGAGCTGAAGTGTAAATTATCCCTGGGATGATGATGTCTGCAGTTCCAACTGAGATACCTACCATGCTCTTGGATGGCAGGAGAAAAACAGGAAGAAGATTGAGATGGGTTCAGATCAAATGGCAGGAACAAATGTTTGACAAATACCAGAGACATTACAGAGGCCTAATAACAGAATGTGTTTGTTACAGGAGATGCATAAAGGCATAATATATGTGATACAAATACAAAGGCTTATATGTTTTACAGGAACCTAATGGTTACAGAATCTAGTATTTATTAAATCCTTATTGTTTCCCTTCACTATGTTTACTGCAAACTGTGTGATTGTTTGGAGAGAAATGCATCTGTACCCTCAGCCTCTAAGTGTGAGGGGGAAGGGCAAGCAGTAAAAATGAAAGCGAAACTGTTATGTATTGATACTTTTAAGCGGGAGTTTCAAACCTGCCTACGTTTCTGATTGGCTGACAGTCTCTCCAGGATTGTATATAAGGAGGACTGCAGCCTCTGAGTTTTTGCTGAAGTCTCACCGTATATTAAAGAGCTGTTGTCACTTGCTTGCTTGTGCCTCTCGTCATTCCCGAACCACTTCATTGGCGACGAAGGTGGGATTGAGGCTACAAGAAGCCAACCAGTGAGACCACGAGCTTCAGCTAGGCGACGAGGCGAACCACAGGAGACATACCGGACATGTCTGCCTACGTTCCGCCCAAGCCTTTTGATCCGACCCGCGAAAAATGGGTCTCGTACCTAACAAGGTTTGAATGCTCGCTAGAAGCCAGCGACATGCAGGGCCTCTCGGCTAATCGAAAGAGAGCCCTATTCCTAAGCCACTGCGGACCGGACGTGTTCGAGATGGCCGAGTCACTGTGTGAGCCAACGCCGGTTCAAACAGTCTCATGGGACACCTTGATGGCAACTCTCCGGGCTCACTACGCTCCCGTCCCCTCCAAGTTCGTGCAGCGATACCAACTAAGGCAGCGCGTCCAACGAGAGGGAGAGCCGGTCAGCGCGTACATGGCCAGCCTGAGAAAAGCCGCAACTCATTGCGACTACAGAGACTTGGATGATGCGTTGCTTGAGCAACTGATCTGTGGTGTTCGGGACATTAGGCTGCAACGGCGTCTGCTCGCCAAGCCTGATCTGACGCTTGCCGGAGCCCTTGATGAGGCCAGGGCTCACGAAGCCTCCACAAAGGCCGCTGAAACGCTACAGCGTCCGCCGACCAGCAAAGACAGCCCCAAGTCTGCCCCGGTGCACAGAGAAGACGCCGGATCCAGCTCGGAGTCCGAGTCGGATGAGGACGTCTTCCGAACAGAGCACCGGAGAAAAGACACTGGCAGCCCCCGGCGAAGCTGTCCCAGCTGTGGCGGGCACCATGATAGACTGTCCTGCAAATACAGAGAGGCTATTTGCAGGCGTTGCGAGAAGAAAGGGCACTTGGCGCGAGTCTGCAGAGCCACTCTGCCCAGAAGACTCAAACCACGTGAGCGCCGCAGCCAACCGGAATCAGCGCGCCAGAAGCAGCCAACGAGAGAAGGCGGCGCGAAAAAAACGGCGCGAATTTGAACCGCGAGATGGCCGCAGCATACACATCGACCAGGCCAGCACAACGGTCGAGGACAAAGTCAGCACGGTGGTCGAGATCAACGGAAGACCGTGTTCGATGGAGATCGACACCGGATCAGCTCTCTCCATCATGTCGTGGACAACCCTAAAGACCCTCCTGCCGTCGTTCCGGAAGGATCAACTCTCCAGACAGAGACTGCGCATCCTAGACTACCAGGGGAACCGAGTCCCCCTCGAAGGCGTGGGCACGTTCCGGGTCACCTACGGAGACTACGAAAGAGACCTGCCGCTGACCATCGTCACGAAGCAGCTGCCGAGCCTCCTGGGCATGGGGTGGTTCCGAGCCCTTGGCATGGGCTTCACCGGCGTCCACCTGATGTCCAAGTCAACCCTGAAAGACAGCCTCCTGTCCGAGTTCCAGGACGTTTTCGGGGACACATTGGGCAAGTATGTGGGGACCCCTATTTCACTAAACTTAGACCCCAACGTAGCCCAAGTAAGACTAAAGGCCAGAAGAGTGCCGTTCGCATTGAAACCAAAGATCGATGCAGAACTGGACAAACTGATTAAGCAAGGGGTGTTGGTTCCCGTTGACCATGCCAAGTGGGAGACCCCCATAGTCACCCCAGTTAAGTCCGACGGCTCAATCAGAATTTGCGCCGACTACAAGTGCACGATCAACAAGGCCTTGCAGCCGAGCGCCTATCCGGTGCCGATCGTGCACCATCTACTACACTCCCTGGGCCCCGGAAAAATTTTTGCCAAATTAGACCTGGCCCAAGCCTATCAACAGTTACCGGTCGACGACGCCACGGCAGAGGCGCAAACGATCGTGACTCATAGGGGTGCATTTAAATGCACCAGGCTCCAATTTGGGGTGAGCGTCGCACCCGGCTTATTTCAAAGCACCATGGAGCGCCTGTTGCAAGGACTTCCGGGAGTAGTCCCCTATTTCGATGACGTCTTAGTCAGCGCCCAAGACGAACACCAGCTAGGGGACAGGGTACGGAACGTCCTGTCCAGATTCAGAGAAGCGGGACTAAGACTTAAAAAGAACAAGTGCAGGATAGCGGTCCCCTCGGTAGAATTTCTGGGGTACAGGGTGGACGGCACAGGCATCCACCCTACCGAGAGCAAGGTGAGGGCCATCAAAAGCGCACCAGCCCCCAAATCCAAAGCTGAGCTCCAAGCCTTCCTTGGACTACTAAATTTCTACTCAATGTTCCTAAGAGATAAGGCCACGGTCGCTGATCCCCTTCACAAACTCTTAGGGAAGAATGTACCATGGGTCTGGGGGAAACCGCAAGCGGCCGCGTTTGAGGCAGTAAAAAAACTCCTATCTGAGGACAGTTTCCTGATCCAATACAATGCAGAGCTGCCGCTCGTCTTGGTTTGCGACGCCTCCCCCGTAGGAGTTGGTGCCGTCCTAGGCCATAGACTGCCGAACGGCCTAGAGGCACCCATTGCCTTCTACTCCCGAACTCTGTCCAGCACAGAACGAAACTATAGCCAATTGGACAGAGAGGCTCTGGCTGCGATTGCGGGGGTTAAAAAGTTCCACGAATACCTCTATGGCCGAAAATTCGAACTTGTGACTGACCATAGACCGTTGCTAGGACTGCTAGCAGGCGACAGGCCAACCCCCGCTGCCCTCTCCCCCCGTTTAACTAGATGGGCGATTTTCTTATCGGCCTACTCGTACCAGCTCGTCCATCGGCCTGGGCGGACCCTGGGTCATGCGGATGCCCTTAGCCGTTGCCCCCTTCCCGACCTGCTGGACAACCCAACACCGGAAACCTCCGTCCTGTTGTTGGACACGTTAACCTTGGGGCCCATCTCCTCCGGCGAGGTGGCGAAGGCATCAAATAGAGACCCTGTTATCCGGACTGTTATGGGTTGGGTTTTGAAAGGGTGGCCGGACAAGGTGGTCGGGGAGGAGTACCAAGGTTTTGCCAACAAACGAAATGAACTGTTTACGCAAGGGGGGTGCTTACTGTGGGGTGACAGAGTGGTAATTCCAGCAAAACTACGAGATAGAGTTTTAGAATTATTGCACGAAGGGCATCCTGGCATCGTTAGGATGAAGTGCTTAGCCCGCAGCTATGTCTGGTGGCCCAACATGGACCAGGTCATTTCCGAGTGGGTGGGGAAGTGCAGACCCTGCCAGGAGTCTCGCCCCGATCCCCCAGTAGCGCCCATCCGAGAGTGGGAGAAACCAAAAGGCCCATGGGGGAGGATCCACATTGATTTTGCCGGCCCGTTCCATGGCCAAACGTTTTTAATAGTAGTGGATGCCTTTTCAAAATGGCTCGAAATTGTATTAATGCCATCCACAACGGCCGAAGCGGTTATCAAGGCCCTAAGAAAGTTGTTTGCCACCCACGGCCTGCCGGATACCTTGGTATCGGACAATGGTCCCCAATTTACAGCAACCCTTTTCGAAGGCTACTTGGCCGGCCTGGGGATCCGCCATGCCCTATCAGCCCCATTTCACCCGGCTTCCAACGGATTGGCTGAACGATTTGTCAGGACAGCCAAGGAAGCACTGTCCAGATTAGACAATGGGGACTGGCAGGCCAGGATAGATCAATTCCTTGCGGTTCAGCATGCATCACCATGCACAGCAACTGGGAGAAGCCCAGCAGAGCTCCTCATGGGGAGAAAGCTCCGGTGCGTGTTGGACAGGCTTCACCCTAACTATTCGCACGAAAACTTTAAGGGAGAGACCTGTGGCTTAAGGCAGTTTCAGGTCGGGTCCCCGGTGTTCGCTCGCAATTATGCCAGCGGTCCTCTGTGGGTTGCAGGAACCATAGTGGGGATAACAGGCCCAAAATCATACACGGTGGATGTGGGGGTAGATAGACTCTGGAAGCGCCACATAGACCAACTGAGGAAACGGGTGGTTGGCGAGGCAAACATCAACGCAGACATGTCCGAGCCTAACTATGACCACTTCTCCAAAACAGCTAACTCAAGCCCGGGGCCGCGAGAATACTTAGCTGACAAGCCCTGGTTCCAGCGCCGCCCCAGCGAGTCGCCACTCCCAGCCGGGAATAACCACGCCCCGGACAAAATCCAGGAGGTTCCATTGGCGGAGCCGGGAGAGACAAAGAGTCCCTCCGACCAGCTCGACGCCTCACCAAACACTGAACTGCGCAGGTCAACTAGGGCGAGAACTCAGCCTAAGCACCTGCGAGACTTTGTTTGTACATATGTTAATTTTTGAGTGTTAGTGCCTTCTGGGAAGGGAGGGGTGTTATGTATTGATACTTTTAAGCGGGAGTTTCAAACCTGCCTACGTTTCTGATTGGCTGACAGTCTCTCCAGGATTGTATATAAGGAGGACTGCAGCCTCTGAGTTTTTGCTGAAGTCTCACCGTATATTAAAGAGCTGTTGTCACTTGCTTGCTTGTGCCTCTCGTCATTCCCGAACCACTTCAGAAACCTTCTAAGCAGCTTATAAATATAATATTAAAGAGCACCTGTCATTTCAGATCCATCATGGTAGCAGCGCCTGTTAGCGGGCATCCCCTGCTGCCCACCATATCCATCATCTTCTTGTGTCCCTGTCACACCACTGGCCATCCCATTAAAAGTGGGTGAGTCAACAGTGGGTCAGAGGAGGGACAAGAGATGACAGTTGCTCTTTAAAAATGTTGATTTAAACCAAGCCTTTTTACTAGTGATTTAAATCATGGTTTAAATCGATTTGATTTAAATCAAATCAAACCCATCCTGGCAGAAAAGCGAAGGGAGAGGCTTTCTGTTGTTCAAACTTCATAAGCAATCAGTGTATTTTATCATTTCATCATTTCTTTACTGACATTGAATGTATGTATCACTTGTTTCTGTAACCTCTTAAAAGGCATTAATAAATGCTTTTGCTTTGCTTGAATTACTTGATGATCTGTATTTTTTTTTCATAAAACAAACTTTATTAAACATAAAAAGATAAAATACCATACCATACATACAAATACCCTCTTAAAAACCATGAATGCTTGAATTACTTCATGATCTGTATTTTCAGGTGGGCAAAGAAGCCCCTTTGCAAAGGTAAAAAGTCTCCAATTCTTTTTGGGGGAAAAATCAAGTTCTTTTCAGCTCCACACTAAACCCTTTGGAGAGTAAGGCATGATTTAAAATGATCAACCATTAGCTAGTTTGTTAGCTAGGAAGTAATGAAACGACCAAGAAACCTCTTTCCCCCCAACAACAACCCTGTGAGGTGGGCTAGACTGAAAGAGGGGCTTGAACTCAGGGCCTCTTGGTTTCTACCCCGGTGCCTTAATCACTGGGCCAAAAAGGCTCCCCTTTATAAGATGCTATAAGGTTGCAGCCCCAGAAAACCCTCTAACCCCCGCCTGCTTCAATACGGGGTGGGGGGGGGGCAGAGAAGGCTGGACTTCAAAGTTCAAGGTTAGCCCCCCCCCCCATCCACGCTCCTCACCGCGCAGGCGCCATCTGGGGGATTGGTCGCCCTGGGGAAGGCAGCAATTACGAGGAGGGCGGATCCTCCAAAGGAAAAAGCGGAACTTGTGGAGAAAAAAGGGCATGAAGCCTCCACTTCCGGAACTAAAACGGGCAACCAGGGAGCCGCCAGAATTGACGAGAGAAAAGCCGGGAAGATGCAGGTTGGGCGCAGGGAATGCTGGGAGTTGAAGTCCGGGAGGGTCTCTCCGGAGGCCTGGGAGCCCGAGGCCTAGTCTGATGGGAGGGCGGGGAGGGAGACGGGAGGCGGGGAGGGAGGCCGTGTTGGCCTGGAGAATGCCTGGGAGGCCCGTGGGAGGCGGGGGCTTGGGCCTGCGGGGAAGGGGACGAAGCCCTGACTGTCTTCTCTTTCTCCCCTGCAGGAGGACGGAGGATGGCGGCGGATGCAGGAAAGAGGCCCCGCCCAGGAGGAGGAGGAGAAAAGGCCCCGCGGAGCAGCCCTGCCCGGTCCCGGCGCAGCTTCCCCAGGAGACGGTGGGGAAAGGCCGGGGGGCTCCGGGGCTGCAGGAGGGAGGAGCCCAGGGGGACCCCGGGAAAGGCGGCTGCCTGGAGGGCGATGCGGGGAAAAGGAAATGGGCAGAGACCCCGAGATGGGCCTGGAGGGCGGAGGCTCCTTCCGAAGACCCCAAAAGCCCCGAAGGATCCAGGAGGAAGCAAAGGAACATCAGTGCCCGGAATGTGGAAAAACCTTCAAAAATAATGAAAATCTGGAAAACCATCTCAGGATCCACTCAAGAAAGAATCCATTTGAATGCACAGAGTGTGGAAAGAGCTTCAATTATAGGAGCAACTTTGATAGACATCTAAGAATCCACACAGGAGAAAAACCTCATAAACGCCTGGAGGGTGGAGGGTCCTTCGGAAAACGCAAGAATCTGCAAAGGATCCGGATGGGAGGAAAGAAATATCAGTGCCCCGAATGTGAAAAATCCTTCAAAAGAAATGGAGATCTTCAAAGGCATCTAAGGGTTCACTCAGGAGAAAAGAAATACGGATGCCCGGAATGTGAAAAATCCTTCAAAAAAAATAGGGAACTTGAAGACCATCTAAGAATCCACACAGGAGAGAAACCATTTAAATGCTTTGAGTGTGGAAAGAGCTTCCGTCATAGGGGAAATCTTTACAGACATCAAAGGATCCATTTGACAGAGAAACCGAATAAATGCCTGGAGTGTGGAAAGAGCTTCCATCAGAGGGGACATCTTTATAGACATCAGAGGATCCATTTAATAGAGAAACCGAATGAATGCCTGGAGGGCGAAGAATCCTTTGGAAGACCCGGAAATCCCCAAAGGATCCAGGTGGGAAGAAAGAAATATCAGTGCCCCGAATGTGAAAAATCCTTCAAAAGAAATGACCTTCTTAAAAGGCATCTAAGTAGCCACTCAAGAGAAAAGAAATATGAATGCCCAGAATGTGAAAAATTCTTCAAAAGAAAAGACCATCTTCAAAGGCATCTAATAATCCACTCAGGAGAAAAATCTCACAAATGCCTGGAGTGTGGAAGGAGCTTCAGTCAGAGGAGCAGCCTTTATAGACATCAAAGGATCCATTTACAAGAAGAGTATGAATGTGGGGAATGTAAAAAATCCTTCAAAACAATTCAAATCCTTGAAAAACATCTAAGAATCCACAAGCCGAATATATGCCTGGAGTGTGGAAAGAGCTTCAGTCAAAGGGGAAGTCTTGACACCCATCAAAGAATCCACACAGGAGAAAAACCCTACAAATGCCTGGAGTGTGGAAAGAGCTTTACTAATGGTTCAAACCTCTGTCGACATCAAAGAGTCCACACAGGAGAAAAACCACATAAATGCCTCGAATGTGGAAAGTGTTTCAGTACGAGAGGAGCTCTGTACGGACATCAAATAATTCACACAGGAGAAAAACCGCATAAATGTCTGCAGTGTGGAAAGAGCTTCAGTCAGAAAGGAACCCTTGACGGACATCAAAGAATCCACTCAGGAGAAAAACCCTACAAATGCCTGGAGTGTGGAAAGAGCTTTATTGAGCCTAGTAGCCTCCGTCAACACCAAAGAATTCACACAGGAGAAAAACCACATAAATGTCAGCATTGTGCAAAGAGTTTCAATCGGAGAGGACACCTTAAGAGACATCAAAGAATCCACTCATGGGAGAAACAATATAAATGTCTGGACTGTGGAAAAAGCTTCACTCAGAGAGGAAAACTTTCACTGCACCAAACAATCCATTCAGGAGAAAAACCACATAAATGCCTGGAGTGTGGAAAGAGCTATATTCAGCATCGGGGCCTTCAACAACACCAAAGAATTCATGTGGGAGAAAAATTATAAACATGAGCGTGAAAAACCTTCGGTCCCAGAGTGTATCTCAGGAATTGAATTGAATTGCGTATTAAATTTGGTCATGTGTGAATAGGCACACTAGGAATTTGTCTTAAGCTCTCATTGTACATACAAAGCATCAGAATAATGATACTCATGATAATTATAATAATTCCAATTGAGGGTCGAGTAAAGTAGATATTAAGAAGGGTAAATAATAACTGCCAAATAAGGGACTTTCCCAGGCTGAATAATAAAGGACTTTTTCAATTGTACATATGAGATGTTTCAACTGGCTGAAATTGTACCTTTTCACAACAGACTTTTGTGATTCATGATGCCATTTCCCATCTGGACGTTCTTTTAATGCAAGGCTCATTATGGTAATATGGGATGTTACTGTCCATGTCTCTGATGTAACTGTAACTCAGCAAGGTGATTTCTTCCAGGGTGGATTTGATTTAAATCACGTCAATTTAAATCACATCAATTTAAATCATGATATAAATCACTATTAAAAATACTTTATTTATATCAACTTTTTATATCATAATTTTTAAAAAGCAACTGTCATGTCTGTCCCGCAGCAGCTCCTCCTCTGAGCCACTGTTGACTCGCCGACAGTCCCATTCATTTTAATAGGACGGCTGGTGATGCATCAGTGACACAACCAGGTGAGGGACGTGGCTGGCAGCAGGTGAGTGGATGTCCTCTCACAGGCCCTGCCATGATGGATCTGAAATGACAGGTGCTCTTTAATGTTCTATTTATAAGCTGCTTAGAAGGTTTCACTTCCATTTTTACTGCTTGCCCTTCCCCCTCACACTTAGAGGCTGATGGTACAGATGCATTTCTCTTCAAACAATCATACAGTTTGCAGTCTACATACAGTATATTTGAAGAAAAATGGGATAAAGGATGCCCCAAAAATGCCCTTTGCTTTATGAGTTATCTCATGGTTACTGTGAAACTCTGTGGATGTATCAATGCAGTGCATGTTATTTCAGCTTGCGGTGCTTAGATTCACTGAATGAGTTTCCCAGAAATTTAAATATTGCAGAAATATACAGCTTCATGCTACATAACTAAGCTCCATTTCATGCTCAATAAACTAAATTATTAATGCATCTTAAATTTAAAACTATCTTTAGATAGATTTTTACAGCAATAGCATTTTATTAAAATGAATTTGATAAAAATAAAAAGATCAATTTCAATAAAAACTTTTTTAAAAAATTTGGATCAATTTTTATCCACTGATTTCTTCTAAGCAATCAACTCTTGTTTTGTACTTTTTCTACTGTATGGAGTATAAAATGAAATCTGATTCTCTGTCCGGGATTCCTTCTTTTCATTGAGGGAAATCTCTTAATAAGTTGCCTTTAAATGGTCATGCCGCTCAGATCCTCATTGGAGCAAGTGTGCTGTGGCTGAATCTAGGGCTCATTTGACTTTTATTGTTCTGGTGGGTGAAGGAGCTTCTCCCTTGTCATTGTTTGATATAATCTATGTGGTTTTCCCAAGTGTGGGGACCTATTAAGACCATTCCCAAGCATCTGAAACTGTCAGTTGGATTCCCTGAATGGTCCCCTTGTCTTCCAGCAGAAACTGCTAAAGGGACTCTCTAAGGCCAAGGAAGCTTTGTGAGATACGAGCCATATTCTTAAAAATCCCCCACCCTTTTTGCCTAAAAACACCTGGCTTTTCCCCAGGTGCTGGGAGATCAGACAATGAGAAGGTGACATGGATTAGCGCCAGGTTTTTGTTTGATGGTTTTTTTAAAATTACATTTTAATTACATTTTAATTTATTTTATTTTTATTATGGTGGGGGGGAGGTGGGAAGGGAGGGGGCTCCCTTTGAACTTTAGGGTCCGGTCTTCCCCCCCCCCCACAGCTCCGTATTGAGGCCGGCTGAGGTCAGGGCCTCTTCTGGGGCTGCAGCCTTATACCAGTCCATGAAGGGGAGCCAGTTGGGTCTATTCTGGGACCTTAGGAGACCCTGAGTTTGAATCAGCCGCTCTTTCAGTCCAGCCCACCTCACAGGGTTGTTGTTGGGGGAAGAGAGGAGGAAGCTGTGCTGGATGTGAGGCGTTGGGAAGGGGCTCCTCGGGGCTTCTCTTCTTGCAGACGTTTCATTGCCCAAACTAACATCATCTTTGCTAGAAGGGAGAGAGACCCCTCATGGCAACCCTCAGCTACAAATATTCCCCTTCATTTCTTGGATTTGTTCTCCGCCTTATCAGTAAAAGTAAGAAAGGCAGGTTGCAAATAAATAACTATACTCTCTACATGTGACTCTCTCAAGTGTGTTTCTAAGCAGCATCAACTATTTGATCCAGGATAATTCTTGTTCCTAGGTAGAAGAACTAGGAATTCCTGCACAAAAGCAGAGCAGCTCCAGTTAAAGAGGACTGGAGGCTCCGAATCTCCTGCCAATGGTTCCTGCTGGTGAATTTCCTCATAGAACTCAATAGAGACCCTGAGTTGGAATCAGCTGCTCTTTGTGTCCTGAATTCCCTCTTTTCATTGAATGAGTTTCCCAGAAACTTAAATATTGCAGAATCTGCAGCCTCCTCATGCTACATAACTAAGCTCCATTTCATGCTGAATAAACTAAATCATTAATGCATCTTAAATATAAAACTCTTTAAATAGATTTTTACGTCAAAAGTTTTTCATTAAAATGAATTTGATAAAAATAAAAAACCCTATTTCAGTTAAAAAAAATTTTTTTAATTAAATGGATTTTTATCCACTGATTTCTTCTAAGCAATCAACTCTTGTTTTGTACTTTTCTACTGTATGGAGTATAAAATGAAACTTGATTCTGTGTCCTGGATTCCTTCTTTTCATTGAGGGAAATCTCTTAATAAGTTGCCTTTAAATGCTCATCCCACTCAGATCCTCACTGGAGCAAGTGTGCTGTGGCTGAATCTAGGGCTCATTTGGCCTTCATTGTTGGGGGTGGGAAGGAGCTTCTCCCTGTCATTGTTTGATATAATCTATGTGGATTTCCCAAATGTGGGGACCTATTAAGACCATCCCCAAGCATCTGAAACTGTCAGTTGGATTCCCTGAATGGTCCCCTTGTCTTCCAGCAGAAACCGCTAAAGGGACTCTCTAAGGCCAAGGAAGCTTTGTGAGATATGAGCCATATTCTTAAAAATCCCCCACCCTTTTAGCCTTAACACACCTGGCTTTTCCCCAGGCGCTGGGAGATCAGACAAGGAGAAGGTGGCATGGATTGGCCCCAGGTTTTTCTCTGATGGTTTTTATTTTATGTTTAATGTGTTGGATACTTTTGAAAATGCCCTTTTGGGAGCTGCACAGAGTTGACAGAAAGATGGGCAGTTATGAGAACGTTTTAAATGAAGAAGACTCATTGGGGACCTGTTTGGTCCTCCCACTAGGTGCAGAGACTGGGTGTTCCCCAGTTGCCAGGATAGGGAAAGTCCCCCATTCCTCTGCTTTCTGTTCATCAGCTAAATGCTTAGCAAAAGGTGCATCTAGCTCAGTGGTGTCAAACTCTTATTTCATTCAGGGCTGCATCAGGGTTATGTTTGACCTGGGGGGGGGTGGATCCCTGGGTAGGCGTGGCCAGCTCATCTTCACTCTTCTTGTGGGCACCTGTGGTGGCCAAGTGCTACGACAGGACTTCCCTCAGACCCTCCCTCCCTCATAACCTTCCTTCCTTCCTCCTGCCCTCCCTTCCCTTTCCTTCTTTTTCCTTCCCTCTTTCCTTCTTTTTCCTTCCTTCCTCCCTTCTCACCTTTCCTTCTTTGCCTTTCCGCTTTCCTGTCTCTTCTTGGATGTGGGGAAGGGATGGAGGCGTGACCCACCGCTCTTTCTCTCCTGCAGGAGGATGGAGGAGCCCGATGGAGGAAGGAAGGAAGGGTCAATCGAGAGGAGGAGGAGAGTGGGCCCCGCAGAGCAGCCCTGCCTGGAGACGGCGGGGAAAGGCCGGGGGCTCCAGGGCTGCAGGAGGGATGAGCCCAGGGGGAGCCCGGGAAAGGCAGCTGCCTGGAGGGCAATGTGAGGAGGAGGAAACGGGCGGAGACCCTGAGACGGGCCTGGAGGGCAGAGGCTCCTTCGGAAGACCCGGGAGTCCCCAAAGGATCCAGAAGGGAGGAAAGGAATATCAGTTCCCAGAATGTGAAAAATCCTTCACAAGAAATGGACAAAGGCATATAAGCAGTGATGGGATTCAATTTTTTTAACAACCGGTTCTCTGGGTGTGGCTTCGTTGGGGGTGTGGCTTGGTCATGTGACTGGGTGGGTGTGGCTAGCTGGTCATGTGACTGGGTGGGCGTGGCTAGCTGGTCATGTGACCGGATGGGTGTGGCTATGTGCATAGGGTCTACTCAGAGGGCTGAAAAAAGTGATTTCTGACAGGTCCTTGCACTTTTGACCGGTCTTTACACTTATGACCATCCTCATATTTATGCCCGTTGCGGCATTCTTAACAGTCGTGTCAGTCATTTCACCACCACTTCTCTTCACCACGGTGACAAGATAGGGCGCAAAACATAAAATGTGAGGACAGTCGTAAGTTCGAGGACTGGTCAAAAGTGAGAGGACCGGTCAAAAATAACTTTTTCAGCCCTCTGAGTAGTCCATATGCACATAGGGATTCCCCAGAGGGCTGAAAAAAGTGATTTCTGACAGGTCCTCGCACTTTTGACGGGTGATCATTTATGCCATCATTTATCTTCTAGTCCAGAGATCTCCAACCTTGGCAACTTTAAGCCTGGCAGACTTCAACTCCCAGAATTCCCCAGCCAGCTATGCTGGGTAGAGAATTCTGGGAGTTGAAGTCCACAAGTCTTAAAGCTGCCAAGTTTGAAGGCCTCTGAGCTAGGGCTTTGGGGCCAGCCTTTTGGGGAGGGGGTCCCATTCGGAGAGACCCCCTGCCTCTCAGGAAGCATCAGGCCCAGGCAGAGAAAGTTATCAAGGTTGGAGATCTCTGGACTAGAAGACCTCCAAAGGTCCCTTCAACTCTGTAATTCTGGTATTGGCAAGCAAGCACAGTTAAGCTACTTAAATCCTCCAGAGCAGGGGTCCCCAACCTTTAGAACCTCAGGGACCACCAAATTCATAATTTTAAATTTCGTGGACCACTAATACGGATCCAGCGCGGCCGCTTGCTGAAGCACCTGAACTCCCCGGGATGGGATAGGGTCCTTCAGGCACTCTCACCCCCTCTTCCTCTCTCCCCCCCACTCATTCTCTCTTTCTCTTCCCCCTCTTTCTCTCTCTCTCTCTCTTTCTCTCATTCTCTTTCTCTCCCCCCTCTCTCTCATTCTCTCTTTCTCTCCCCTCTTTCTCTCTCTCTACCCTCTCTCCCCTCTTTCTCTCTCTCCCCCCTCTCATTCTCTTTCTCTCTCTCCCCTCTTTCTCTCTCTCCCACTTTCTCTCTTTCTCTCTCCCCCTTTCTCTCTCTTGGAGAGAGCGGTAAACAGCGTCTGGTTTGGGGAGCAGCCGGATTTTGCTCTCCATTGCTCTCTCGGCCCCCTGCAAGCTCTCAAGAAGCCCAACCAATGTTTCCCGCACCACTTCAGGGAGCGCTCCTCGAGAGACAAGAGCTTGCAGGGGGCCAAGAGAGCAATGGAGAGCAAAATCCGGCTGCTTCCTGAACCAGACGCTGTTTACCGCTCTGAGTCCCAAGCGGCAGGAGAGGAGGGCTGCCTTGTGCCACAAATATACCAAGGTGGAATCCTGATGCCGCATTTACAGCAGAGAGAAGAAGCCGGATTTTGCTCTCCATTGCAGACATCAGATTGTATTGCACCACCTGCAAAAATGCAAAAATTTCCAAATGTAGCCCTGCCCTGTAACAGCCCTCCTGATGTTCAACTGTTGTCTCTCAAGGAGGATACTTGGCCATCTTCATGCTTGAAAGGATTCTACAGTGTAACAGCAGATGTCTCCCACCTTGGCAGCTTTAAGACTTGTGGACTTCAACTCCCAGAATTCTCCAGAATTCCCCAGAATGGGCTAGGCGGGAGTTGAAGTCCACAGGTTGTAAAAGAGCCACAATTGCCCAGCCCTGGGTTAAGGTTTATATGAAGCCGCTGGGTGAGATCATCCGTGGTTTCGGGGTGAAGTACCATCAGTACGCTGATGATACTCAGCTGTACATCTCCACCCCGGGCCACCCCAATGATGCCCTTGAAGTGATGTCCCGGTGCCTGGAGGCCGTGCAGATCTGGATGGGGAGAAACAGACTCAGGCTCAACCCGTCCAAGACCGAGTGGCTGTGGTTTCCAGCGTCCCGAAATAGCCAGTTGACGCCATCGCTGGCTATTGGGGGCGAGTCGTTGGCCCCCACGGAGAGGTCTCACAACTTGGGCGTCGTCCTGGATACATGGCTGTCCTTAGAAGAACATCTGATGGCTGTGGCCAGGGGGACTTTTTATCAGGTTCGCTTGATTCGCCAGTTGCGTCCCTTTCTGGATCGGGACTCCTTATGCACGGTTACTCACGCCCTCGTCACTTCCCGCCTGGACTACTGTAATGCTCTCTACATGGGGCTCCCCTTGAGGAGTACCCGGAGGCTCCAGCTGGTCCAGAATGCGGCCATGCAAGTCGTTATGGGAGCGACATGGCACTCCCATGTACCACCTCTCCTGTGCGAGCTGCACTGGCTCCCGGTGGTCTTCCGGTGCACTTCAAAATATTGGTTACCACCTTTAGAGCGCTCCATGGCTCAGGACCTGGTTATTTACAAGACCACCTTCTGCCACCAGTAGCCTCTCACCGGCCAGTACGCTCCCATAGAGAGGGGCTTCTCAGGGTGCCGTCGGTCAAACAGTGTTGACTGGTGGCCCCCAGGGGGAGAGCTTTCTCTGTGGGGGCACCTACGATCTGGAACGAGCTCCCCCGGAGATACGGAGGATCCCAGATTTACGCACTTTCCGCCGTGCCCTCAAGACCTTTTTATTTCAACCGGCTGGCCTTGCCTAACTTCCTTTTAATTGTTAATTTTAAATTTGTTTTAAAACAATAGGGGTGTTTTAATTTGTTTGGGCCAAATTATTTAATGTGTTTTTACATTGTCTTCTAAATTTTGTATTTTGTGTGTTTTATCTTTTGGCTGTTCACCGCCCTGAGTCCTTCGGGAGTAGGGCGGTATATAAATCCAAAATAAAGATAAAGATAAAGATGCGAGTCAAGGCAGGTGAAGTTTAGCCTGAAACCAGCACCTGAAAATAGTTTTAAGAGTCTGCTTAATAGGTGGCTCTTACACTTCTAGGATACAAGAAGGAAACTGGTGTGTTTCATGTTAGGAACCAGAGTTTGATGGATTAAAAAAAAAATCCAGAAAATTGGGGTTTTATTTTGTTTCATATAAGCAACTTGGCTTCCTTACTAATGCCGATAGCTTAATAATCCAGAGTTTGTTTCAGAGAACAGAAATTACTGACAAGTGACTTATAAGCTTGGCAGAATTCATAATCCAGAAATTGTGCTTATTTTGAGCAACTTGCAAAGTGAGAATTCCTTCCCTGAGCAGAATGTCCTAGAAATCCTTTTATCACATTATTGTTGACTGAGTTAGTGGCTCAGAAAAGGCTTGGCCTACGCTCCGTCTCTGGGCAGCCTTGAATTTGGGAAGAGAAGAGACGTTCCTTCTCCATAAACCTCTCTGGTCGATTCCCTACTTTACCTCTCACAGTTCCTCATCACAGAGCAAAAGCTCTCCCAACCACAATGATCCAGGAATAGAAATAATAATTTTAGATATGAAGAATTGTTTTCTCTCCTTTGCTCTCTGTAGGGATTAGTATCCTGAACTCGGGACGTTGGTTCCTCTGGATAACTTTGAACATCAGCTCACAGATGTCCTATACAACAAGCCTCCCCCCCCCCATCTCCCCCCCTCCTCCTGCAAGACCAACCCTTGAGAAAAGGCCTAAAGCAGAGGAGGAGGAGACTGAGGAGTCTAAGAAAGCAAGTGAATTCACAGCAAGTTAAACGGACTGTGTGATGCCGTTGCCTCAAATTGTAAGCTTCATCGCTAATTTAAAATGGCATATTTAGCCCTTTTAACATGGCATACACCCCTTTTTTAAGTTTAAGATTGCTTGTTTTCCCCTTCTTAACCAAGGCTCTTCATCTGGTATGTGAGAATCAATGTTCTACGTGCACCAATGCCTGGCAAATATCTGTAGGAGGCGAAGAAACCAATCACTCAAGCTGCCCATTTAGCACAAAAGGCATAGCTCTTTGGATGTAGACTGCAATCTGTTACGGGAAGTGTCATATCCCTAAAAGTGATACTGCCATTCAATCGGAGGAGGGGGGGAGACTTGGATTCGATTCCCTAGCATTGCCTGTGTCATCAGATATTTTACAACCTATATCCTGGCGCCAAAGAGCCCTGAGATCCCCTTTACCTGCAGGGATTTTTAGGATAGCCATGTGGGTTCTCTCACTTTAAAGGATAATGGTGGGAATGCATGTTTGTTCGGGTTCTCAGAGAAATTAGTAAAGAAAACATCTTCACACTTGTGTATTGGCTAACATCTGCGTTCTGACTTAAAGGGAGGGGTCTCTACCACTTTAATCCTACTGCTTTGCCTAAGGGTATTCCGATCTTGCTTTACCTGGATGGCTCTCACTTCTGCTTAATAAAAGAATCCTTTTGAACAACCACCTTTCAAGAGTTCTCACTTTTTTTTTTATTGAAAAAGTTTTACAATTACATTTTCTCCCCAGTTTCCCCCCCCTCAACCCTCCCTAACCTCCCTAACCCTCCCTAGCCCCCCCCTCCCCCCCTGGACTTCCACAGAATATAATCCAAATCAAAATCCCCTTTTTATAAAACTTGAACCCCTCCACTCCCTATATATTTTTTTCACATCTTCTCAAAATTCAAATATTCTATCTCTATATAATGCTTTCAGTTAAAAGCTATCTGATATTTCCTAGTTTGAAATTTATTTTGCACATAATCTATCCACTTTTTCCACTCCCATTCATAAGTCTCTTGTGAGCGATCTTTTAGATATGCTGAAATCTTCGCCATCTCTGCAAAGCTGGCCATCTTCAAAGTCCATTCCTCAATAGTAGGCATAGCTTCATTTTTCCAATATTGACCAATCAGTAATCTCACTGCTGTTATCATATACAATATCAACTTTGTTTCACCCAATGTAAAACCCTTAACTATACCCAATAAAAACAATTGTGGAGAAAACTGAATTTTTTTCTTCAAAACATTCTGCATAACCCACCAAATTTTTATCCAAAAAGCCTTCACTTTCTTACAAGTCCACCAGACATGATAATATGTGGCATCTAGACAATCACATCTCCAGCATTTTGGTTGAACATTAGGGTACATGCACGACAATTTCTTAGGATCTAAATGCCATCTATAAAACATTTTATAAAAATATTCCCTTTTTTTAGGATGTTCTTTTGTGTTTTGTTCCATCATCCCAGGTGAGCTCCCCCCATTATTATTCAGGCAGCTTCTCTCATTGCCCGTTTTGTTTCCGGAAGTGGAGGCTTCACGCCCTTTTTCTCCACTCGTTCCGCCTTTTCCTTTGGAGGATCCGCCCCTCGGAGTCCTCCTGCCCAATGCCGACATCCCGAGCGCGACCAATCAGCATCCTTCTTCCTTCGAGAAACCTGATGGCGCCTGTGCAGTGCCGCCGGTTATTACGGTCCGGGGCGGAGGTGGGACAGGTGGGGGGGGCTCCCCTTGGCTCCCCTTGAACTTTAGGGTCCGGTCTCTTCCTCCCCTGTATTGAGGCCGTCGGAGGTCAGGGCCTCTTCTGGGGCTGCAGCCTTATACCAGTCCATGAAGGGGAGCCAGTTGGGTCTATTCTGGGACCTTAGGAGACCCTGAGTTTGAATCAGCCGCTCTTTCAGTCCAGCCCACCTCACAGGGTTGTTGTTGGGGGAAGAGAGGAGGAAGCTGTGCTGGACGTGAGGGGGGAGGGGCTCCTCGGGGCTTCTCTTCTTGCAGACGTTTCATTGCCTAAAGTAGCTTCCTTCCTCATGGCTAGAAGGAAGAGGGGCTCAGAGCTCCAAAGACCCCTCAGCTGCAAATATTCCCCTTTATTGGATGTGTTCTCTGCCTTATTTGTAAAAATAAATCCAGGATTCTAATAAATTCTCTATATGGATTCAATAACTGACAAATGTGCTTTTAAGAAGCAACTACATGGCCTCTATTTGATCCAGGAGAATTCTTGTTCCGAGATAGAAGAAGAGGGAGTCAAGCTATTCTCCAAAGCCCCTGAGGGCAGGACAAGAAGCAATAGGTGGAAACTCATCAAGGAGAGAAGCAACTTAGAACTAAGGAGAAATTTCCTGACAGTTAGAACAATTAACCAGTGGAACAACTTGCCTCCAGAAGTTGTGAACGCTCCAACACTGGAAATTTTAAAGAAGATATTGCATAACCATTTGAAGTGCTGTAGGGTTTCCTGCCTAAGCTTGGGGGTTGGACTAGAAGACCTCCAAGGTCCCTTCCAACTCTGTGATTCTATTCTAATTCGGAATTCATGCACAAAAGCAGACCTCCAGTTAAAGAGGACCTAAGGATGAAAACGTGACATGTGCCATCTATAAAACATGTCACCGGAAAGATTGGCAAAAATGTTCAAAGATAAACTCTTTAAATTTTTAATTAAATTTTGTACCAACATGTTACACGGATTAATGATGAATTCTTTGTTCAAAAATAAAAAAAAAATTCTAAAAAAAAAGAAAGAAGAGTGGAGCTTCCCTTGACAGAGGCAGTTTATATCCAAAAATCTGCCTTTTGTGCCAAAATATGAGAACTGGGCAGCTTGAGTGATTGGTTTGGTCGCCTCCTTCAGACATTTGTCTGGCATTGGTGGGTGTGGAAAAGGCGGAGCAGGTGAGCTTTGGGAGGAGGCCAAGGGAGGCTGCCATCTCTGAGGGAATTCTGAGGGCTTCAGGACCTCACCCATGCAGGCTCAACTGCCAGTTACTGTCAGTTATCAGAGTGAAGGTGCCTTCCTAGAGGTAGGTTGGTTTCTGAAGGGCTCCTGGACTCTGGGAAATCTTCCCTCTATTTGCAGCCAATTTACCAGAGTTGTATTGCAAGGGTGAAAATGCCCATTTGGCCTCTTACCTGCCTGGGTGCCCCTCCAACCTCCCCCCCCACCTTGCCTAGGGAGGGAGCCTGGATGGGGGAGGGGAGTCCCGGTCCCAGAAGGGCCCCTCAACCTCTACCTGTCAGAATGTGGGAGGGGGGCCACCAAAGAGGAGACTGGAGACCCCAAAGATCAAAGGGAGCCCCCCCACCTCACCTCTACGCGGGACTCGGGACTTGTGCAGGCGCCCTCTGGCTGCTTGAAGGAAGGCAGACGCCGATTTAGCTGATGAAGAGAAAGCCTAGTAATGGGGGACTTTATCCTGACAACTGGGAGACACCCAGTCTCTGCACCTAGTGGGGGATCAAAGAGGTCCCCAATGAGTCATTTAAAGCATTCTTTTAACTGCCCATCATTCAGTCAACTCACTACAGCTCCCCAAAAGCTGTTTTAAAAACAATAGAACACATTAAAACATGGAAAATAAAAACAAAGAAAACCCAGGCGCCAATCCATGCCAACTTCTCCTTGTCTGATCTCCCAGCGCCTGGGGAAAAGCCGGGTGTTGAAGGCTGAAAGGCTGGAGGCCCTTTGAGAATCTGGCTCGTATCTCACAAAGCTTCCTTGGCCTTAGAGAGTCCCTTTAGCAGTTTCTGCTGGAAGACAAGGGGACCGTTGAGAGAATCCAACCGACAAAGAGTTTCTGATGTCTGGGGAGGGTCTTACATGGTATGGACAGTTCACACCCACAACAATGGAGGCCAAATTAGCCCTAGATTCAGCCACAGCACACTTGCTTCAATTAGGCACTGAGTGGGATGACTATTTAAAGGCAATTTATTAGAATATTGTAGCAAAGAGATTTCCCTTAATGAAAAGAGGGAATCTAGGACACGGAATCAGGTTTCTTTTTATACTTCATACAATAGAAAACGTACAAAATAACAGTTGATTGCATGGAAGAAATAAGGGTGGATTAAAATTGATTAAAAATATAAATAAATCATAATTTTGATTTAAGTGGATTTTTTTGTTATTTTTTATCAAATTTATTTCAATAAAATGTTTTTGGGATAAAAATCCCAATTGGGATTTCTATTCTATTCTATTCTATTCTATTCTATTCTATTCTATTCTATTCTATTCTATTCTATTCTATTCTATTCCATTCACTATTGTATTGTATTGTATTGTATTGTATTGTATTGTATTATATTCCCTTCCCTTCCCTTCCAATAGAATAGAATCGAATCGAAATCCCAATTGGGATTCTTATCCGAAAAACATTTTATTGAAATAAATTTGATAAAAAATAACAAAACAATCCCATTTAATTTGTTCTAAATCTAAAGAAGAAAAGATACATTCATTAAGAATCATAAAGATAATTTTCCATTTAAGATACATTAATAATTTATTTTATTCAGGTTGAAATGGAGCTTAGTTATGTAGCATGAAGCTGTTTATTCTGCAATATTTACATTTCTGATAAACTCATTCAATGAATCCAAGCACCGCAAGCTGAAATAACATGCACTGCATTGATACATCCACAGAGTTTCACAGTAACCATGAGATAACTCATAAAGCAAGGGCAGGAATATTCCTTTTCCCCATTTTTCTTCAAATATACTGTATGTAGACTGCAAACTGTATGATTGTTTGAAGAGAAATGCATCTGTACCATCAGCCTCTAAGTGTGAGGGGGAAGGGCAAGCAGTAAAAATGGAAGTGAAACCTTCTAAGCAGCTTATAAATAGAACATTAAAGAGCACCTGTCTTTTCAGATCCATCATAGCAGGGCCTGTGAGAGGGCATCCACTCACCTGCTGCCAGCCACGTCCCTCACCTGGTTGTGTCACTGATGCATCACCAGCCGTCCTATTAAAATGAATGGGACTGTGGGCGAGTCAACAGTGGCTCAGAGGAGGAGCTGCTGCGGGACAGACATGACAGTTGCTTTTTAAAAATTATGATTTAAAAAGTTGATTTCAATCTTTTTAATAGTGATTTATATAATACTTTAAATTGACATGATTTAAATCAACGTGATTTAAATGAAATCCACCTTGGAAGAAATCATCCTGCTTAATTACGGTTATATCAGAGCCATGGACATCCCATAATATTAAGCATAACCACTGAAATGAGCCTTGCATTAAAAGAATATTCACATGGGAAATGGCATGTCTGTTGGGAAAAGGTACAATTTAGACCAGTTGAAACATCTAGCATGTACAATTGAAAAAGTCCTTTATTATTCAGCCTGAGAAAGTCCTTTATTTGGCAGTTATTTTTTATCCTCATTGTCTTCTTTAATCATTTGGAGTAAAGAGCAATAATTCCTCTTATTGGAATTATTATAATGATTATGAATTTGCACCAGGTGAATTCCGAGTGTGTCTATTCACACTTAGCCAAATTAAATATACAATTCAATTCCTGAGATACACTGTGACTGAAGGTCTTCTCACACTCAGGTGTGTTTATCATTTTTCTTCCACGTGAATTCTTTGGTGTCGATTGAGGCTACTACGCTCAGTATAGCTCTTTCCACACTCCAGGCATTTATGTGGTTTCTCTCCTGAGTGGATTCTTTGATGTCTATAAAGAGTTCCTCTCTGATTGAAGCTCTTTCCACAATCAAGACATTTATGTGGCTTTTCTCCTGTGTGGATTCTTTGATGTCTGTGCAGACTTCCTCTTCTACTGAAGCTCTTTCCACAATCAAGACATTTATGTGGTTTTTCTCCTGAATGGATTGTTTGATGCTGGGAAAGTTTTTCCCTCTGACTGAAACTCTTTCCACACTCCAGGCACTGATACGGTTTCTCTCCTGAATGGATTGTTTGATGCTCGGAAAATTTTCCTCTCTGACTGAAACTCTCTCCACACTCCAGGCACTGATACGGTTTCTCTCCTGAATGGATTCTTTGATGCATGTAAAGATTTCCTCTCTGATTGAAGCTCTTTCCACACTCCAGACATTTATATGGTTTTTCTCCTGTGTGGATTCTTTGATGTCTGTGCAGACTTCCTCTCCTACTGAAGCTCTTTCCACAATCAAGACATTTATGTGGTTTTTCTCCTGAATGGATTGTTTGATGCTCGGAAAATTTTCCTCTCTGACTGAAACTCTCTCCACACTCCAGGCACTGATACGGTTTCTCTCCTGAATGGATTCTTTGATGCATGTAAAGATTTCCTCTCTGATTGAAGCTCTTTCCACACTCCAGACATTTATGTGGTTTTTCTCCTGTGTGGATTCTTTGATGTATGTGCAGACTTCCTCTCCTACTGAAGCTCTTTCCACAATCAAGACATTTATGTGGTTTTTCTCCTGAATGGATTGTTTGATGTCTGTGCAGACTTCCTCTCCTACTGAAGCTCTTTCCACACTCCAGGCACTGATACGGTTTCTCACCCCAGTGGATTCTTTGATGCATGTAAAGATTTCCTCTCTGATTGAAGCTCTTTCCACACTCCAGACATTTATGTGGTTTTTCTCCTGTGTGAATTGTTTGATGTTCATACAGAGTTCCTCTCCTATTGAACCTCTTTCCACACTCCAGACATTTATGTGGTTTTTCTCCTGAATGGATTCTTTGATGCTGGGAAAGTTGTCCTTTCTGACTGAAACTCTTTCCACACTCTCGGCACTGATCCGTTTTCTCTCCTGAGTGGATCCTTTGATGTCTGTGCAGAGTCCCTCTCCTACTGAAGCTCTTTCCACAATCAAGACATTTATGTGGTTTCTCTCCCCAGTGGATCCTTTGATGTGTATAAAGGTTCCTCCTCCAACTGAAGCTCTTTCCACACTCCAGGAACTTCTGAGGTTTTTCTCCTGTGTGGATCCTTAAATGACTTTCAAGATGGCCAATTCTTTTGAAGGATTTTCCGCATTCCGGGCACTGATGTTTCTTTCCTCCCTCCTGGATCCTTCGGGGCTTTGGGGGTCTTCCGAAGGAGCCTCCGCCCTCCAGGCCCGTCTCGGGGTCTCCGCCCGTTTCCTCCTCCCTGCATCGCCCTCCAGGCAGCCGCCTTTCCTGGACTCCCCCTGGGCTCCTCCCTCCTGCAGCCCCGGAGCCCCCCGGCCTTTCCCCGCTGTCTCCCGGGGAAGCCGCGCCAGGACCGGGCAGGGCTGCTCCGCGGGGCCCGCTCTCCTCCTCCTCCTCCTCCTCTCGGGCGGCGCCTCTTTCCTGCATCCGCCGCCATCCTCCGTCCTCCTGCAGGGGAGAGAGAGAAGAGGGTCATGGCTGTGTCCCCTTTCCCGTAGGGGAGGCCCAGGCCCAAGCCCCCGCCTCCCACAAGCCTCCCGGGCATTCGCCAAGCGGGGACACGGCCTCCTTCCCAGCCTCCCGTCTCCCTCCCCGCCCTCAAGATTAGGCCTCGGGCTCCCAGGCCTGCCTTATCCGGAGAGACCCTCCCGGACTTCAACTCCCAGCATCCCCTGCGCCCAACCTCCATCATCCGTGCTCCTCTGTCGCCGATTCAGACAGCTCCCTCGTTGCCCGGTTTGTTTCCGGAAGTGGAGGCTTCATGCCCTTTTTTTCCACAAGTTCCGCTTTTTCCTTTGGAGGATCCACCTCACGGAATCCTCCTGCTATTCGCCGCCATCCCGGGAGCGACTAATCGGCGTCCGACTTCCTCCAATCAACCAGATGGCGCCTGCGCAGTGCCGAGGACGTGGAAGTGGGGCGGGGCTCCCCTTGAACTTTGGGGGCTGATCTCCCCCTCCCTGCAGCCCCCGTATTGAGGGAGGGGGAGGTCAGGGGCTCTTCTGGGGCTGCGGCCTCATAGCAACCTCTGAAGGGGAGCCAGGGATGAAGGCTGGGAGGGGAGAAAGAAGAGACCCTGAGTTCAGGGGTTGCACAGCTCCCTTTTCAGTCCAGCCCACCTCACAGGGCTGTTGTTGGGGGAAGAGAGGAGGAAGCTGTGCTGGATGGGAGGGGGAGGGGCTCCTGGGGGCTTCTCTTCTTGCCGACGTTTCATTGCCCAAAGTAGCTTCCTTCCTCATGGCTAGAAGGGAGGGGGGCTCAGAGAGCTCCAAAGACCCCTCAGTTCAACCCTCAGCTCCAAATATTCCCTTTCATTTTCTTGGATAAGAAAATCAGAGTTCCAGTTTGAATCAGCTCCACTTTCTGTCTAGGCCACCTCACAGGGTTGTTGTTGGGAGAAAAGAGGAGGAAGGTGTCACCATTGCTAGAAGACCTTGTCTTTTTGCAGGCGTTCTCTGTTTTGTTACATATGTTCTCCACCTTATTTGTAAAAATAATAAATGGAGGATCCAAATAAATACATAAAGTCACTATGTTAGACTCACAAGTGTGTTTTTAAATAGCAACTACATGGAGTCTATTTGATGCAGGACAGTTCTTGTTCCTAGATATAAGAATCCCTGCACAAAAGCAGACCATCCCCAGTTACAGGACTGGAGGGTCAGAACCTCCTGCCAATGGTTCCTGCTAATGAATTTCCTCTCATTCCAATACATTATTGTTGAAAAAAGGAAACAGGAAATCATGCAATTTTGATAAAATCCAAGTTGGTTTCTTTCTGGGTCCCTTTAACTGCTGGATCCCTCAACATTTGGAACTTGGGCAAAAGAGGCTCATGTGCGTTGGGGGTTCAGCATCATTAAGCTGTAAGGTCCCAAAATATAGTTGAGTCACCAGAATGCCAAAGAGAGACTCAAGACGAGGCTTGCAAAAAAAAAAAGCAGATTTTATTCATGGCCAAAAACAAAATACTGGGTGGGACAATACCCAGAACATACAGATACAATGCATGCGAGGAGATAGGCAACCCTTGGGGAAGGTATGGCGTCCTTTTACACCCTCAGAGACATCAGCTTAGTACCCAATTCTGGCCGCCTGGTTTAGCTTTGTGTATTCCTTGTTGCCCTGCAAAGGAACAGAAGCCTCCCAATTAGCCTTATCTCTTCCTTTGTTCTCCCAGTTGCTCATTTGGCCCCCTGGGCTGCAGGGAACAGATCAAAGGTGTAAGTTAGAGCTGAAGTGTAAATTATCCCTCGGATGATGATGTCTGCAGTTCCAACTGAGATACCTACCATGCTCTTAGGCAGGAGAAAAACAGGAAGAAGATTGAGATGGGTTAAGATCAAATGGCAGGAACAAATGTTTGACAAATACCAGAGACATTACAGAGGCCTAATAACAGAATGTGTTTGTTACAGGAGATACATAAAGGCATAATATATGTGATTCAAATGCAAAGGCATCTATGTATTACAGGAACCTCATGGTTACAGAATCTGGTATACCAGTGTATCATATTCTAGTATTATTTATTATATCCTTATTATTGTTTCCCTTCAAAGCTAGGCAATATTTTGTTTTGGTAGAACTCGTTCAAGGGAGACAGGATTTTGTCCTGGATTGCTGTATTACTTTGGGATTCAGAAAAAGGTGTCTCACCTAAGCAGAAATAATGGAGGGAGCTCACCTGGGATGATGGAAAAAAGCACAAAACAACATGACAACACAAAGGGTGTGATGGGAAGTTCATCCAGAGCTACATTAATGAGTGGAGCTTCCGGGTCATCATATTCAACATGTATCATCATTTTCTTAGTACATAATTATCTTTCTTCTTACATTTACATTTACTGTATTACAAGATATTTTCCCCATATTTCTTATTTTTACATTGCCTATTGTCTATATTCAGTCTCTATCCATTGACAAAATTTCCCCCATATGCTGTAATACTCAGATTCTTCCTTCCCACTATTTGCCAATGTTAAGCTACTCATTTTTGCACATTCTAATATTTTACTAATTAGTTCTCTCTTTGTAGGAATTTTTTCTGCTTCCCAATTTTGTGCAAATACCATTCTTGCTGCCGTTATTACATGTATAATCAAATATGTATTTTCTCTACTAAATTTCTCTGGTAAAATACCCAACAGGAACAGCTCCGGTTTAAGATCAATGTGTTGCTGTATCATTTTCTCTACCAATATTCGAATTTTTGCCCAATAATTTCTCTCTTCTGGACATGTCCACCACATGTGATAATACGATCCCAATGTCTGGTAGCATTTCCAACATTTAGCTGATTTATCTTTGAACATTTTTTCCAATCTATATCCGATGACATGTGCCATCTATAAAACATGTCACCGGAAAGATTGGCAAAAATGTTCAAAGATAAACTTTGTTTAAATTTTTAAATAAATGTTGTACCAAGATGTTACATGGATTGATTAATGATGAATGGTTTGTTTAAAAATAAAAAAAAATTCTCAAAAAAAAAGAGAGAGAGAGAGAGAGAGAGAGAGAGAGAGAGAGAGAGAGAGAGAGAGAGTGGAGCTTCCCTTGACAGAGGCAGTCTACATACAAAAATCTGCCTTTTGTGCCAAAATATGAGAACTGGGCAGCTTGAGTGATTGGTTTGGTCGCCTCCTTCAGACATTTGCCTGGCATTGGTGGGTGTGGAAAAGGCGGAGCAGGTGAGCTTTGGGAGGAGGCCAAGGGAGGCTGCCATCTCTGAGGGAATTCTGAGGGCTTCAGGACCTCACCCATGCAGGCTCAACTGCCAGTTACTGTCAGTTATCAGAGTGAAGGTGCCTTCCGAGAGGTAGGTTGGTTTCTGAAGGGCTCCTGGACTCTGGGAAATCTTCCCTCTATTTGCAGCCAATTTACCAGAGTTGTATTGCAAGGGTGAAAATGCCCATTTGGCCTCTTACCTGCCTGGGTGCCCCTCCAACCTCCCCCCCCACCTTGCCTAGGGAGGGAGCCTGGATGGGGGGTGGGGAGTCCCAGTCCCAGAAGGGCCCCTCAACCTCTGCCTGTCAGAATGCGGGAGGGAATCCCCAAAGGTGAGACTGGATCCCAAAGATCAAAGGGAGGGCCCCCCCCCAGAGACACCCAGTCTCTGCACCTAGTGGGGGATCAAAGAGGTCCCCCATGAGTCATTTAAAGCATTCTTTTAACTGCCCATCATTCAGTCAACTCACTGCAGCTCCCCAAAAGCTGTTTTAAAAACAATACAACACATTAAAACATGGAAAATAAAAACAAAGAAAAGCCAGGCGCCAATCCATGCCAACTTCTCCTTGTCTGATCTCCCAGCGCCTGGGGAAAAGCCGGGTGTTGAAGGCTGAAAGGCTGGAGGCCCTTTGAGAATCTGGCTCGTATCTCACAAAGCTTCCTTGGCCTTAGAGAGTCCCTTTAGCAGTTTCTGCTGGAAGACAAGGGGACCGTTGAGAGAATCCAACCGACAAAGAGTTTCTGATGTCTGGGGAGGGTCTTACATGGTATGGACAGTTCACACCCACAACAATGGAGGCCAAATTAGCCCTAGATTCAGCCACGGCACACTTGCTTCAATTAGGCACTGAGTCCGATGACTATTTAAAGGCAACTTATTAGAATATTGTAGCAAAGAAATTTCCGTTAATGAAAAGAGGGAATCCAGGACACAGAATTGGGTTTCTTTTTATACTCACACAATAGAAAAAGTACAAAATAAGAATTGATTGTATGGAAGAAATAAGGGTGGATAAAAACTGATTAAAAAAATAAATTAAAAAAATCATAGTTTTGATTTAAATGGGAGTTTTTTGTTATTTTTTATCAAATTTATTTTAATAAAATGCTTTTGGGATAAAAATCCCATTGGGATTTCTATTCTATTCAAATAGAATGGAATAGAATTTTTTATTGGCCAAGTGTGATTGGACAAAGGAATTTGTCTTGGTGCATATGCTCTCAGTGTACATAAAAGAAAAAATACGTTCATCAAGAATCATAATTTTCCATTTAAGATACATTAATAATTTAGTTTATTCAGGTTGAAATGGAGCTGTTATGTAGCATGAAGCTGTATATTCTGCAATATTTACATTTCTGGGAAATTCATTCAATGAATCTAAGCACCGCAAGCTGAAATAACATGCACTGCATTGATACATCCACAGAGTTTCACAGTAACTACGAGATAACTCATAAAGCAAAGAGCAGGAATATTCCGTTATCCCATTTTTCTTCAAATATACTGTATGTAGACTGCAAACTGTATGATTGTTTGAAGAGAAATGCATCTGTACCATCAGCCTCTAAGTGTGAGGGGGAAGGGCAAGCAGTAAAAATGGAAGTGAAACCTTCTAAGCAGCTTATAAATAGAACATTAAAGAGCACCTGTCTTTTCAGATCCATCATGGCAGGGCCTGTGAGAGGGCATCCACTCACCTGCTGCCTGCCACGTCCCTCACCTGGTTGTGTCACTGATGCATCACCAGCCGTCCTATTAAAATGAATGGGACTGTGGGCGAGTCAACAGTGGCTCAGAGGAGGAGCTGCTGCGGGACAGACATGACAGTTGCTTTTTAAAAATTATGATTTAAAAAGTTGATTTCAATCTTTTTAATAGTGATTTATATAATACTTTAAATTGACATGATTTAAATCAACGTGATTTAAATGAAATCCACCTTGGAAGAAATCATCCTGCTTAATTACGGTTATATCAGAGCCATGGACATCCCATAATATTAAGCATAACCACTGAAATGAGCCTTGCATTAAAAGAATATTCACATGGGAAATGGCATGTCTGTTGGGAAAAGGTACAATTTAGACCAGTTGAAACATCTAGCATGTACAATTGAAAAAGTCCTTTATTATTCAGCCTGAGAAAGTCCTTTATTTGGCAGTTATTTTTTATCCTCATTGTCTTCTTTAATCATTTGGAGTAAAGAGCAATAATTCCTCTTATTGGAATTATTATAATGATGATGAATATGCACTAGGTGAATTCCGAGTGTGTCTATTCACACTTAGCCAAATTAAATATACAATTCAATTCCTGAGATACACTGTGACTGAAGGTCTTCTCACACTCAGGTGTGTTTATCATTTTTCTTCCACGTGAATTCTTTGGTGTCGATTGAGGCTACTACGCTCAGTATAGCTCTTTCCACACTCAAGGCATTTATGTGGTTTCTCTCCTGAGTGGATCCTTTGATGTCTATAAAGAGTTCCTCTCTGATTGAAGCTCTTTCCACACTCCAGACATTTATGTGGTTTTTCTTCTAAATGGATTGTTTGATGATGGGAAAGTTGTCCTTTCTGACTGAAACTCTTTCCACACTCCAGGCACTGAAAGGGTTTCTCCCCTGAATGGATTTTTTGATGCAGGTAAAGATTTCCTCTCCTACTGAAGCTCTTTCCACAATCAAGACATTTATGTGGCTTTTCTCCTGTATGGATTGTTTGATGCTGGGAAAGTTCTCCTTTCTGACTGAAACTCTTTCCACACTCGAGGCACTTATACGGTTTCTCTCCTGAGTGGATCCTTTGATGTCTGTGCAGACTTTCTCTCCTACTGAAGCTGTTTCCACAATCAAGACATTTATGTGGTTTTTCTCCTGAATGGATCCTTTGATGCTGGGAAAGTTTTCCTCTCTGACTGAAACTTGTTCCACACTCCAGGCACTGATACGGTTTCTCTCCTGAGTGGATTTTTTGATGCACGTAAAGACTTCCTCTCTGATTGAAGCTCTTTCCACACTCCAGACACTTATGAGGTTTTTCTCCTGTGTGGATCCTTACATGTCTTTCAAGATTTGCATTACTTTTGAAGGATTTTTGACATTCCGGGCACTGATGGTTCTTTCCACCCTCATGGATCCTTCGGGGCTTTGGGGATCTTCCGAAGGAGCCTCCGCCCTCCAGGCCCGTCTCGGGGTCTCCACCCGTTTCCTCCTCCCCTCATCGCCCTCCAGGCAGCCGCCTTTCCCGGGCTCCCCCTGGGCTCATTCCTCCTGCAGCCCCGGAGCCCTGCCGTCTCCCGGAGAAGCCGCGCTGGGACCGGTCAGGGCTGCTCCGTGGGGCCCACCGTCCTCCTCCTTCTCTTGGCCAGCGCCTCTTTCCTGCATCCGCCGCCATCCTCCGTCCTCCTGCAGGGAAAAAAGAGACGAAGGTCACGGCTGTGTTCCTTTCCCCACAGGGGAGGCCCAGGCCCAGGCTCTTGTGGACCCGAAAGAGACCCCCACAGACTGGGACTCCCAACATTCCCTCCGATGAGAAAGGAGAAGATGAATCCATGTGTATGTGTGTGTGTGGGGGTGGGGTCTGTGGAGGGGCTGGTAAGGCAGCTGTGGGGGGAGCTGGGTGAATTAATCCTGCTTACTGTCTCTGGGATGTATTTTGTGGTTATCGTTCATGACGGTTGGATATATTGCCCACAAACTGTCAGGTTCCCTCTGTTTCTTCTTCATACTTTGGGTGTTGATGTGTAGGTGGAGAGATGAGAAGGAGGAGGGATGAGAAAGGAGAAGATGAATCCATGTGTGTGTGTGTATGTGTGTGGGGGGGTCTGTGGAGCGGCTGGCAAGGCAGCTGGGGGGGGAGGGCCTGGCTGACTTAACCCTCTTACTGTCTCTGGGATGTATTTTGCGGTTATCATTCATGACGGATGGATATATTGCCTCCAAACTGTACAGGTAGTACTAACTAGATCTACAATCAGAATTGAGACAAAAATTTCTGTTCTTGACAGTTGCTGCACCCCATTTTTTGCCATAATTGGCAGCTCATATCCTACAGTTGTGAAGTGAGTTGTGAAGTTGTTATGTGAATCCTCCAATGACTTTGTGGGACACCAGATGGGAAGGTTACAAATGGTGATGACGTGACCCTGGGACAGCGCAGCCGTCATAAATACATGCCAGTGGCTAAACGCCTGGATTTGGACCACATGGATGCTGGAACAGTCGTAAGTGTGAAAACTGGTCAAGGCCACTTTTTTCAGTGCTGCTAAAACTTCACTAAATCATTAAGCAAATAGTTGTAGGTCAAGGGGCCTGGTAGCTCAGCAGACTAAAAGCATTGTGATTAACACCACCTGTCTGTAATTACTGCAAGTTCGAATCTCGCCAGGCTCAAGGTCGACTCAGCCTTCCATCCTTTCTAAGGTGGGTAAATTGAGGACCCAGTTTGTGGGGGCAATAAGCTGACTTTGTATAAATATACAAAAGTATGAAGGCTACTGCTTAATGCATTGTAAGCCGCCCTGAGTCTCTGGAGAAGGGCGGCATATAAATCAAATTTAAAAAAAAAAGAAAAAAAAAGGACTATCTGTACAGTGCTTTAAAAATAATCCAAAATAGCCCGCAAATTCCAACCCGCAGAGGTCAAAAATTTTCCTGCAAGGGACTTCCAGTTGGCACCGCAGGCTCCGTGGACGGTCTTTTAGGACCGCCAGCCCTGCGTCTCCGTAAAAGCCGCTTTGACAGCGCAAACCGGCTGTCTAGCAGCTGAAAAACTCTCCTTCTGGAAAAGAAGGAGAGGAGAGCCGGTGGGCGAGAGTATAGCTCCCCGAAAGCCCTCTGGAACATTTCCAGAGGCTTGAAGGATGAGAGCTCCCCAGCCAGCCCGCCAGCCAAGAAGCTCCGGAGCCAGGACGACTCTGCGAAAGCAGAGCGAGAAGCCGCGATCCGATCCTGCTTTTAAAAGTGAGTTTGATTGACTACAAGCACAGGCAGAGCGGAAAACAGGAGAACAAGCCTTAAAAGTACAGAGCTTAACTCCGAAGTTACTTTGTTTCAATTTGAATCTTATTGAGTTGGAGGCGGAAGATGGCGTCTTTGTTATGTTTTTGAAAGTGAAAGCCAGAAAATAAAGAGCTTGAGAACTTTGCGCTGGGAGAGTGGATTAGCTGCCTATTAACTGCTGGGAATTGAGAGTTTGTGGAGGAAAGAGGAAAAAAACTACTCTGCCTGGCAAATTAGAGACTATAATTGAGGCAGATAATCAAGGAAGATATATTGCAATTGAATTATTAACACAGACTGGAAAAATGCTTTTTATTGGAATATATGCCCCTAATCAGCAACAAGACAAGTTTTATAAATTTTTAAATACTAAAATAATACAATGGGCCTATAAATCTTTTATATTAATGGGTGATTGGAATGGAGTAATTGACACACAGAAAGATAAAAAAAGCTTATCAAAGATTTCAACACGTGCAAAACGACCTAAAACATTTTTTGATATGATGGAAGATATAGAACTGAGAGATATCTGGAGAGAACGTAACCTGGAGGAAAAAGATTTTCCTTTTTTTTCTGATAGACATCAATCCTTCTCCAGGATTGATTTTATACTAACCACAAATAATTTTATTTTCAGGGTGAATAAGATGAAGATATGTCCAAGAACTTTAACTGATCATAGTCCGGTTTGGGTGGAATTTGAACAGGAGAGGGGAGAAAGGAGGTCTTGGAGGTTAAATGAAAACTTATTTAGATATGAAGAAAATATCAAAGAGCTTAAAAAACAAATGAAAGAATTTTTTGTTATTAATATGAATAAGGGTACTCCTATGGAAATGGTGTGGGATGCTAGCAAGGCTTATATGAGGGGTATGTTAATACATATGAACAATAAATATAGACTAAAACAACAAAAGAAGCGTAAAGAGATAGAGCAAGAAATAAAAAAGAAAGAACAATTACTTATATTTAATCCAGGAGATAAGAAAGTAAAAGAAACAATAAATATACTACGAGGGCAATTTAATATGTTAATGACTGATCAGGTGGCAACTAGCTTACAATATGCTAAACATAATACATTTTGTAATTCCAATAAACCAGGTAGGTGGTTGGCCTACATGTTGAGGAAAAAACAGAAATGACGAGTCATTAGTAAGATAGAATATAGAGGTAAGGAAGTTTACCAACAGAATATGATTAAAAAGGCTTTTTTGGAATTTTATACAAAGTTATATGCTAGTGACTCAATACAAGGTATAGATATAGATAGATATTTAAAGGAAGGGAATATTTTGGAATTAACATTGGAACAGAGGGAAGGATTGAATCAACCAATAACTTCTGAGGAAATCGTTGAGGCAATTAAGCAGATAAAAACAGGGAAAGCTCCAGGAACAGATGGATTAACAGCTGTTTATTATAAGAATTTACAGCTTCAAATGGTAGAGCCGCTTAGAGCTCTATTTTGTAAAATTCAATTAGGGGGAGGAATTCCACCCTCTTGGAGAACAACTTTTGTTTCATTGATTCCGAAGGAAGATCAAAACTGTATCAAACCTGTAAATTTTAGACCAATTTCACTTTTGAACACGGATTATAAAAATTTTGCTAAGATATTAGCGAATAGATTAATGCCAGTTATGCAACAAGTTATTCACAATGACCAATCAGGTTTTATAAAAGGGAGACAGATGAAATATAATGTTAGACAAATTATAAACTTATTGGAATATTTGGAAAAAAATAACCAGGTCCCTGCAGCGTTCATATTCTTGGATGCAGAGAAAGCATTTGATCGATTGAACTGGCAATTCCTGTTAAAAATATAGAAAAAATGCACTTTGGGGAGTATTTCATACATTCAATTAGAGCAATATATCAGGAACAAACAGCACAAATAATAATTAATGGAGGTTTAACAGATGTGTTTAAAATTGAGAAAGGTACAAGGCAGGGTTGTCCCTTGTCGCCATTGTTGTTTATTTTTGTTGAATAAGTTACGTGATTCTGATAAAATAAAAGGAATTGTAATTAGACAGCAGGATTATAGACTAAGAGTGTTTGCAGATGACCTGGTTCTTACTTTATCTCAACCTATAGAAGCGGCTCCCTATATGTTGGACATAGTAGCTCAATATGGCAAAGTATCTGGATTTAAAGTAAATCTTCACAAGACAAAGATGATAACTAAAAATATGTCCATAACTCAAAGAGAAGATTTAGGGAGAATAACGGGGTTTGAAGTAGTTAAAAAGGTTAAGTATCTAGGAGTATATATTGCAGCCTCAAACACGAAATTGTTTAAAAATAATTACGAAATTCTTTGGCAAAAAGTACAGAAAGAAATGGAAAATTGGAAAAAGTTACAACTATCACTACTGGGAAGGATAGCAGCAATAAAAATGAATGTTTTACCTAGGTTTTTATTTTTGTTCCAAATGATACCAGTGCTTAAAAAAGATGGAAATTTGATGGAATAGCAGAAAGGGGTTAATACTTTCATTTGGGCTGGGAAGAAACCAAGAGTGAAACTGAAAATTATACAGGATATACGTGAGAGAGGTCTTAAAATGCCTAACTTAAGATTGTATTATAAAGCAGCAGCTTTATCACAAATTAGTGATTGGTTTAACTTAACTGAAGAATGTTAAACATAGAAGGTTATGATTTGTTATATGGATGGCATGCTTATTTGTTATATGAAAAAAAAGTGGATAAAGTGTTTAGGGGTCATATACTCAGAAATGCATTGTTGAGGGTTTGAAAAAAGTACCAATACAAACTGAACTATAAGATACCTATATGGGCAAATCCCAGACATGCAATAGAAAATATAAGTATAGAGCAAAAAATAGAGGTGATTATTTATAAAAAGCTTCTTCTTTTGGAAAGGGGTAAGTTGCAATTGAAATCCCTAGATGAATTAAAAGAAGAATGGATAATTTATACTTGGTTTCAGTATGGTCAGCTTCAAGCTAGATGGAGGGAAGATCAAAAAACTGGTGTTATGCAAAATGAGGAAAATTTGGTGAAACAGATTAGAGATCAAAGTCAGATGCATAGTAAAAGGTTGTATAATGCCTTATTGGAAATAGATTCAGAAACGGAATTGGTTAAGGTTTGTATGATAAAATGGGCACAAAATTTTCAGGAACCAGTGATGATGGAAACGTGAGAAAAGATTTGGGTCAGAAATGTTAAATTTATGCAAGCACAAAATTTGAGAGAGAATTTTTATAAAATGTTTTATAGATGGCACTTAGATCCTAAAAAATTACCATGTATGTATTCGAATTTGCAAGCTAAATGTTGGAGATGTGAATGTAATGATGCAACCTATTATCATATATGGTGGACCTGTAAGAAAATCAAGGCATTTTGGATAAAAATTTGGTGGGTGATGCAGAACATTCTGAAAAAAAGGTAGAAATTTACTCCTCAATTGTTTCTATTGGGTATAACTACAGACTGCACAGTATCAGAAACTAAATTGATTTTGAACTTAATATCAGCAGCTAGGCTGTTGGTAGTTCAATATTGGAAGAAAGACTCTTTGCCTACTATTGAAGAGTGGATATTGAAAGTAACAAACCTAGCAGAAATGGCAAAAATCTCAGCGTACTTGAAGGATCACACGCAAGAAAGATACGTATCGGAATGGAGAAGATGGATTGATTATATTCAAAATAAGTATCAGACAAGAAAATATCAAATAGCTTATGAATGAATGTTAGTATTAGAAGTATTAGGTTATCTATAGTGGAGTTAAGGTTTCAGGGGGGGAGTTAGTACTTTGAGGATAAGTAGGTTAATCTAGTTTATGATTGATTAAATGAAATACCTTGTATTTTGCTCTGGGAAGTCTGGGGGGGAGGGTGGGATGAGGGGGGGAAAGGGTGGGGGGAACATGGGGGGGGGAAAAGAAAATTTCTGTATTTTTTTTTTTTGTAAAACTTTTCAATAATAAAAAATAATTTCCTGCAACAATTCGGCAAAACTAGCCCATTTTGGGAGAAAAGCTGTCCAACTACCCACCCTGTTCCCAACTCACATTTCCACTCAATCCCCAAAGTTTGAGAGGGTGGCTGAAGCCCCTGGAGGTTTATCTGTGTCCTCAGGGTCACCCGAGTGGTGCGAATGGTTCTTGCAGTCTGCAATTTTTCCCTCTGGAAATCCATTCCTCCTCCCACACCATGCAAAGGGGGTTCAGCCCAAATTGTATCGCTAAAAGTCTGTAGAGATTCTCCGTCATCCAGGTCAGGGTTGTCCCAAAGGTGCTTTGTTCAGGAGACAACTGGACTTTTTGGTTTTTTCATTTGAAGGTGTTTCGCTTTTCATCCCAGAAGCTTCTTTGGTACTGAAGAACTGAAGAGGCCTCTTGGATGAGAAGTGAAACACCTTCAAGGAAAAATGAAGCCCAGCTGCCTTTTGAAAAAGGCTTGGGATGAGGCCTCCTGCATGAGCAGGGGGTCAGACTAGAAGACCTCCAAGGCCCCTTCCAGCTCGGATGTTCTTATTGTGTTAGCTGAGAAGGGAACTTCCTACATAACTCTAAAAACAGCTTGAGAACCTCACTGGGCTCCAGCATCAGATCCCCTCAGGTCTTTGGTGCAAAACAAGAAGAACATTAAAATATTCTCAGATTGCGGCCCCTTTAGCTCTCGCCTGCCTGAGCGCCCCTCTACTAGATCTCCATGCCCCACCTTCCCCAGGGAGGGACCCTGGATGGGGGGGAAAGCCAGAGACCCAGAAGGGCCCCCCAACCTCCAGAGGGCAACGGAGGGAAAGGTTTACCTTTGAGGGGGGTCAGCAAAGGCTGAAAGGTCCACATATTAATGGGGGGGGCCTGGGGGGATTTCTCCCTCTCCTGCAGATTTGCAAAGGGGTCTTTTGGGGGGGCTTGAGGGGGGGTGTTGCTGCTTGGAGGCCACGGAGGAGCCTGCCTGGATGCCCCCCCTATTTCCACCCCCCCCGCCTTGCCTAGGGAGAGACCCCGGTTGGGGGAAGGGTGGGAGAGCCAGAGACCCAGGGGGGCCCCCCAACCTCGGCCTGCCTGAATGCGGGGGGGGAGGGGGCGGAGGGGGAGAAGACGGGACCCCAAAGATCAAAGGGAAAATCCCCCCCCCGCCTCACCTGAGCGCGAGAACAGAAAGTGAGTGGGCATCGCGCAGGCGCACTCTCAGTGACTGAAAATGGAGGACGCCGATTGGTCGCTCTGGGGGACGGTGGCGATTGGCTGGAGGACTCCTGGGGGGCGGTCCCTCCAAAGGAAAAGGAGGAGCTTCTGGCAAAAAGGGCGCGAAACCTCCACTTCCGGAAACCAAACGGGCAAGGAAGGAACTCCCTGTATCGGCGATAAGAGGAGCCCGGATGATGGAGGTTTGGCGCAGGGGATGCTGGGAGTTGCAGTCTGGGAGGGTCTCTTATGGGTCCGCAAGAGCTGGGGGCCTACCCGGGGAGGATTAGGCGCTATCTAAGAAAATGAAATTGAAGGTTGAAAACAAAGGAGGTTCTACATTTAGGCAAGGAAAACAAAATGCACAGGGAGAGTATAGGTGGCAGCTCACTCCACAGTGGTGACTGAGGGGGATCTTGGAGTCCTAGTGGACAATCACTTAAATAGGAGCCAGCCATGTGCAGCAGCTGCCAAAAAAGCCAACACAGTTCTGGGCTGCATCAACAGAGGGAGAGAATCAAGATCACGCAAAGTGTTGATACCACTTTATGATGCCTTGGAAAGGCCACACTTGGAATAATGGATCCAGTTTTGGTCGCCATGATGTAAAAAAGATGTGGAGACTCTAGAAAGAGTGCAGAGAAGAGCAACAGAGAATGAGGGGACTGGAGGCTAAAACATAGGATGAACAGTTGCAGGAACTGGGTATGTCTACTCTGATGAAAAGAAGGACAAGGGGGAGACAGGACAGCAGTCTTCCGATATCTCAGGGGCTGCCACAAAGAAGAGGGGGCCAAGCTATTCTCCAAAGCACCTGAGGGGGGCAGGACAAGAAGCAATGGGTGGAAACTAATCAAGGAGACCTCCAAGGTCCCTTCCAACTTTTATTCTATTCTGTTCCGGTGCAGGGAAGGGGATGGAGCCGTGACCCACCTTTCTTTCTCTCCTGCAGGAGGATGGAGGAGCCCGGCGGAGGAAGGAAGGAAGCATCGCCCAAGAGGAGGAGGAGAGCGGGCCCCGCAGAGCAGCCCTGCCTGGAGATGGCGGGGAAAGGCCGGGGGGCTCCGAGGCTGCAGGAGGGATGAGCCCAGGGGGACCCTGGGAAAGGCAGCTGCCTGGAGGGCGATGCGAATTGAAGGAAACGGGCGGAGACCCTGAGATGGGCCTGGAGGGCAGAGGCTCCTTTGGAAGACCCGGGAGTCCCCAAAGGATCCAGAAGGGAGGAAAGGAATATCAGTGCCCGGAATGTGAAACATCCTTCACAAGAAATGGACATCTTCAAAGGCATATAAGCATCCACACAGGAGAGAAGAAATACGAATGCCCAGAATGTGAAAAATCCTTCAGAACAAATGGCCTTCTTCAAAGCCATCTAAAAATCCATTCTGGAGAGAAACCTCATAAATGCCTGGAGTGTGGAAAGAGCTTCAGACATTTGGGAAACCTTTATAGACATCAAAGGGCCCACTGGAAAGAGAAACTGAATAAATGCCTGGAGGGAGGAGAGTCCTTTGGAAGACTCGGGAATCTCCAAAGGATCCAAGAGGGAGAAAAAAAGTATCAGTGCCCAGAATGTGAGAAATCCTTAAAAACAAATGGACATTTTCAAAGGCATCTAAGGATCCACTTGGGAGAAAAGAAATTTGAATGCCCAGAATGTGAAAAATCTTTCAAAAGAAATGGACATCTTGTAAACCATCTAAGAATCCACTCAGGAGAGAAACCATATAAATGTCTGGAGTGTGGAAAAAGCTTCGTTGTTGTTGGACACCTCAATCAACATCAAATGATTCACTCAGGAGAGAAACCTTATAAATGTCTGGAGTGTGGGAATAGCTTCAATAGGAGGGGAAACCTTTATAAACATCAAAGAATCCACTCAGGGGAAAAACCATATAAATGCCTGGAATGTGGAAAGAGCTTCAATAGGAGGGAACATGTTCATACACATCAAAGAATCCATTCAGGGGAAAAACCATATAAATGCCTGGAATGTGGAAAGAGCTTGAGGCAGCAGAGAAGCCTTAATAGGCATCACAGAATCCATTCATTAGAGGAACCAGATAAATTCCTGACGTATGGAATGACATTCAATCACAGAGGAAGCTTTTATAAACATCAAAGAATCTGCTCAGGAGAGAAACCATATAAGTGCCTAGATTGTGGAAAGAGCTTTACTCAGAGTGGACATCTCCGTCAACATCGAAGAATCCACTCAGGAGAAAAACCTTATAAATGCCTGGAGTGTGGAAAGAGCTTCAGTCAGACGAGCAGCCTTTATACACATCAAAGAATCCACACAGGAGAAAAACCTTATAAATGCCTGGACTGTGGCAAGAGTTTGTCTTCAAAGAGAAACCTTTATTCACATAAAAAAATCCACAGAAGAGAAAATCCATATACCGTATATAGTCGTGTATAAGCCGAGTTTTTCAGCACATTTTTTTATGCTGAAAAAGCCCCCCTTGTCTTATACTCGAGTTAGGGTCCCACTCGGGTGAAATCTAAAATTTTTCGCTAATGGTTCTGTGGGCGTGGCTTGGTGGGGGGGTATCCTGTGACTGAGTGGACATGGCCAACTCGATGTCACAGCCACGCCCACTCAGTCACAAGACCCCCACACACACCAAGCCACGCCCACAGAACCCGGTAGGAAATTTTTTGTAATTTCTATTCCACCACCTGCTCTCTCTTCACTTTGGGTTGGGGGCCAGGGTCCAGGTCCATTCCCTGAGGCCCCAGAGCCGCCACCTGCTCGCCGCTTGCCTCAACCAGGTAGGGCAGCGGTTCTCAACCTGGGGGTCGAACGGCCATTTCACAGAGGTCGCCAAAGTCCTCTCTCGCCCCCCCCCCCCACGCCTTCACTCACCCTCACCCTCTGCCTGTGTTGGATCACCGGTCGCTGTTCGCTTACCCCTCCCTCCGGAGTCCCAGCTGATGGCTAGAGGGAAAAAAACTTTAAATTCTTGCCGCGGGGCTTCAAAGGGCCGCCCTACAGCTGATCAGTGTTAAAAGAAAACAAATGAATAGACCGGTGCCTGCAAAAATAGAAAAAACAGCCCCGTTCAGCTTGTTTAATGGTGGGACAGGTTTAATGGTGGGACAGGATCACATGGCTTGAGTTCCTGAACAGAAAAGGGGCAGATACAGTAAATCCTCGGGTTTTTATGCTCTCTCTGGCTTTGCATTTCTTGGGGCCCCGAAAGAGTATCCTGATTGGTTGTCAGACTCCCAGGAGTTGGGGGTCTTAGCTAGCCTTGCTGGCTGATGGTCACATGTGCTTCCCAGGTCACAGGCTTCCCAGGTCACCTGTGGTGAGTTTTGGTTGCTAGATGGGGCCCATTGTGTTAGTTTCTGTTGCTATTGTGTTGCAAATGTCCTTTGACAAAGGATTGACTTTCTGCCTCTGGCCCATTAACAAAGGTGGGGGGCAGGAAGGTGGGAGCTGCTTTGTCTGTAAAATATGCTTCTCCATTTCTCATCCAGGGAAATATTCTGCCTTTTTAATATTTCCCAAAATATTTCATTCTTCTAGGAAAGGGGTGGGTGCTAACCTCCTACAACTGTTTAAATTTGTGAACCGGCCAAATACTCTGTTCAAAGAAAATACACTGTATGTTTGTATGTGTGTTTCTAATTATTGCTATTTATTCATATTTGTTCTCTTTTATTCTTTAAAGTTTAACAATTCATTCTTTATCTTAATATCTTAATATTTGACTTTCTTTCCTTTCATCTTTTTTATTGTACAGCAATCTTTCTCCTGAAACCTACCACCTGTCTTTTCTTTCTTTCTTTCTTTCTCTTTCCCCCCCTCTTCTTCTTCTCCCTACTTCCTCTTCCTTTCTCCTTCTCCTCCTCTCTTCCTCCCTCTCTTACCCTCACTCCTACTCTAATTTCCCTTCCCTTCCTTCATCCCTCTGTATTGTTGTATCCTTTTATGCATATGGACTACTCAGAGGGCTGAAAAAGTTATTTTTGACTGGTCCTCGCACTTTTTTTTCTTTTTTTTTTTTATTGCAAAAGTTTTACAATTACATTTTCACCCCCTTTTCCCCCCCCCCACTACCCCCCCCAAACTTCCCAACCTCCCCAGCCCACCCTAACCCTCCCCTCCCCCCAGACTTCCTAGTATGCTCATGTCAGATAAAAGGAAAAAAACCTCCTTTGTATATAAAACTTGAACCCCTCCCTCCCTCTTACAAATTTTCATCTTCATTACATTAACCTATTTCTATCTTGGTATATCATTTTCAGATAAATTTTCATCCTGATTACCTTAAAAATATTTCTATCATAATGTAACATTTTCTAACAAATTTTCATCCTTAACCTTAAAATATTTCTATCTTAGTATAACATTTTCTAACAAATTTTTATCCTCAACCCTAAAATGTTTCTATCTTATATAACATTTTTAAATAAAAGCTATTTGATACTTCCTAGTTTGATATTTATGCTGAACATAATTTATCCACTTCTTCCATTCCCATTCATAAGTCTCTTGAGAACAATCTTTTAAATATGCTGAAATCTTCGCCATCTCCGCAAAACTGGCCATCTTCAAAGTCCATTCCTCAATTGAAGGCAGCACTTCATTTTTCCAGTATTTACCTATCAACAATCTTGCTGCGGTTATCATGTACAATATCATTTTTGTTTCCCCCAATGTAAAACCCTTAACTATACCCAATAAAAACAGTTGTGGAGAAAATTGAATTTTTCTCTTCAAAACATTCTGCATGACCCACCAAATTTTTACCCAAAAAGCCTTAACTTTCTTACAGGTCCACCAAACATGATAATATGTAGCGTCTAAGCAGTCACATCTCCAACATTTAGGCTGGGCACTAGGGTACATACACGACAATTTTTTTGGATCTAAATGCCATCTATAAAACATTTTGTAGAAATTTTCCCGCAGATTCTGCGACTGTGTAAATTTAACATTCTGAACCCAAATTTTTTCCCATGTTCCCAACATCACTGGTTCCTCAAAATTTTGTGCCCACTTAACCATGCAGTCTTTAACTAGTTCAGTTTCTGAATCCCTTTCTAACAAAACATTATAAAGTCTTTTAATATGCATTGGGCCTTTCTCTTTTATGTGTCTAACTAATTCTTCCTCATACATCATAATACCAGTTTTTTGGTCCTCTTTCCATCTCAATTGCAGTTGATTATATTGTAACCAAGTTAAATTAATCCCTTCAGCCAACAATGTCTGTAATGTCTTCAGCTGCCATCTGCCCGCATCTGTAAAAAGAACCTCTTTATATAAAAACCCCCCGAGTGACATTATATTTGTATTCCACAAGGTATGACCAAGATCCAGCCATAGCGGTATTTTATAATTCCAGTTGTTTCGGTGCTTCTTCCAAACTCTCAGCAAAGAATCTCTAAGTATATGGCTTTTAAATACTTTATCCACTTTGCTGTCATAAAATAAGTAAGCGTGCCATCCAAATTCCAGATCAAAACTTTCTGCATTCAATATTCCAGTCTTTTTTCCTCCAAACCAATCACTTACTAAAGTCAAAGCTGTTGCATCATAATATAATTGTAGGTTTGGAAGTTTGAGACCTCCCCTTTCTGGGATGTCTTGCATAATTTTCATTTTTACTCTTGGTTTTTTCTCGTTCCAGACAAATTTGTTGATACCAGTTTGCCATGCTTTTAGTTGTTTATCATTTTTGAGCACCGGAATCATTTGAAACAAAAAAAGAAATCTTGGCAAAATGTTCATCTTAACTGCTGCTATTCTTCCAAGTAAAGACAGCTGCAGTTTTTTCCAAATCTCCATATCTTTTTGTACCTCTCGCCACAACGCCTCATAGTTATTTTGAAACAATTTCATATTTGATTCTGCAACCTGAACTCCTAGATATTTTACCTTTGGTACAATCTCAAAACCTGCCCTCCTTTCTAACTCCAGTTTACGATCTTGTGTCATATTTTTAACTACCATCTTAGTCTTTCTCTGATTCAATCTGAAACCTGAAACTTTACCAAAGTCTTGTATAATGTCCTTCATCTGGATTATCGATTCCATTGGCTGTGTTAGGGTAACAACCAGATCGTCTGCAAATGCCTTTATTCTGTAATCCTCTTGCCTTATCATTATACCTTTCAATGTGTTAGAATCCCTTATTGTATTTAACAAGACTTCTAGTGTTAAAATGAACAACAATGGGGACAGTGGACATCCCTGTCTTGTACCTTTTTCAATTTTAAACTCTGTTGTCAAACTTCCATTGATAATGATCTGTGCCTTTTGCTCTTGATAAATTGCTGAGACCGCCTGTATATATTGGTCCCCAAAGTCCATCTTTTTTAATGTCTTTAATAGAAAATTCCAATCCACTCTATCAAAGGCCTTCTCTGCATCCAGAAAGACCAGCACTGCAGGGATCTGTTTATTCTTCTCAAGATATTCCAATAAATCTATTACTTGCCTTACATTGTCCTTCATGTGCCTACCCTCAATAAATCCCGCTTGGTCATCATGAATCACCTTTTGAATTACTGGCATCAGTCTGTTGGCTAATACTTTTGCGTAAATTTTATAATCCGTATTCAAAAGAGATATTGGTCTGTAATTCTCCGGTTTTTTGGGACCTGCTTGCTCTTTTGGTATCAAAGAAATATAAGCTGTAGTCCACGATGGAGGTACTTTTCCCCCTTGTTGTATGTTGCAAAATAAGTCTCTGAGTTGTTCCACCATTTCTGCCTGTAAAGTTTTATAATACACTGCTGTCAGACCATCCGTTCCAGGAGCTTTGGCTGTTTTTAATTGTTTTATTGCTGCTATTATCTCCTCCTCTGTTATGGGATAATCCATTCTTTCCTTTTGTTGTTCAGTGATTTTTGTAACTCTTTTATTGTCCAAATATTTTTCTATAAGTCCATTCTGCACCTCCTCTCTGGCATATAGTTTAGTGTAATATTGAAGAAAGGCTTCTTTTATTAAATTCTGTTGAAAAACTTCTTTCCCCCCAATATCAACACTATCAATAGTCCGTATGCTTTGTTTCTTCCTTAATGTGTAAGCCAACCACCTGCCTGGTTTATTAGCATTGCAGAATGTATTATGCTTCGCATATTGTAAGTTTGTTGCAACTTGTTCCGCTATAAGCATTTGGAATTGGTCTTTCAGAAGTTTTATAACACTAAGTATTCTTTCATCTGTTGGGTTTTTAATAAGTAACTGTTCTTTATCCTTTATTTCTGCTTCCAATTCAAGTCTTTTCTTTTGTCGAATCCGCTTATGTTTAGAGTTCATATATATAAGCACCCCTCTCATATAAGCTTTGCTTGCGTCCCACACAATTTCCATTGGGGTGCCTTTATTCAAGTTCATTTCAAAAAACTCTTTCAGATGCTTTTTAAGTTCTATTATATTTTTCTCATATCTAAACAAGTTTTCATTTAATCTCCAAGAGCGTCTCTCATTCTTACATGTCTCAATTTCTATCCAGACTGGACTGTGATCAGTCAAAGTTCTTGGCAGAATCTTTGTTCTTTTTGTCCTAACAAGTAAGTCATCAGACAACAAAATAAAATCAATCCTGGAAAAGGATCTATGTCTGTCAGAAAAGAAAGTATAGTCCAGTTCTTTTGGGTTGTGTATTCTCCAAATATCTTTTAATTCCAGGTCTTCTTTCATATCAAAAAAAGTCTGTGGTAATCTAATTCTTGATTTTGCCAAAGTCTTTTTATCTAATTTAGAGTCAATTACTCCATTCCAGTCTCCCATAATTAAAATAGATCTATAATCCCATTGAAGTATTTTAGTATGCAGCATTTTATAAAAATAGTCCTGTTGTTGATTAGGAGCATAAATTCCTATCAGAAGAATTTGACTGTTAGCAGAAAGTAATTCAATTGCTACAAACCTACCATCTTGATCAGCTTCTATAAGTTTGGCTGTTAATTTTTTGTTTACATAAATAACCACACCATTCTTTTTTTGGTTAGTTGAGGATATAAAATGTGTTCCTAATTTGGAATTTTTCAAATAGTTTTGATCTTGAACTGTAATATGCGTTTCTTGTAAACAAATTATATCATTATTATGTTGTTTTAAATATGCAAATATTTTCTTCCTTTTTTGTGTTGCATTCAACCCATTCACATTCCAAGATAAACATTTAATCATCCTTATTCTCCTTCTGGAGCGAAGCGCAGAACCTTAGGATGTCATCTGAGATCCTCTGTCCTGCTTTTCCCACAGCCCCAGCCTTGTCTTGACTCTCCTGCTGTAACTTTTCTTTAAGTTCCTTGGCTTTTGCTCGAGTTATACGCTGATCCTTAACTTCAGCCGCCCAAGCCAGCTCCGAGATTGGAGAAGGTTCCAGCAAAGGCTCATCCAAAAAGCCTCCTTCAGCACCCTTCAGCTCTGCTAATTCCTGCTTAGATTGTTGTTCTTTAATCTCCAAAACTGTAGATGTGCATGGGGATGGAGTTCTTTCTTTAAAGATGTCATTATAAAATTGCTCCGCCTTCTCCACAGTATTCAGACGGTGTTTCTCTCCCTTATATCTCAAAATTATGCCAGTTGGGGCGTCCCAACGAAATGGGATTTGATTATTCTGCAGTTCTTTAACAAGAAAACCATACTCTTTTCTAGATTTCAACATCTTAGGTGGGAGCTCCTTGTAAACTGTAATCTTGGATCCACTCACTTGCACAGAAGTGAGAAAAGATTTTTGCAAAATGTCATTTCTTATTGCTCTATCTGTAAAATATATGACCACATCTCTAGGCAGTTGTCTTTGTCTGGCCACCCACGAGTTAACTCTATAGATTTTGTCTATTTTGCAAAAAACCATCTCAGGTTCAACTTTTAAAATCACAGCTAGGGCTTCAGCACAGATCTGTCTCAAATCTTGTCTCTCCTCTTCTCTAATTCCTCGAAGCCTTATAGCAAATTCCATTGCACGAAATTGCATCATAACAATATCATTCTCAACTCTCTGCATCTTGTCATCAACATCAAAAAATTTACGATCATTATTTTTCATCTTAGCATTAACTTCTAATTTAAATTCATCCACTTTTGTCTCAACTTTCATAATAAATCCTGCCAGACCAGACGCCACATCCGTTATTTTTTTGGTCACCATCTTTTGGCTCTGCTGCATTTCCTGCATGATTTCCTGTTGTGACTTTTGAATTTTTTCATCTATTTTATTTATTTTGTCATCCATGTCTTGAAATTTCTCATCCAAAATATTTGAGATGAATGCTTTTAATTCTCCCATATCCAAATCTTTTTTTTGGGCTTGTGACTGCGTATCCTGCTTACGTGGGGGGGATCCCCCCCCCTGTTTTGCCTTCCTGCTTTTTTGAAGCCATCCTGCCACGTAAGCTAGCTTTCTTAAAAAGGGAGGGTCCGCCTCTTCTGCCACCTCCACAATACCTTCTAAAAAAGTCCCCCAGAGTTACTCAAAGCAAAGCTATAATGCAGCAAAGACAAGTAAAAGGGAGAGATTTTCCTCTTATTTCTGTTGCAGCCGGAGCAACTCTGTAACAACTTTTTAACTTTGTAGCAAGACAAGATAACTTCACCAATCCACACCCACTAATTCATTTGCTGAGCGCCATATTTTTTCAATCACTTTCACTCATTCCGAGACTTTCACTTCAGTAAAAAAGTTCAGCAAAGGACTAATACTTGCAGTTCAAAGTTTCAGGGTTCAAGTGGATTGCGGATGTTTATTTGAGTTATTTCCTCGCTCTTTAACGGTTTCCTGAGGTCGGCTTGTTCCGCACAGGCAGAAGACGTCCCACGCCGCCCGGAGTTTCAGCAGGTTGTAAGGGAGCCGCGCCTGCTTCCTCCCCAGAAACAGTTCCCTGGGGGGGTTGCAGGGGCTCTACCTGTGCCCTGCTGCCTCTTCTTCTGCAATCCTAAGGATTTCGAAGATTTCGAGCCGCTTCGCAATCAGGAAGCGGCTCTACAAGCGGCGGGGGTGGCGGTGCCAAAAGAAAGCACCGTCGCCGCCAAAGACGAGGAAACCGGAAGTCTGGTCCTCGCACTTTTGACCAGTCCTCGAATTTACGACTGTCCTCACATTTTACGTTTTTTGCCCTATCTTATCACCATGTTGAAGAGAAGCAGTTGTGAAATGAGTGACATGGTTGTTAAGAATGCTGCACAGGCATAAATGTGAGGATGGTCATAAGTGTGAGGACCAGTCAAAAGTCCGAGGACCTGTTAAAAATGACTTTTTTCAGCCCTGAGTAGTCCCTATAAACATAGCCATAGCCAGCCGGTCACATGACCAGCTAGCCATGCCCACCCAGTCACATGGCATCCAAGCCACGCCCACAAAATAAGCAGAGCCCACAGAACCGGTAGTAAAAAAATTAGAACCCACCCCTGGTTGGGGGTCACCACAACATGAACTGTATTAAAGGGTCGCGGCATTAGGAAGGTTGAGAACCACTGAGGTAGCGGAATGCACCATTCCCCGACACCAGCCTTGCCCTGGAGCCACCGCCCGCTCGCCCTTCGCCACGTGGCGTGTCCTACTCCTCACCTTTCTCCCGTGGCTGGCTGTCAGGGTAGGCAAGTGCCCAAAAGTTACCGGAGTCACTCACTCTCCTCCTTGAATGTGCCGCCACCATCGCCGCCCTGTTCCATGCGCCAGCTGCGCACGTGCACACGGAACCTGCCGATGATGACTGAATGAAATAAAGTGTGAGCTTGCACAGCCGGAGCATGGACCTGTGAAGGGCGAGTGAGCAGTGGCTCCGGGGCAAGGCCGGAGTCCCTTTCTGGGCATGTCACTTCTGCCTGTTGGGCCACTTCCAGGAAGTAATGACTTTTGGGCGGGTGGGCGGAGCCTCCAGCTGCCATCGGGTTGGATGCTTATCCTACGGTTGGGTAGGTAATATATAGAAAACTATGTTCTGTAACTTTAACTGCTACAAAATGACTAATTGATTAATTGGCTAAGCAGACATAAAAGAAGGCAGGAAGTTCATTCACTTCTGCTCCTCCTATTAGAAGGTTGAACTGCTGAAAGGAACTGTGTCTGTGTTACTGAAGAGAACTGGAATTGTAAGCAAACTATGTTTTTGTGTTGAACCGTGATTATTTGAAGAAGTGTTATCTTTGTTTTGAGAAGCCAAGTTTGTTTGTTTTACTACAAGTAAAGACTTTGTTTTTTTTTAAATGTTCAGAGTCTGTGAGTATCTGTGTGTTTTGCTAAGCAACGTATCTATTCGCTGTCTGGTCCGTTGCACCACTTTGCAGAGGGCAGTTTTACCCTCAACACATCGCATTTCCCACCCTAGGTTTATACTCAAGTCAATAAGTTTTCCCAGTTTTTGGTAGATTAGGTGCCTCGGTTTATATTTGGGTCGGCCTATACTCGATTATATAAGGTAGATGCCTTGAGTGTGGAAACGGCTTTACCGAGGATGGAGACCTTCATTAACATCAAAGGATCCACATGGGGGAAAAACTACAAATGTGGCTGAGCGTGGAAAGACGTTTAGTTAAGATGTATGTCTGAGGAATTGAATTGAATTGAATAATTTGTTTATCCAAATGTGGAATTTGTCTCTGGTGCAGAAGCTCTCAGTGTACATGTAAAAAAACACAAAAATGATAACAGTTGGGAGGGACCTTGGAGGCCTTCTAGTCCACCCCTCTGCTCAGGCAGGAAATCCTCTACTGTTTCAGACAAATGGTTGAGTCCTACGGGAGAAAGGCGATATAAAGATATAATAAATAAATAAATAAATAAATATACACTGCAGAAAAGAGGGAAAATATTAGAGAAGGTGAGGAGTACGTGTTCTTAAGTAATGGATCTCAGGTTGCTTTTCTGTTATCTACTATTTTCTTAGAAGAAGAAACACTTGGATCTTGAGATTTCAGGGGTTGCTACTGGAACCTGGTGGGGAAACTTACCAATTTCCACTTTGCCCACAGTTCTTTCCATGCGCCTGGAAATTTCTCTCCTGGGTTCATTCTTCCCTTGAAAATAAGGCTCCTGACCCTCCTTCCATACATGCTCCTAGGCTGGTGGGAGGGGGGTTAGGCTGTTCCTTGAGCCACAGATTGGCTGAGATAGGTACCATCTAAGAAGATGGCCCAAAAAAAACAGGAAGAAGATTGAGATGGGTTCAGATCAAATGGCAGGAACAAATGTTTGACAAATACCAGAGACATTACAGAGGCCTAATAACAGAATGTGTTTGTTACAGGAGATGCATAAAGGCATAATATATGTGATTCAAATGCAAAGGCATCTATGTATTACAAGAACCTCATGGTTACAGAATCTGGTATACCAGTATATCATATTATAGTATTATTTATTAAATTTTTATTATTGTTTCCTTTCACTACTAATATAGAAGGACCCTGCTTTGAAAGCCGCCAAGGCCCTGATTAGTTTTACAGGAATTGTTATGCTGAAAGGTGAATCACATACAACCCCTTGCCCTCCCCTTAATAAAGCTTTTAATATTGATCGGTTGCCTGGATTACCCCCACCCCAAATTTTTACACTTGCTATGGGAATAGCTAAATCTCACTCCACCAGTTGCCTATCCCAGTTGATGGGTGTGTTTCTACTTTCATCTTCTAGCTGTGTAGTTTGGGGTTTTTCTTGTAAGCAAGATCCAACATCCTGGCTAAGTGGTTTCTGAGAGGTAAGATCTTTGCTTCTGGGGAAGTCAGAAAACAACTGCAAGAGAGACGAAGGGTGCAGAATGAGAAGGGAGGAGGCCCAGGTAAGCACCCAGGAAGGTGGACTAAATTATGATTATGCTCAGGTACCGTGGAAAGAATTCCACAAAAGGAAAATAAGGCAAGGAGATAAACTATCCAGAAGTTTCTAAACAAAATGGGGGGGAGGAGAGAATGTATTCTAAAATCATTTTGATCGTTTGTCCCGCCACCCCCCTCCCTCAATGTAGGTGTCCCACAAAAAAAAAAAAAAAAAAAAAAGAGCATGTTTTCTAAACATTTGCAAAGTGCCAGGAGTCTCCGGGGATCAGGTGGCCAGTAAATTCAAATCACAATCATTATAATTCAGGGAAGGATCTCTACATTCAAGGCTCCTTTGAGGCTGGGAATAAAGACAGCGACCTCCCCCCTTCCTTCCAGCGGGGAGAGAAAGTTAATAATAAAAACTTTATTGTCATTTTATGTGTATACACAATATACACATTTATTTGACATCCAAAGAGCAGGTCCCACACACATAACACCCACCCACCCCAATTCCCCACCCCTAAACCACCCAAACATCCACACAGCAGACCAAGAAAGGGTCTTGATGCCAGGGAGCACCGGGACTGCGGGGGAGACGCAGCTGCAACCCCCCTTCTCCCCCAGGAGGAAAGGGGACCACCAGGAGATGCCCAGGTGGCTGCAGGCTTAGAGGGGCGGGGTAGGGAGCAGCTCCGGGGAGGCAAAAAGGGCTCCGGGACACGAAAGCCGAGGCCGGCGAGGGAAACCTCCGTCCATTCCCCTCCATTGCAGCCCCCTTGGGAATCCCCCATTCGACCCACCACCCCAATTCCGAAAAGCCGGGCGGCTGGGAGGGGGCGGAGGGGCGGGGCCAGCGGCGCAGGGGAGGAGCCAAGCGAGGGGCGGAACCCAGACGGGAGGAAAGCCAGGAAGGCGGCCGCTGCAGGATCGAGCAGGGGCGTGGCTACGCGGCGCCCGCCAATGGGGTGGCGTAGAAGCTGCCCCGATGCAAATGAGCACGAGACGGCGGGAAAAGCGCTTTCATCCCGATTTCCGTAATCGGACCAAGAGAGCAGAGCTACAGGGGGCGGTGCCAGGAGGAAGAGGCGGAGCCTGGCCGAAAGGAAGGGAGGAAGGCCGCGCTGGCCATCTCTTTCGGAATTAGAGGCCACGGGAAAACTTTCGCTTCGGTTGCGCATGCGTCCTGATGCAGGTAGGACACAGGGGACGCCGGGAGGCGCAGTTCGGGAGGGTCCTCAGGAGAAGGGAGGCCTGTGGTGGGGGAGGAGAGGCTGGGGCGCCCGAGGCCTTGTCTGGCGGTGAGACGTTGAGAAGGAGGCCGTGTCTGTCTGGAGAATGCCCGGGAGGCCCGTGGGAGGCGGGGTCTTGGGCCTGGGTCTCCCCTACGGGGAAGGGGACGCAGCCGTGACCCTCTTCTCTTTCTCCCCTGCAGGAGGACGGAGGATGGCGGCGGATGCAGGAAAGAGGCGCCGCCGTAGAGGAGGAGGAGGAGAGCGGGCCCCGCGGAGCAGCCCTGTCTGGTCCCAGCGCGGCTTCCCCGGGAGACAGCAGGGAAAGGCCGGGGGGCTCCGGGGCTGTAGGAGGGAGGAGCCCAGGGGGAGTCCAGGAAAGGCGGCTGCCTGGAGGGCGATGCGGGGAGAAGGAAACGGGCGGAGACCCCGAGACGGGCCTGGAGGGTGGAGACTCCTTCGTAAGACCCCCAAAGCCCCGAATAATCCAGGAGGAAGCAAAGGAACATCAGTGCCCGGAATGTCAAAAATCCTTCAAAAGAAAGGACAATCTTCAAAGCCACCTCATTATCCACACAGGAGAGAAACCTTATAAATGCTTTGAGTGTGGAAGGAGCTTCAGTGATAGGAGCAGCCTTCATACGCATAGAAGAATCCACACAGGAGAAAAACCTTACAAATGCTTTGAGTGTGGAAAGAGTTTCAGTCATAGCAGCAGCCTTCATACACATAGAAGAATCCACACAGGAGAAAAACCTCATAAGTGCCTGGAGTGTGGAAAGAGCTTCAGTTGGAGGGGAAATCTTTATAGACATCAAAGGATCCACACAGCAGAAAAACCTCATAAATGCCTAGAATGTGGAAAGCGCTTCAGTCAGTTGGGAAACCTTTATAGACATCAAAGGATCCACTGGGTAGATAAACCGAATAAGTGTCTGGAGGGCAGTGGGTTCTTCCGAAGACCAGGGAGTCCCCAAAGGATCCAGGAGGGAGAAGAGAAATATCAGTGCCTGGAGTGTGAAAAATCCTTCAGAAGAAAAGATTTGCTTAAAGGCCATCTAAAAATCCACACAAGAGAAAAGCCTTATAAATGCTTTGAGTGTGGAAGGAGCTTCAGTGATAGGAGCAGCCTTCATACGCATAGAAGAATCCACACAGGAGAAAAACCTTATAAGTGCTTTGAGTGTGGAAAGAACTTCAGTTATAGCAGCAGCCTTCATACACATAGAAGAATCCACACAGGAGAAAAACCTTATAAGTGCCTGGAGTGTGGAAAGGACTTTGGTCGTAGCAGCAATCTTTATAGACATCAAAGGATCCATTCTGGAGAGAAAACATACCAATGCCTGGAGTGTGGAAATTGCTTCAGTTGGAGGAGCAGACTTGATAAACATCAAAGACTCCATTTGAAGAAATTCCTGGAGGGTGGAGGGTCCTGCGGAAGACCCCAAAAGCCCCGAAGGATCCAGGAGGGAGGAAGGAAACATCAGTGCCCGGAATGCAAAAAATCCTTCAAAAGAAACGACCATCTGGAAAGCCATCTAACAATCCACTCAGGAGAAAAACCTTATAAGTGCATGGAGTGTGGAAAGAGCTTCAGTTGGAGGGGAAATCTTTATAGACATCAAAGGATCCACACAGCAGAAAAACCTCATAAATGCCTAGAATGTGGAAAGTGCTTCAGTCAGTTGGGAAACCTTTATAGACATCAAAGGATCCACTGGGTAGATAAACCGAATAAGTGTCTGGAGGGCAGTGGGTTCTTCCGAAGACCAGGGAGTCCCCAAAGGATCCAGGAGGGAGAAGAGAAATATCAGTGCCTGGAGTGTGAAAAATCCTTCAGAGGAAAAGATTTGCTTAAAGGCTATCTAAAAATCCACACAAGAGAAAAGCCTTATAAATGCTTTGAGTGTGGAAGGAGCTTCAGTGATAGGAGCAGCCTTCATACGCATAGAAGAATCCACACAGGAGAAAAACCTTATAAATGCTTTGAGTGTGGAAAGAGCTTCAGTTATAGCAGCAGTCTTCATAAGCATAGAAGAATCCACACAGGAGAAAAACCTTATAAGTGCCTGGAGTGTGGAAAGAACTTTGGTCGTAGCAGCAATCTTTATAGACATCAAAGGATCCATTCTGGAGAGAAAACATACCAATGCTTGGAGTGTGGAAATTGTTTCAGTTTGAGGAGCAGCCTTGATAAACATCAAAGATTCCATTTGAAGAAATTCCTGGAGGGTGGAGGGTCCTTCGGAAGACCCCAAAAGCTCCAGAGGATCCAGGAGGGAGGAAGGAAACATCAGTTCCCGGAATACAAAAAATCCTTCAAAAGAACCGGCCTTCTGGAAAGCCATCTAACAATCCACTCAGGAGAAAAACCTTATAAGTGCCTGGAGTGTGGAAAGAGCTTCAGTTGGAGGAGCAGCCTTTATAGACATCAAAGGATCCATTCTGGAGAGAAACCTCATAAGTGCCCGGAGTGTGGAAAGGGCTTCAGTCAGCTGGGAAATCTTTGTAGACATCAAAGGATCCACTGGGGAGAGAAACCGAATAAGTGTCTGGAGGGCGGTGGGTTCTCCCAAAGACCAGGGAGTCCCCAAAGGATCCAGGAGGGAGAAGAGAAATATCAGTGCCTGTACTGTGAAAAATCCTTCAGAAGAAAAGAATTGCTTAAAGGCCATGTAAAAATCCACACAGGAGAAAAACCTTATAAGTGCCTGGAGTGTGGAAAGAACTTTGGTCGTAGCAGCAATCTTTATAGACATCAAAGGATCCATTTACAAAAACAGTACTAATGCAGGTAATGTGAAAAATCCTTCAAAAGAAAGGCATCCTAGATCCACTCAAGAAAGAATCCATATGAATGCCTGGAGTGAGGAAAGAGCTTCAATCAGTTGAGAAACCTTTATGCACATCAAAGAATCCACTTAGGGAGAAAAACCTTCAGCCCCGACAATTTTGTTAAAACTGCGAAACAGTGACAATAAGTTGCCTCATTCTGAAAACTTTCCTTTCGAGCGAAGAGGGGGAAATGAGCATTTGGGCGGCGGTAAAGCTCCCCTAGAGCCCCAGGGGATAGAATCTGGGGCACGAAGGGTGAGAGCTCCCTAGGAGCCCGAATTAACTCTGGATCCGGGGACTCTTCTGCTTTAAAGCAGGAAAAGACGCTGCAACCATCCCTGCAAACAATAATTGACATAGAAAGAAACAGAAAGCAGGCAGAGCGGAGACGGGAGTAATTAAAATAGCAAGTATTGGACTTTAACTCTTTAACCCAAAAGTTTCTAAACAAAATGAGGAAAAGTGTATTCTGAAATCATTTTGATCTTAATCGTTTGTCCTGCCACAATGTAGGTGTTGCACAACAACAACAAAATGTGTTTTAACATTTGCAAACTGCCAGGAGTCTCCGGGGATCAGGTGGTCAGTAAATTTAAATCATAATTATTATAATACAGGGAAGGATCACTATATTCAATGCTTCTTTGAGGCTGGCAATAGCGATTGCGACCTCGCCCGCCCTTCCAGCGGGGAGAGAAAGCAGGTTATGATGCCAGGCGGCCAGGAGCACCTGGCTTGGGAGTGCTGGGTAGTGGTGGGATTCAAAATTTTTTACTACCGGTTCTGTGGGTGTGGCTTTGTGGTCATGTGGCTGGCTGGATGTGGCCAACTTGACATCAGTCAGGTCAAAGGACGCCTTACCTAACCTCGCTTGCCCTGAAACGTCCTCAACAAGATACAATTACATAATACATGTTGTGGCTCCGTTACCTGAGCCTGTGTCATCGACAGGAGAGGACTCCGAGAGTGAAGGAGAGGAGTTGGCAAGACCTCCCTCTCCAGGACCCTCCTCTTTGGCAATGCCTTCGGTGTCCGCCAAAGGGCAAGAGATAGGGCCGGGGCCAAGCACGTCCACGCAGCCACAGGTGGACAGTGATGAATGTAATGAGTCTTGGCTGGATCCTCGACAGCGTCGCAGAGATAAGTGCGCGCAAAAGAAGAAAAGGCATGCCAGAGATTAGGCTGAGTCACTGGACCACACCCCACAGGGTATAAAAGGGAGCGTGGTGGCCAGTCAAGCCTTGTGACGAACAAAACTGAAAGCTTCCACGCCATTCTGCATTGCCGGACTTTTGCTAGTCTTTGCTGGATTATATTTGGACTTGATTTATTCTGTAATTATTGAACATTTTACTTTGATGTACCAGAAGCAGAAAGAAGTTATCTTTTCCCTTTGTGAGTAATAAACTCTTGGCAGGCAGCCACTAGGTTGCTGCCAAGTTCCGTTATCATAAGGAAAAGGATTTTGTTAGCTGATTTGGTTTTTAACTCTTTGACGCCTGTTGGTGTGTGTGTGTGGGACGGGGACAGAACAGTATAGTGTGTGTATAGGCACACACAAAGATTCATCATCTACTATATATAGTGTATGCATATGTACATACACATACACAGAGCTGTTCTAAAACTTTTCACATTCAACCTCACTTACTGGGTTTTGAAAAAAAACACCCAGAGTCCACTTTCTGCCACACATTTAACTATAACTTCTGTACATTAGAACATTACACACGCCTTCAGATACACTTCCCTAGCCTGCCCATGATCCTTAGACCCAAGAGATGCCATGGATTGAGTAAAATGTGGCAAAACTCACTTAACGAGCTTGCTTAGCAACCAAAATTTTAGGCTCAATTGTGATCTGGCAATTTTCCTCTCTCTTAGAGACACCAAAATAATCCAGATGATATAAGGTTTCCTGCTTGGGCAGGGGGTTGGACTAGATGCCTTCCAAGGTTCCTTCTAACCCTGCTATTCTATGATTCTGTAAGGATCTTCTGCTGGAGCAGGGGGTTGGACTAGATGACCTCCGAGATCCCTTCCAACCCTAGATTGCTGTGTTGTTTCAAAGAGTCTTCTGAAGCCAGGGTTCAGTGGTCCTTCCTTCTCTCCTTTGTTTTCTCCCTCCCTTCATGTGTCTTATCTATCCATCCAACTACTGTATATCTCATTCACTTTCTCCTCCCCCATCCCTCCCTCCCTCCCGTGCAGGGTTGGGTTCTAAAAATTTTTATTACCGGTTCTGTGGACGTGCCTTATTTTGTGGGTGTGGCTTAGTGGGGGTAATGTGATGGTGGGCGTGGCCACTTTTTTTTAATGTTTAAAAGCATTTTTTCTACAACCTTGAGGTTGCAGAAAAAAATGCTTTTAAAAGCCTCTGACGATCCCAGCTGAGCCGTACGATCATCAGATCAGTAAAAATTTGTAGTATTTTGGAGAACCGGTAACAACATTGGCTGGCCATGCCCTCGACCGGTGCCCGGCCTAGTTGCCGCTCGCTTACCCCGCCCACCTCATCATTCTTTTTTTTTTTACTTTTAAAAGCATTTTTTTGGCGAAGAGGTTGTAGAAAAAATGCTTTTAAAAGTAAAAAAAATTTAAAAAGCCTCTGATGAGGTAGGCGGGGTAAGTGAGCGGTGACAGGGCTGGGGACCGGTTCGGGGGCATGGCCAGCCAATGTTATTACTGGTTCTCCAAACTACTACAAATTTTTACTACCGGTTCTTGCGAACTGGTGCGAACCGGGAGTAACCCACCACTGCTCCCGTGCAGGGAGAGGGCCAGGCCCAGCCGCGCCACTGCAGAGCCCCTGACGCTTTCCCTTCGTCCTGGGCGGCAGCGCTTACCCAGACAAGCCACTGCGGTAGCCCTTCATCTTGTCAAAGACCAGGTCGCTGCACTTCTAGTTGTGCAGCCGGATGTAGCAGGATATGCTGTGGACGGAGGGGCTGATGCAGCCGCGGCCCAGGCCGAGCGATCGCCACACCTCCCCAGGAACGGGCACGCTGGGGCTGCCTTGACCGCTGCCTCCGTGCGCTGTGCTCGGAAGGGGCCGTCCTGTCTCCCTGCTTGGCTGCAGGGAGCACCATTGTGCTGTCGCTGTTCGCTTTCTTCCTTCTCCCATCGTAAAACTAAAGCAAACAGCGGTGGTGGTGCTCTGGGAGGGCAGACTGATGTCTCGGTGCTCCACATGCAGCCCCCATGTTCAGCAGCCCTGGAACATTTGCCTGCCCTCCTGGAACTTTCGTTTTCTGGCGGGCGAAGGAAGAAAGTGAACGGCGGCAGTGCAACGGTGCTCTGGGAGGGCAGGCGGATGTCTGCAGCCAGGCGGGGAGGGAGAGAGAGAATGTGTGTGTGAGAGAGAGAGTGAGAGAAGAAAGAGTGATGAGTGACATCTTGTTGGCCACATCCACCCGGTCACATGACTGCCCACCAAGTCACGCTCACAGAACCTGTGGCAAAATTTTTTACATATCACCACTGCTTCCCTCTCTCCTTCTAAAGCTCGGAGGGAGGGAGGGAGGGAGGGAGGGAGGGAGGGAGGGAGGGAGAGAGAGAGAGAGAGAGAGAGAGAGATACTGAGACTGACTGATCTGACCTGACCTGACCTGACCGACCTACAGCAGCGGAAGAGGGGCTGGGGGCACGTGGCAGCCAGGAAGGACGCCACAGCAACAAAAAATGAGATGTTTGCAGTGGAGGTTAAAACTTATTTCAGCTGAGCTTCCTGTAGCCTTCTTGCAGCTTTTGCCTGAGCTTCCTTGCAGCTGGGACCTGGACCAGATCTCCCGACAAGGCAAGGAGCGGCTGTGCCTGTGAGGGATGGGGAGGAAAGGCTTCAGGCAATTCTCCCCAAAAGCCGTTCAAAAAACTATACATCGCAGTCAAACATAATTCATTACCCAGAAGTTCCTAAATGTAAGGATCGCCTCTCCTTCCAACCTAAGAAAGTACGAACTCTTGAAACGTAGTTGTTCAAAAGGATTCTTTTATTAAGCAGAAGTGAAAACCATCCAGCTAAAGCACAATCTTAATGCCCTTAGGCAAAGCAGTAGGATTAAAGTGGTAGAGACCCTTCCCTTTAGGTCAGAATGTAGATTTCAGCCAATACACAAGTGTAAAGATGTTTTCTTTACTATTTCCTTTGAGAACCCGAACAAACATGCATTCCCACCATTATCCTTTAAAGTGAGACAACCCACATGGCTATCATATAAATTCCTGCAGGTAAAGGGAATCCCAGGCCTCCTTGGCGCCAGGATATAGGTTGTAAAATATCTGATGACACAGGTCGTGCTAGTAAATCGAATCCAGTCTCCCCCTTCCTTCACTTGAATGGCGGTATCACTTTTAGGGATCTGACACTAAACAACAAAAGGGCATGTCCTAATTTAGTATTAGGAAAAATAGTAATTCTGAAATCATTTGATCTTCTTTTCTTAATGATTTGTCCCGCCACCCCCCTCCCACAATGCGGGTGTCCCACAACAAAAAAAGTTTTCTAAACATTTGCAAAGTGCCAGGAGTCTCCGGGGATCAGGTGGCCAGTAAATTCAAATCACAATCATTATAATTCAGGGAAGGATCTCTACATTCAAGGCTCCTTTGAGGCTGGGAATAAAGACAGCGACCTCCCCCCTTCCTTCCAGCGGGGAGAGGAAGCGGGTCTTGATGCCAGGGAGCACCTGGACTGCGGGGGAGACGCAGCTGCAACCCCCCTTCTCCCCCAGGAGGAAAGGGGACCACCAGGAGATGCCCAAGTGGCTGCAGGCTTAGAGGGGCGGGGTAGGGAGCAGCTCCGGGGAGGCAAAAAGGGCTCCGGGACACGAAAGCCGAGGCCAGCGAGGGAAACCTCCGTCCATTCCCCTCCATTGCAGCCCCCTTGGGAATCCCCCATTAGCTCCCCCCCAAATTCCGAAAAGCCGGGCGGCTGGGAGGGGCGGAGGGGCGGGGCCAGCGGCGCAGGGGAGGAGCCAAGCGAGGGGCGGAACCCAGACGGGAGGAAAGCCAGGAAGGGGGCCGCTGCAGGGTCGAGCAGGGGCGTGGCTACGCGGCGCCCGCCAATGGGGTGGCGTAGAAGCTGCCCCGATGCAAATGAACCCGAGACGGCGGGAAAAGCGCTTTCATCCCGACTTCCGCAATCGGACCAAGAGACCTGAACTACAGGGGGCGGTGCCAGGAGGAAGAGGCGGAGCCTGGCCGAAAGGAAGGGAGGAAGGCCGCGCTGGCCCACACTTTCGGAATCGGAGAGGCAACGGAAAAACTTTTTCGATTCGGTTGCGCATGCGCCTTGATGCAGGTAGGGCGCAGGGGACACCGGGAATTGCAGTCCGGGAGGATCCTCCGGAGCAGGCAGGCGTGGGGGGGGAAGTGGCTGGGGCGCCCGAGGCCTTGTCTGGCGGGGAGACGCTGAGAAGGGGGCCGTGTCCGCCTGGAGAATGCCCGGGAGGCCCGTGGGAGGCCCGTGAGAGGCGGGGTCTTGGGCCTGGGTCTCCCCTACGGGGAAGGGGACGCAGCCGTGACCCTCTTCTCTTTCTCCCCTGCAGGAGGACGGAGGATGGCGGCGGATGCAGGAAAGAGGCGCCGCCTGAGAGGAGGAGGAGGAGGATGAGACAGGCGGAGACCCAAGATTGGCCTGGTGGGCGGAGGCTCGGAATGTGGAAAAACCTTCAAAAGAAAAAGAAATCTTCAAAGCCACCTAATTACCCACACAGGAGAAAAACCTCATAAGTGCCTTGAGTGTGGAAAGTGCTTCAGTCACAGGAGCAACCTTTATACACATGAAAGGGTCCATTCTGGAGAGAAACCTCATAAGTGCCTGGAGTGTGGAAAGAGCTTCAGTCAGAGGAGCAGCCTTTATACACATCAAAGGAGCCACACAGGAGAAAAACCTCATAAATGCTTTGAGTGTGGAAAGAGCTTCAGTCACAGGAGCAACCTTTATACACATCAAAGGAGCCACTCAGGAGAAAAACCTCATAAATGCTTTGAGTGTGGAAAGAGCTTCAGTCGGAGGAGCCACCTTTATAGACATCAAAGGATCCACTCAGGAGAAAAACCTCATAAGTGCCTGGAGTGTGGAAAGAGCTTCAGTCAGAGCAGCACCCTTTATACACATCAAAGGAGCCACACAGGAGAAAAACCTCATAAATGCTTTGAGTGTGGAAAAAGCTTCAGTCACAGGAGCAACCTTTATACACATCAAAGGAGCCACTCAGGAGAAAAACCTCATAAATGCTTTGAGTGTGGAAAGAGCTTCAGTCGGAGGAGCCACCTTTATAGACATCAAAGGATCCACTCAGGAGAAAAACCTCATAAGTGCCTGGAGTGTGGAAAGAGCTTCAGTCGGAGGAGCAGCCTTTATACACATCAAAGGATCCACTCAGGAGAAAAACCTCATAAATGCCTTGAGTGTGGAAAGAGCTTCAGTCACAGGAGCAACCTTTATACACATCAAAGGGTCCATTGGGGAGAGAAACCTCATAAGTGCCTGGAGTGTGGAAAGAGCTTCAGTCAAAGGAGCAGCCTTTATACACATCAAAGGATCCACTCAGGAGAAAAACCTCATAAATGCCTTGAGTGTGGAAAGAGCTTCAGTCACAGGAGCAACCTTTATACACATCAAAGGGTCCATTGGGGAGAGAAACCTCATAAGTGCCTGGAGTGTGGAAAGAGCTTCAGTCAAAGGAGCAGCCTTTATACACATCAAAGGATCCACTCAGGAGAAAAAGCTCACAAGTGCCTGGAGTGAGGAAAGCGATTCAGTGTGAGGGGAAACCTTTATAGACATCAAAGGATCCACACAGGAGAGAAACCTCATAAATGCCTTGAGTGCGGAAAGAGCTTCAGTCGGAGGAGCAACCTTTATAAACATCAAAGGATCCACACAGGAGAGGAACCACATAAATGCTTGGTAAGAAAGGTAATAAAATCCAATTAAAACTTTCACTTTTAATAAATTTAAAGATTTTTTTCTTTTAATAAATTCCTTTAGTCTTCCAGGGCCATTCCCAGGGTCCCAGGCCTGAGTTTGACTTCTGTCGGTCATTCTAATGGCAACTAGCAGAGAATGCTGTCCTGGGAGGGGCGGGAGGCCTTGTATGAGTCTGGATGTCCATCTGTCAGTGGTTCAGGAATGTTGGATTCTCAACTGGGCAGCTGTGGACGAGATCCCTGCCTGATCCCTGGCCAAGGGCTGCAGTTGAAGGCTGCTCTGATTGTTAGACTTTGAAGTTAAAGAATGGAATTCTGAGGCCTGCTCTCAAAAGAATATATATATATATATACCCATACATATGCTACGTACACATTAATCACAGCCCATTTAGATTACATAACAAGAGACTTGGGAGTTCACAAGGTGGATACTTCTTCATATGGAAGAAAACTGACTGAATCTAATGTGCTGCTTCGGATACCGCAGAGCCTCTTCCCAGCAGTTGTGGAGAGGATGTGTTGTGTCCCAGACAATCCTGCACAACCTGGTCAGGCATCGTTTCTAGCTGATTAGAAACCAGTTGAGTTTCTGGGATGGAAAGTTTTTCAGTGCGATGAGACATTTTATTTTGAATTTGAGATTTCCCATATTTATATCTTCTGAGTTTGCAAAACTTTATTGAACTTTATTGAGATAACATCAGGGTAAAAATCAAGAATGGCATTTTCTTTTCCTTGAAAAGCCAAACCGTGTCTAGGAGGACAGTTTGAGGATTGAGTTGAAATGTGAGTTGGAAACAGTGTGGGCAGTTGAACGATTGTTGTACTCAATAAATGGAAGATTTCAGCAAAGATTAATTGTTTGGAAATGCAATTTATTTGAGATGACATCGAAACCTGACAGAACGGTTTTTTCTACCAAATTGGGCTAGTTTTGCATATTTGTTGCAGGAAAAGGTTTGAACTCTGTGGGTTCCAATTTGGGGGCTATTGTGGATTATTTTTAACGCACTGTAGAGATAGTCCTTGACCTACAACTATTTGCTTAGTGACTTAGTGAAGTTTTAGCAGCACTTAAAAAAGTGGCCTTGACCAGTTTTCACACTTACAACTGTTCCAGCATCCATGTGGTCAAAATCCAAGCGTTTAGCCACTGGCATATATTTATGACAGCTGCGCTATCCCAGAGCAAAGATGAGGTTGCTGCCATTACTGAAACATGGTGGGATGAAACCCAGGAGGATTTAAATGTTTCAAAACACCTAATAAAAAGAGGTGGAGGTGGAGTTGCACTTAAACAGCTGCAAAAAGTAATGCAAAAAGTAAAAAATGAAGAAAACCTCCTTGAATGCATTTGGGTTAACATGAAAGGAAAACGGAATGAGGTTGCCATAGGTGTATACGACGGCCTGCCCCATCGGAGGAACTAGATCAGGGGCGTCAAACTGAAGGGTGCTTGGATCTGGCCCGTGGGGAACAGATCAGACTGGCCCACAATGCCTCTGCCAGCGAAAAAAGAGCTCGGGAGGGAAGCGTGTAGCCCTACCGGCCCCATTTTCAGCTGCAATGTCCGCCTGCACTCCGCCGCCAGCGTAAATGTGGCCTCCACCACCACCCCAGTTCCATTTTCACCGGCAGAGGATTAGGAAAACAAGCTAAAAGCAAAAGAAATGTTTCCCATTTTGCATTTGAGCATCCAAGAAGGGACAGGAAAGAGGAAAGGCAAAGAAGAAAAGGTGGGAAGGGAGGAAGGAAGGAAAAGGAAGGAAAGAGGGAAGGAAAAAGAAGAAGAGGGAAAGGAGGGCAGGAGGAAGGAAGGAAGGTTATGAGGGAGGGAGGGTCTGAGAGAAATCCTGTCGTAGCACTTGGCCACCACAGGTGCCCAGAAGAAGAGTGAAGATGAGCTGGCCACACCTACCCAGGGACACCTCCCCAGGTCAAACATAATCCTGATGCAGCCCTGAAGGAAATAAGAGTTTGACACCACTGAGCTAGATGCACCTTTTGCTAAGCATTTAGCTGATGAACAGAAAGCAGAGGAATGGGGGACTTTCCCTATCTTGGCAACTGGGGAACACCCAGTCTCTGCACCTAGTGGGAGGACCAAACAGGTCCCCAATGAGTCTTATTCATTTAAAATGTTCTTATAACTGCCCATCTTTCAGTCAACTCTGTGCAGCTCCCAAAAGGGCATTTTAAAAAGTATCCAACACATTAAAACAAAAAAAGAAAAACGATCAAACAAAAACCTGGGGCCAATCCATGCCACCTTCTCATTGTCTGACTTCCCAGCACCTGGGGAAAAGCCAGGTGTTTAAGGCTAAAAGGGTGGAGGCTTTTTAAGAATATGGCTCATATATCACAAAGGTTTGTTGGCCTTAGAGAGTCCCTTGTAGGGGTTTCTGCTGGAAGAGAAGAGGACCATTCAGGGAATCCAACTGACAGCTTCAGATGCTTGGGGATGGTCTTAATAAGTACCCACATTTGGGAAATCCACATAGATTATATTAAACAATGACAGGGAGAAGCTCCTTCCCACCCCCAACAATGAAGGCCAAATGAGCCCTAGATTCAGCCACAGCACACTTGCTCCAATGAGGATCTGAGTGGGATGAGCATTTAAAGGCAACTTATTAAGAGTATTATAGCAAAGAGATTTCCCTCAATGAAAAGAAGGAATCCAGGACACAGAAACAGGTTTCATTTTATACTCCACAACAGTAGAAAAAGTAAAAAGTTGATTGGATGGAAAAAATCAGGGTCGATAAAAATCAATTTTAAAATATGAAATCAGTTTCTTTTAACTTAAATCATTTTTTTTATTTTTATCAAATTTATTTTAATAAAATGCTTTTGGAGTAAAAATCTATTTAAAGATAATTTTCTATCAAACAATGACAGGGAGAAGCTCCTTCACACCCACAACAATAAAGGTGAAATGAGCCCTAGATTCAGCCACAGCACACTTGCTCCAGTGAGGATCTGAGTGGGAGGAGCATTTAAAGGCAATTTATTAGAATATTGTAGCAAAGAGATTTCCCTCAATGAAAAGAGGGAATCCAGGACACAAAGAGCGGCTGATTCAAACTCAGGGTCTCCGAAGGTCCCAGAATAGACCCAACTGGCTCCCCTTCATGGGCTGATATGAATCCTCCCCCCCCCTATCCCACCTCCGCCCCGGACCGTAATAGCCCGCGGAACTGCGCAGGCGCCATCTGCCTTGTTGCAGGAAGAAGGATGCTGACTGGTCGTGCTCGGGATGTCGGCGATTGGCAAATGGACTCCGAGGGGCGGATCCTCCAAAGGAAAAGGCGGAACTAGTGGAGAAAAAAGTGTGTGAAGCCTCCACTTCCGGAAACAAAATGGGCAACGAGGGAAGCTGCCTGAATCGGTGACAGAGAAGCCGGGATGATGCAGGTTGGGCGCAGGGAATGCTGGGAGTTGAAGTCTGGGAGGGTCTCTTCTGAGGAGGGAGGCTTGGAAACTCGAGGCCTAGTCTTGAGGGCGGGGACGGAGACGGGAGGTTGGGAATGAGGCCGTGTCCGCCTGGAGAATGTCCGGGAGGCCCATGGGAGGTGGGGGTTTGGGCCTGGGCCTCCCCTGCGGGGAAGGGGACAGAGCCGTGACCCTCTTCTCTTTCTCCCCTGCAGGAGGATGGAGGATGGCGGCAGATGCAGGAAAGAGGCGCCGGCCGAGAGGAGGAGGAGGAGAGCGGACCCGCGGAGCAGCCCTGCCCCGTCCCGACGCGGCTTCCCTGGGAGACGGCGGGGAAAGGCCGGGGGGGCTACAGGACTACAGGCGGGAGGAGCCCAGGGGGAGCACGGGAAAGGCGGCTGCCTGGAGGGCGATGCGTGGAGGAGGAAACGGGTGGAGACCCCAAGACGGGCCTGGAGGGCGGAGGTTCCTTCGGATGACCCCCCAAAGCCCCAAAGGATCCAGGAGGAAGCAAAGGAACATCAGTGCCCGGAATGTTGGAAAACCTTCAAAAATAATGAAAATCTGGAAAGCCATCTAAGGATCCACACAGGAGAAAAATCTCATAAGTGTCTCAAGTGTGGAAAGAGCTTCAGGTGCAGGAGCAACCTTTATCAACATCAAAGGATCCACACAAGAGAAAAACCTCATAAATGCCTAGAATGTGGAAAATGCTTCAGTCAGTTGGGAAACCTTTATAGACATCAAAGGATCCACTGGGTAGATAAACCGAATAAGTGTCTGGAGGGCAGCGGGTTCTTCCGAAGACCAGGGAGTCCCCAAAGGATCCAGGAGGGAGAAGAGAAATATCAGTGCCTGGAGTGTGAAAAATCCTTCAGAAGAAAAGACTTGCTTAAAGGCTATCTAAAAATCCACACAAGAGAAAAGCCTTATAAATGCTTTGAGTGTGGAAGGAGCTTCCGTTATAGCAGCAGTCTTCATACGCATAGAAGAATCCACACAGGAGAAAAACCTTATAAGTGCCTGGAGTGTGGAAAGAACTTTGGTCGTAGCAGCAATCTTTATAGATATCAAAGGATCCATTCTGGAGAGAAACCATACCAATGCCTGGAGTGTGGAAATTACTTCAGTTGGAGGAGCAGCCTTGATAAACATCAAAGACTGCATTTGAAGAAATTCGTGGAGGGAGGAGACTCCTTCGGAAGACCGCGATAGATCCAGGAGGGGGAAAGGTGCCCGGAATGCAAAAAATCCTTCAAAAGGACCAGCCTTCTGGAAAGCCATCTAAGAATCCACTCAAGAGAAAAACCTTATAAGTGCATGGAATGTAGAAAGCTTCAGTTGGAGGAGCAGCCTTTATCAACATGAAAGGATCCATACTGGAGAGAAACTGAATAAATGCCTGGAGTGTGGAAAGAACTTCAGTCAGAGGAGCAACCTTTATCAACCTCAAAGGATCCACACAGGAGAAAAACCTCATAAATGCCTAGAATGTGGAAAACCCTTCAGTCAGTTGGAAAAACTTTATAGACATCAAAGGAAACCATACCAATGCCTGGAGTGTGAAAAGAACTTCAGTCAGAGGAGCAACCTTGATAAACATCAAAGACTCCATTTGAAGAAATTCCTCGAGGGTGGAGGGTCCTTTGGAAGACCCCCAAAGCCCCGAAGGATCCAGCAGGAAGTAAAGAAATATCAGTGCCCGGAATGCAAAAAATCCTTCAAAAGAACTGGCCTTCTGGAAAGCCATCTAAGAATCCACTCAGGAGAAAAACCTTATAAGTGCCAGGAGTGTGGAAAGAGCTTCAGTTGGAGGAGCAACCTTTATCAGCATCAAAAGATCCACACAGGAGAAAAACCTCATAAGTGCCTAGAATGTGGAAAGCTCTTCAATCAGTTGGGAAACCTTTATAGACATCCAAGGATCCACTGGGTAGAGAAAATAAGTGGAGGGCGGTTGGTTCTTCCGAAGACCAGGGAGTCCCCAAAGGATCCAGTAGGGAGAAGAGAAATAACAGTGCCTGGAGTGTGAAAAATCCTTCAGAACAAAAGAGTTGCTTAAAAGCCATCTAAAAATCCACACAGGAGAAAAGCCTTATAAATGCTTTGAGTGGAAAGAGCTTCAGTCGGACGGGCAGCCTTTATGCACACCAAATGATCCACTCAGGCGAAAAACCTTATAAGTGCCTGGAGTGTGGAAAGAACTTTGGTCATATCAGCAATCTTTATAGACATCAAAGGATCCATTTACAAAAACAGTAATAATGCGGGGAATGTGAAAAATCCTTCAAAAATAATGATCTTCATCAAAGGCATCTAAGCATCCACACTGGAGAAAATAAATGCCTGGAGTGTGAGAGGAGCTTCAATCTGAGGGGAAACCTTTATAAATATCAAAGGATCCATTGCAGAGAGAAGCCATATGAATGCCTGGAGGGTGGGTGGAGGGTCCTTCGGAAGACCAGGGAGTCCCCAAGGGATCCAGGAGGTAGAAAGGAAATATCAATGCCCAGAATGTGAAAAATCCTTCACAGCAAATGACCATCTTCAAAGCCACCTAAGAATCCACACAGGAGAGGAACCCTACAAATGCCTGGAGTGTGGAAAGAGCTATACTGAGTGTGGAGACATCCATCGACACCAAATAATTCACGTGGGAGAAAAATGATGAACATGCCTGAGTGTGAGAATATCTTCAGTCACAGTGTGTATCTCAGGCATTGAATTGAATGGCGTATTCAATTTGGTCAAGTGTGAATAGACACACTAGGAATTTGTCCCGAGTGCACAAGCGCT